>JBAWJQ010000405.1:0-434664 GCA_037783105.1 Bactrocera zonata
GCATTATAGGGTTACTTGTAAAGTAAAAAATACTTGTTTTAGTTAAAACCTTAACTTAGAACTTGGACAAAGAAAAAAAACTTAAAATTGGATCTAGGGCAGACGTTTTTGCAAAAAAATTAAAATTTCAGTGAAAATTTTACGAACGTTTTTTTTTTTTTTTAAATAGTTGTTATCAAAAAGAAATCCTTCGACCCGTATCTTAAAGATCTGTGTAAAATTTCATGAAGATCGGTTGAGTAGTTCTCGAGAAATCTTGTCAACCGATTTTAAAAATACAGTTTCTAGAAAAACGCGTTTAAAGCCGGCACATTTAGCATAGCTAACCTCGAGCGCACAAGTTCTCTAGGCGGTATCTCCGAAACTATTACTCGAATCAACTTGAAAATTTTGGACAATATTCTAGAGGTATTGTAGAATTTAATAAGAAAATAAAGAAAATCGATTTTTTTTAACCCGTAAAGCGATGGTTCCCCTTATTCTTACAGCGCCTATAGTAATAATACATACACGAATTACTAATGAGGGTGTCCTAAAGTATAAGGCAAAGTTTTTTTTTCGCGAAAATTAAATCGCATACCACCTATTTTTATACTCTCGCAACAAAGTTGCTAAGGAGAGTATTATAGTTTTGTTCACATAACGGTTGTTTGTAAGTCCTAAAACTAAAAGAGTCAGATATAGGGTTATATATACCAAAGAGATCAGAGTGACGAGTAGAGTTGAAATCCGGAGGTCTGTCTGTCCGTCCGTCCGTCTGTCCGTGCAAGCTGTAACATGAGTAAAAATTGAGATATCATGATGAAACTTTGTACACGTATTTCTTGGCTCCATAAGAAGGTTAAGTTCGAAGATGAGCAAAATCAGCTCACTGCCACGCCCACAAAATGGCGAAAACCGAAAACCTATAAAGTGTCAACTAAGCCATAAATAAAGATATTCAAGTGAAATTTGGTACAAAGGATCGCATTAGAGAGGGGCATATTTGGACGTAATTTTTTTTTGGGAAAGTGGGCGTGGCCCCGCCCCCTACTAAGTTTTTTGTACATATCTCGGAAACTACTATAGCTATGTCAACCAAACTCTATAGAGTCGTTTTCTTCAGGCATTTCCATATACAGTTCAAAAATGGAAGAAATCGGATAATAACCACGCCCACCTCCCATACAAAGGTTATGTTGAAAATCACTAAAAGTGCGTTAACCGTCTAACAAAAAACGTCAGAAACACTAAATTTTACGGAAGAAATGGCAGAAGGAAGCTGCACCCAGGCTTTTTTTAAAAATTGAAAATGGGCGTGGCGTCGCCCACTTATGGACCAAAAACCATATCTCTTTATCATACGAGAGTAATAAAAAATATTATATTGAATCATGACAACACGTGCCGACTTGATACCGAACATAAGATATTAATTTTAGTACTGGATAACTATAGAAGATTTTTAGAATTTCGTGATTTTATAAATATTAAATATTATTCTACAAATTTTCTTTTTAAAGTTTATTTTTTAAGATCAGCGTAAACCTTTCGGTATTCTTATACGCAGCTTAATAAGAATATGTTTTTTCCACTTCAACTGTGTTGAACCATGAAATTAAACAGAATCTTGTGCGATCGTTTATCGGTATGCCCTAAGCACTGAAAACTTTTTCTTCGTATCTTGAAACGATGCGCAATTTGGCTATAAATAAATTTTCTTTGGTTAAATGTGCCAGAATTTTTTTTTTAATTTCTTGGTCTACGTCGTTATCAAATACCATTATTCAATTCTGCAAATATTTGTATCGATTTTTCCATAAGTCTTCATTGATTTCCAAAAGTACAAATGCTGATAAGGTGCATTTACAGCCAAAATACATTGCTGCCATTGGCTTAACGTAGAATGTCATGATGAACAAGCAAAAATCAATAGTGCCGCCTTATCTTTTTTTGTGATTTTCAGTCGAGTGGCAAGAAGTGCTATTTTCGGTGCATAAATCGCCCTTATCGAGTTGGTGCATGGTACTTGGAGGCAGATTTTTAAATTTTCGATCTACCTAAAACTATGGCTAAGAACTCAATTAGTTCTCGGTAGTCATCGTTCCAAGCCGCTTTGGTCGGTTCTCTTCCTGATGAGTTTTCTCCTGCAGCCTACTCTAAGGGTAGAGGTTCCCCGAAAATAAAACTCAATTTAGAGCAAAATGAAGGAAAAAATGAGGTGGGAGAAGTGGCTGCTAATACCGGCGGGCACAGTGAGTCTACTGCCACACCTCCGCTGTGAAGAAAGCACTTGAATTGCTACTGTCAATCCCTCTTTACAACGTAGAGCTACCACGGTCCGTGAAGACTCATACCTCGAAGGCATTGGAAGCGTGATTACGATCGAAGAGGAAGCTTTGCAGCGCCATCCGACTAGGCTAGGCCCACGGCAAAAAACAGCAAGGAGGGTTTGAGACAAAAACTGCTTACAAAACGATGGTTAAGTCCAATGAACAAAAGAAGAGGAGAGAGTTTGACTTGGGCTAAGAGAAAAATTGAGGAAAACCCCAATTCTCGCCAAAGGAAAACCCTAATAATCCGATCTGAACAATTTTTCCGGACAATATGTTATTACCCTAAGCAGTAATCCATGTCAAATTTCATGAAGATACGACGTCAAATGCGAAAGTTTTCCATACAAGCCCTTGATTCCGATCGTTCGGTTTGTATGGCAGCTATATGCTATAGTTAACCGATCTGAACGCAGATTACATTGTAGCCTTAGAAATTATATCTATTTATCTATACTAAATTTCGTAAATATATCTTGTCAAATGCAAAAGTTTTCCGTACCAGTACTAGATTCCCATCGTTCAGTTTGCATGCCAGCTACAGGTTATAGTGGTGCGATATCGGCAGTACCGACAAATGAGCAGATTCTTAAAGAAAAAATTACGTTTGCAAAATTTCAAAACGATATCTTAAAAATTGAGGGACTAGTTCGTATATATACAGACAGACGGACGGACAGACAGTTAGGCAGACGAACATGGCTAAATCGACTCAGTTCAACATACTGATCATTTACATATACACTTTATAGTGTCTCCGACGCTTCCTTCTGGATGTTGCAAACTTCGTGACAAACTTAATATATTCTGTTCAGGGTATAACAAAATATATATTTTTTTATATTGTTTATTTGTTGATTGCGATGAAAATAGCAGAGAACCTCAAAGTCGTCTAAACACAGCAGCCTATTAATACGCTAAGATGTAGAGCAATTAAGCTATATTTCACACCTGTTGGCGAGTAATTCAAGACTGTTACTTTTTGTAATTCTCCTAAACGAAAGAGAAAATTCGTGCATAACAAATTTTGCTGAAAAGCAAATATTATGCAATACCCACTGTATAGTATTCATACATATGTATATATGTACATGTAGACATGTCTATCTTTGGGAAAATTGTTTCATTTCAATTACACAAGCAGAACACGTCGATAAAATCTCTTATTGCCTTATGGGCATTGGCCAAAATCATAGCCACACGCCTGTCTACGAAAAAATTTCGTTGTTCTGATCAGTGCGTGCACATATTTACTTGGGTGATTCAAAAAAAAAAATTTTTGTTTCGATTGGTACTCGGAAAAATAAGTTCCTAGACACCTCTTAGAAAGCCTCTCCAAATATGAGTTTTTAACTGTAACGGGAAGGTCCTCCTACACACAGTTTTCTATGTTTTTTTCTTATTATCAGATAAAAAAAATTATATCTCGCTTCCAACTACTTGAAAAAATATCTTGTTCCTTAGATTTTGTAGGAAATTGAATGCCCCAAAACAAGGTCTTCTATGATTTTTTTACAGATTATAAAAATGTATTTGTTGAAATAAAAATTGGCAAGTGAGGGAGTGTTGAAATGATGAATATGGACCAAAAAAGCAAAGAACCTCGTGGTGGATATGGACCATTTCAACACTCCTAGCAATCTGAAACCAGACAAAAATACACCCGCAAAGGTTGGAAAAAATGGTTCAAAAATTGCTATTTTTTTTTTTTTGACTATTTCGTTGAGATTTGGTATATAGCTTGTTCCAGATATAGACAAGTCTATAAAGAAAACTTTCTAAAAATTTTAGATAAATCGGTACAGTAAAACCTAAGAAAACGCGGGTACTGTTTTGAAAACGACAGTTTGGAGAAAAAACGTTTAGAGTTTCAGTTCCAGCCGTAACAGTATGAATGCCGGGTCAGAAAAATACCTACATATATCTCCGAAAATAATTTGAATATTGAAAAATCCTTTTGTTGGCATATTTTCGAATAGTTAATCTTTGCAAATATAAAAAAAACTCACTCTCTGAAGCGTTGATTGAAAATATTTCCAACAGGCCACTTATGTTAGTGGTCTAACTGAAAGACGTTTTTGGAACACAATAGTATTTTTATTTTACTTTCCGGTCGAATAGACAAATTCGATCTAATTATAAAGTAAGCTACATATGTATATAACATATACTATGTACACAGAGCACTAATATACGAGTATTTTGAATACACTCATGCATCTGTAAACAATATATAATATTTGTTTACTTAAACAGCAACAACACGTATGGTAATGGTTTATTTATACTTAAGTTGCATACTTCATCTCACTTATTAGTGCAAGAATTTAGCGATAATATGCAAATTCCTGCTTTGCAATATCAAATTAAATATAAATAAGTACTTGACGTTCCTAATTATTCATTTTTATTTGGAATTTTATTAGTCTCCGAAGTACAATATGTAAGTATAATATAACAAGTAAGAAATGACGAAGTTCGAGTGTAACCGAATATTTTATACTCTTGCAACTTGCATATAAGTATAAGGTCTGTTAGTTATATGCGGTCTAGGACAACTTTTCAACAGATTTCATCCATTTTAGGCATAAAGATGTCTCTTAATTTTGTTAAGATAACTAATATATTGACCGATATATGTATGCGGTACAAAATCGACCGGAAGTTCGAAAATCTCTTTAATAATTCAACCCATTTTTTTCATTTTTTTTAAATAAATAAAAAAATATAAAAAAAAACTTCAAAAAAAAATTACGATTTTACTTTAAAAAACCGATTATTTTATATAGTTGATCGTGTTAAATTTTTTCGCGTATTTTTTCGAAAAGTTCATTCAAAAACAAAAATTAAAAAAAAGGTGCCCAAAAGTCAATTTCTACAAAAGTTATGGCTATTTGAAAATAAAAAAGCCATTTTTTAGCAAAAAATAGCAAAATTTAAAGTTGGACAAAAAATTTTGAAAAAATTCTCAAAAATGTTTTTCAAAGGGTAGAAAAGGATGGATAAGTTTCAGCAAAATCTAAAGGGGTCGGGTTCAAAAGTGGTCGATTTGGTATGGAATACCCCATATGTACTCCGACTTTCTATAATATATACATATCTCATAAATTGACCCCAATAGGAACTATGATCCATATATTCGGTATCTGGGGTATCTTGCACTATTCGTTCAAAATTTTATCTGGAAGTAGATTTCCACACCCATTGTTCAAATTTAATACCGGCTTTTTTGCCATCACGGTGTAACATTTTATTTAAAGAAGAAGTCGCACGGTGCCATAACAGGTAAATACGGTGAGTAGTTAATGGTTAAAATGTGATTTTTGGTCAAATAATCCTTCGAATGTTGGATTCTGAGCAATTTTCGGTCGTCAGTAAATTTGTGCGGAACAAACCGTGCACACACCTTTCGCAAGCCCAAATGTTCGGCCAAAATGTGATAGATCAATGTTTTGGAGATGTTCAATTTCATTTCCATGAATTTCAATGATGATTTCGGATGATTTTTGATGAATTCACGCACAGTTTCGATGGAATTTCCGGTGATCACAGATTTTGATTGGACACACATGTTGATCGTTATTTATTTCCTCACGACCACTTTGAAAACGTTGAAACCACTCGTGCACTCTGCTACGGGATAGGCAATTATCGGCATAAACTTGTTTTCTCATTTAAAACATTTCGGTAAAAGTTTTACCAATTTTAAAACAAAATTTAATGTTGGCTCTTTGTTCGAAGCTCATTTTCCGATAACACAAACATACTGACACTTAAAATGCAATAACTTCACTTCCAATCACTGAAATTTCATGAAACTCTCACTGGACAATCGATAAAAATACCAGATTCTAACGCACCAGTCGATATATAGATGGCGCACCCAGGGGGCGCTAAACTCAAAGGGTCCTGTTTACTTTGGAACAGTCCTTGTATAACCCCATTATATCAAACTCGATGAAACACACAACTGTTAGCTGAACAAAACTATTATACTCTGTAGAAACATGATGCCAGAGTATAAGTATATCTTAATTATGGCGATAAGTCAAATTTTTTCCATACATTCTCAACAAAGCTTAGCTCGACCAAATGCAACGGAAGCTCGGTAAATGTGGAAGAGATTAAAAATTTTTGCTTCAATATGCTTACAAATGCAAAAAATATGTTAAAAATTTGTGCACACGTTTTCCAAAACAAGAGTAAAAATTATTTTAGTATTGTTTTATTTCAATGAGTAATTAATGCTGACTCTCAATAATAAGTTTTATTATCTAACCTAGAATCGCGCTTGGCAGCGAAAACGACTTTGATCTATGAGAGGTGTGTAGTTGATTAGCAATATTCTTTCGGTGAATAAAACTAATACTTTATAATTTTATCAGTATGCCCATTTTAATATAATTTATAAAGATAAAACTTTTATAATGCCAATATTTCATAAGACGCCTATTGAAGTGTTAGAGAGAAAGATTCTGCTTATTCAACTTCAAATATGGCATCGGAAGGATTGATAAGTTGAATGTACAAATCTTATTTAAGAGAATTAAAATTCAGCGTCGAATCTGATGGAATGCTGTGGAAGACAGAATTTTCAGCAATTATTGTCCAAGGTGCTACGACTTGTGTTGATTGAAGAAAAGATATATTCCATTTTAGTTGAACAGACTAATTGTTGAATTCGAAATTGATTTCGAATTGACGGTAATAAACGAACTGCAAAACTGACGAATTTGGATGCAGGCAAAAACACCTAAGCAGATACAGCGCCCAGGAAAAAAAAGAAATTATTGTAAATATTGCCTTCAAGTTGCCGAATTCTCTTCCCCGTGTAATATGGATTTTAAAGTTATACAAGATATAGAGACATCGATGTATGCATGAATATTATCAAATTTATCGCCAATAAGCAAGCCTATCTTAGCGATTTTTTACTCTTTAGATATTAGAAGAAAAAAGTCGCTATGGCCAGGCGCTTCGGAGATTGCACGAAATATCAAAAATCTGAAGGACTAAATAGTTCGCATATACACAGAAAGACGGATGGGCAGGCAAACAGGTGGACATGGTTAAATCGACTCGTCAAACTGATAATTTATGTTCATACATACATACTACTGTGTCCAAAAAATAAGGTAACATTTGAATTTAAACTGCGCGCGTCGAAGGATTTGGAGAATTATTTTTTTTTTTTAGGTTGGTAGCACTGTCAGTTACATTTATCTCAAATTTCATGTCAAAATATTCATTAGTGTTTGAGATACGCATCGTTTTGTGAGCTGCTAAAAGTGAGTTTTTCGTCTTTTGCGATGTCGAAATTTGTTGAGCAAAGAATTCGCATTAAATTTTTTTTACGGAATCAATTTTCTGCTGCAGATACGTTGAGGATGGTGCAGAAAGCCTTTGGTGATGAGGCTATGTCTAAAAAAAATGTTTACAAGTGGTATATGGAGTTCCAAGCCGGCCGTGAACGTGTCGAAGACGAAGAGCGTCCAGGGTAACCATCAACCTCAACCGACGAAGCTCACGTTCAACAAATCAAACATTTGGTGTTGAAAAATCTTCGATTAACAATAAGAGACCTTGCTGATAAAGTTGGCATATCGAAAGGCTCAGCCAATACCATTTTGACGGATGTTTTGGGCCTCAAGCGCGTCAAATCTCGACTGGTACCGAAAACATTGAATTTTTTGGAAAAAAGGCGTCGCGTTGAAGTGTGTGAAACGATGCTTTCCGACTACCAGGGTGTCATGAAATGCATTATAACTGGCGATGAGACTTGGATCTATGCTTACGACCCCGAAACAACCGATCAATCGAGCGAATATCGTGCCAAAAGAGAGCCGAGACCAAAAAAAAATCGCTCCAAAGTCGCTCAAAAATCAAGGTCATGTTGACTGTTTTCTTCGATTAATAAGAATTTTAAAATTAGGGAACTTAAAATTATTCAATTTTCTTGATCGATTTTATGAAATATTGTCCGTTTATCAGAGATTATTCGAATGAAATATTACCAAAATAGTGTCCGTGTTTGGTCATTAAAAAGTACTAATGTCTGATTATACGAGTAGGAATAGCTTTTGTATGAAAATAATAATAAAATTTATCCAGTTATGGGGAATGCCCGACTTTGAGGACTGTCCGTAATGTGGAATTTTACTGTACTTTATAAGGCCTTTATCGTTTTCTTTCATATCGCGGCAAACTTAATATACCCGGTTTAGGTTATAAAAACTTATGTTTATTTGATTTGAATGAAACCTTCCTTACTTTCATATTTTATAATAGCACTTGTAGTTTTTATTCAACATTTACAGAATATTAGTCATATTTACATATATGTATGTATATTAATTAGATTTACTTACTATTAAATTAGCAAAAAAAAATTCGGCCACTTATGTACATACATACATATGTATAAGTATGTATGTCCGACTGCATTCCTGTATAACACATACTATGTATGTATGTACTTTGAATTAGTGATTCAACATTATGATTATCGCTGCTCTTAATGATTCAAAACTATTCATAAAAAAAATCACATACAAGTTAGAACGAACAATGCTTGTTTATTATGAAAGCAAATGCATGTGTAATAAAATACATTTCAATGCAAAACTCTATGATAACGAAATATTTTATATATTATTTTTTTTTTTTTTATAAACACCGCCAAAGTAGTTGACTTATTTTAATTCTAGTTGTTGATTCGCTGATTTTTTGAAAATTTAAATGTTTCTGGCGTATTTATCCACTCTGCATTTTGACCGAGCTAAGAAATTAAAAGAAAAAAAAAAAATATTTATTTTGATTATCATCATCATATACTTTTACGGTTTCAAAGCACACTTATTAGATCTTGTTTTAATACATATTTTTGTTGTTTATTTACTTTTCACTTTTTCAAACACATTTATTAAACTTGAGTGAAACCTTATTTTGTAACACAAATACCGCTACGCTAATTTCTCACTTTACCCACAACTGCCCTACTAAACAAAACGAACAACTTCAAATGATACAAAAACAACAGCGAA
This sequence comes from Bactrocera zonata, assembly GCA_037783105.1. Classification (NCBI taxonomy): domain Eukaryota; kingdom Metazoa; phylum Arthropoda; class Insecta; order Diptera; family Tephritidae; genus Bactrocera; species Bactrocera zonata. Next base: position 9,356 of record JBAWJQ010000405.1, read on the forward strand.
AATCCGAATATGCATATTTTGTTTACTCCGCGATGCTGCTGTGCGGTCAGCTGTAACCGACTGATGTGACAACCGCAAATGCTCAAGGAACACTACTAAGTTTTCGCTGTAGAAACCGCGCGACTTTGCGCAGCTGATGAAACCGTGACGACTGCGTAGCGAAGTACTTCAAACTGTGTGAGATGCCTTTGTCGGTGACGGCCCGACTCACGACTGACTGGGCGCGTCCACCCCACAATTCAGCTACAGTTACATTCAACACACCCAGCCGATCACCTACAAACAGCGCTCCTATGCAAAGAACTTGTAAGTAGGTATGTATGTATGTACATATGTATGGAAATGTATGCGAAGGAAAAGGTCTTGCTTTCGAGCGATTACGTCAACGGGTTTCTCAAATAAGTGATACTAAATAAAAACTAAACCATACAATTACTTAAAGTTTTCATAAAGAAATGGTTTCCGGTGAATGATGCTCCTTATGTTCGGATAATGACGTTAATATGAGTATGGAATGAAGAATTACTGAATTACTGCATAGAACAATATAAAAAATAATGGGAGAGCAATTGAGTGGTGTTTCACTTTTGCTTTCTACTTGTTTTTTGCTTACAGCTTTTATCATTCTATTTTGTTGTTTCTTATTTTGTTGTTCTATTTGCATTCGCCGGTTGGTGAAATACATGTATGGAGTTCTAGCCGACTAATTGGGAATGACAGCACATACCTGGCAGGGTACACAGCATACATACAAAAACACGTTCATCTATCTATGTATATATTATATAATACATTCTGTCAAGAAAGTATAGGGAATTCTTTATTTCCCCCTCTCATCTCCCGCTTATATAGAAGAGAGGTGTATATGAATATATGTTTGATATGCAACTGCCTTAACATAAAATAAAAACAAGTAAGGAAAAGCTAAGTATAATCGAACATTTCATACACTTGCAACTTGCAAGGATTAAGTCCAAAGAAAAGTACCTTCAGGTACAAAGGCCCTTTAGTTATGTGGGTTCTAGGGTGAGTCGGTGACGTAATTTATCAAATAATAGACGAAAAGTTACCGTTTAATCGTCAAGTACAACAGTACTTATTTCTAACATTCGCGAAGTTAAATTGACTGTTACTGAAAAGCGCTAATCTCGTCACAATTTTATTAAGATAACTCATATATTGACCTAAATACATATGAGGTATAAAGTTACCCGAAAATTTTATACTAGGTATATAGCCACCACATACTTGTAGTAGTAGTATATAGCAGTATTGACCCCATTCATTCATTTGTAGCCCACACACATGCTATCAGGAAATAACATGACAGGTCATTGACCAATATTTTCGGTAAAAAGTCAACTATGAGTACTGGGGTCCAAATATTCGGTACCTAAGGGTTTGAATAGTTTTTGTTGGATTTGGTAAATTTTTGGCCACAAGGTGGAATTTCAGAGGAATATTACATAGCAAATTTGGTTAAAATCGGTCCGGTGGGTCTCGAGACATCTGTTTTCACCTAAAAGTGGGCGGCATCACGCCCATCGTCTAATTTTGACCCCGGCTATTACACCATCTAAACCCTAAAATTTAATGTATCTGGCATATTTACATAGTTATTGATTTATAGCACTTTAAGTAGCTTTAAACTGTACCGTTATATGAGGAGTGAGTGGGGTTGTCATCCGATTTCATTCATTTTCCCAATGTCGATAGGAGTTTTTATATTTTCGTTAGATAAATTTGGTTATTCACGCCTACTTTTTCAAAAAAATTTGCCCAAAATTGCCCCTCACTTACGTACTGCGGTCATCTGTGCCAAAGTAAAATTCTTTTGTGGCAGGTGTCCGATTACGCCCATCTACGAACTCGTAATTTTTTACCAAGGAACGCGCATACGAAGTTTCATCCAGTTATCTCAATTTTTACTCAAGTTACAGCTTGCACGGAAGGACGGACAGACTAGCAGTCTCCCGGATTTCAACTCGATTTCAACTCGTCTCGTCATCCCGATCATCTACATATATGTACATATATTAGGGTGATTCAAAAAAAATTTTTTTGTTCGTTTTGTACTCGGAAAAATAGGTTCCTAGACACCACTAAGAAAGCTTCTCCAAGTATGAGCTCTTAATTGTAACGGGAAGGTCCTCCTTCTTTCAGTTTTCTATTTTTTCTTATTACCACATAGAAAAATTTATATCTCGCTTCCAACTACTTGAAAAAATATCTTAAAGTTTGGTTATTTTTGGGAAAATTTTTTATTTCTTATGAATTTTATAACTCAATGAAAAAAATCATTATGAATGATGAAACTCACAGGTTTTTGGAGAGGCTTTCTTAGAGGTGTCTAGGAACCTATTTTTCAGAGTACCAAACGAAAAAAAATTTTTTTTTGATCCACCTTAATATGCATTTATGTTTGACGATGAATATCTCGTAAACCCTTAACTTAATCGAAAAATCATAGGAGACCATTTTTATAGAGCAGTAAATTTCCTACGAATCAATCACATAAATAATTTGAGTCAGTCTTATTTTAAGGCACCTAAGTAGATTTTACGGATTAAAACATTTTTTGACAATTTTAGAATGGTTTAATAAATATAAGATTTTGGAAAGAAAAAAATTACAAAAATTTATTGCTTATTTTGGTACCTTTCATTTATTACTAGACCTCGCTGAACTTTGTAAAAAAAACTATAGATTTACTAAAACATTTCTTTAATACGGAAAGAAAAATTGATCACAACACAATTGCGCATGCGTTATGTTCCAATGCTTGAAAAATCATAGACAGCTAATATAATACATATTATATCAAAAATTAACAAATATTTTCCAAAGTGCTTTTTAGAACTGTCAAATCTTGTTGGAGCTTTTAGAGGCGCTAGTGTTATGAATATATATGTATATATATTATATCAAGAATTAAAAAATATTTTCCATATGCTATGAACATTGCTGGTAAAGCAACACTCTTTTGAAAGATCTGAAATTTTCAAGTAGAGTTTCAACCTTTTTTTCTTTGCGACACTGTATATAATTTACTAAACCAATGCGCACCGCTCGGATACACACAAATATGGACCAAAACCTATTAACGAAATTAAAAAATTTAAGCAAATTAAGAAAACACGGCAGCAACAATTACAAACAAACCGAAAACAATGTAAATAAAATGATAACAAAGTTGCCGGTAGTCGCTTTGACAAGCTAACGTATGCCAATGCGGCATTTTTTTGACAACAGTAAACACGCAAACATTTCTACTACCCACACTGAAATGCCAATGCCACAAACACCAGCTTAACAGAAGCAAGCAAAATTGCATTGCGTGTGGCTCAAAAAGATATAATATTATGGTTTTATGACATTTTTCAAAGCTTATAACTTATCTCAGAATTTTTAATGATTTTTTGATCAAGCATTTACTAAAACACTAGTAAGGTTAAATTTTATATGTTTTATGTGTTATTTTTTAATTTTAGGTAAAACAAAAAATTACAAGACAAGTTTTCCAGTCAATTTTGATTACAAATCTATTCTACTACTGTGCCCAAAAAATAAGGTGACATTGTATTTATTTTGAAAATTCTTTGTTTATTCTTCCAAATCAATTTCATCCCCTTCAAAGTAATCCCCTCCCGATACAATGCACTAATGCCAACGGATTTTCCAATCTTCGAAACACTGGTTGTAGTCACTTTCCGGGATAGCCTTCAGTTCCGTCTTCGCTGCGGCTTGAATCTCCTCTATCGTATAAAAACGGTGTCCCCGGAGCGGTCTTTTGAGCTTGGTGAACAGCCAGAAGTCGCACGGCCCAGATCAGGTGAATACGGTGGTTGCGGAACGATATGGGTTGAGTTTTTGGCGAAATGATCACGAATTACAAGGGCAGTATGGGATGGTGCATTATCGTGGTGTAAAAACCAAGAACTGTCTTCCCACAATTCCGGCCTTTTGAGGCGGATAGCGTTACGCAAACGACGCATAACGTTCAAATAATATTCCTTGTTGATACGATAATCGAAGAAAACAGTCAACAAGACCTTGATTTTTGAGCGACTTTGGCGCGATTTTTTGGTATCGGCTCTCTTTTGGCACGATATTCGCTCGATTGATCGGTTGTTTCGGGGTCGTAAACATAGTCCCAAGTCTCATCGCCAGTTATAATGCATTTCATGACACCCTGGTAGTCGGAAAGCATCGTTTCACACACTTCAACGCGACGCCTTTTTTCCAAAAAATTCAATGTTTTCGGTACCAGTCGAGATTTGACGCGCTTGAGGTCCAAAACATCCTTCAAAATGGTATTGGCTGAGCCTTTCGGTATGCCAACTTTATCAGCAAGGTCTCTTATTGTTAATCGACGGTTTTTCAACAACAAATCTTTGATTTGTTGAACGTGAGCTTCGACGGTTGAGGTTGATAGTCGCCCTGGACGCTCTTCGTCTTCGACACGTTCACGGCCGGCTTGGAACTCACCATACCACTTGTAAATTTAGACATAGCCTCATCACCAAAGGCTTTTTGCACCATCCTCAACGTATCCGCAGCAGAAAATTGATTCCGTAAACAAAATTTAATGCAAATTCTTTGCTCAACAAATTTCGACATCGCAAAAAACGAAAAACTCACTTTTAACAGCTCACAAAACGACACGTATCACAAAAACTAATGAATATTTTGACATGAAATTTAACATAAATGTGACTGACAGTACTACCAAGCTAAAAAAAAATAATTCTCCAAATCCTTCGAGGCGCGCAGTTTAAATTCAAATGTCACCTTATTGTGCAAAATATCTTGAATTTATTGACTCTAACATGCCAAACATAATCATGAAATCGATAAGACGTTAACTTCTGCGACTTTCCAGTTGTCCGATAATATCTAAATACTCTATGTATGTTAACTTACACTTAAATCAAATCTCCTCTTCCATAGTACACATGCTTGTCCGGAAACACACAATATCTTTATCAACCCAACATATTCTAGATTGGCTTAGTGGATGTAATGTGTGATTGTTGTTAGGAGCGTGTCTACTTGTCATCTGACGGCTACTTCCACAGCGATATCATAAATTACACTCTTGATTTACATATATATGTACATACACTATACACTCACCGCACGAAGGAAGCACGTGCTGATGACCAAAGAATATACACACATACATAGCTGTAAAAGTATGTGTGCGACACACCTTCAATTTGGGTGTTTCCTTAGAATTAATTAGATTTAGCTGCGGCTAATTTCTTGTGACTAATTCATAAAGTTATAATTTTTAAAGAAGAAACATTTAGTAATACACTCTTTAGAGGTAATGAGGAAAATATGTTCTGCTTGCACTAAACGGCTTTGGGTAGCTTCAAAATCGGAAATAAGTACTTATGTATATATTGTGTAGGAATGTTAATGACCCAAATATCTTTGAAAAAAGAATTTTAAAGAATTAGTCCAGTATGGAACAATAGTTAGCTTAGTCTTTAAGTTATTCCAATACTGGAAGATCTAAATAAAACAAGGAAGGAAGAGCTAAGTTCGGGTGAAACCTAACATTTTATACTCTTGCAACTTGCAAGAATCAAAGCCAGAGAAATCTTTTAAAGTGTAAAACCAATCATATAGAGTAAAGTCAGCTGGATGTTTGAAAATCCTGATATTAGTTATATAGGGACTAGGTAAACTATTCGCTCAAATCAATTTTAAGCACAAAGATACACTGTTGTGAGTAAAACACGCTAGCTCATTTTCATTGAGATAGTTCACGTATTGGCCGATATATGGGATAAAAAGTCACCCGGAAATTCGAAAATCTTTATATTAAGTATATGGTGGAATAAAGAAAGTATTGGTCAACCATTTTTTGACATGACCATTATAAGATAAAGATTATTCCTTAATTTCAGTTATATTTATCACACATTGACCGACTTTTTCGATCAAAAGTCAACTATAGGTACCGGTGTTTAAATATTCGGTACCTAGGGGCTTTAACAGTTTTTATTGGATTTGAAACATTTTTGCTCATAAGGTGGCACACACTAAAGACATTATTCGAGCATTTCTCGGCATACGAATTTTATGATAGATTGATTTTAGCTATCTTCCAACATTTCCATTCCATTTTTGTAATACGGAATATCAAAAAATCAGAAATCGCCAATTTCCTTGCAATGAATATTATTTTGCGATTGGAGAATAGAAAAAAGTCACTGCGGCTTAGATCCAAACGAGATAAGGTTTCGCTTGGTGCAAAATCCGGATAAAATCTGTGTTACGTATTTCTGGTTTTTTGATTTCGTTTGAAAACCCATTCGCCGGAATATTTTTTTTTCAGATTGCCATGACATTAAAAATCGAGGTTTTGTTGACTGCTTCCTTCGATTATTGAGGTGTCGTTCACCCCGGATTTCTTCCGACTGTCGTTTGTGCGAAGCTATTCGTAAAAAGAGTCCGGAATTATCGCCGAAAACTCTTGATTTTTGCGCCACAATAATGCACCGTCGCAATATCGTGCCGCAACCATCGTATTAACCTGATTTAGCTCCGTGTGACTTCTGGCTATTCAGCAAACTCAAACGATCACTCCGAGGAAACCGTTTTGAGTCAATTGAAGACATTAAACGTGAATCGCTACGCGCATTGAAGGCTATTCCGGAAATTGACTTTAACAACTGCTTCGAAAATAAAGGATGGAGTCATGTGTAGAAATTCACGCAAACGAGGAAAATTCTCTGATTTATATTTACTTGGGAGTGGCCAGAAACGATTACTTTACATAGGGCTCAAGCAGTTCAACAGTTCCGGTTCTAGATCAAGTATCCTCTGGGTAGCTAAAGAACATCCGTTTGAAGGAGAGCTAAAATTAGGAGGCGAAACATCCCCTCCACATAGAGGGACCCAATTCGATGTGGCATTCGTGGTGGAAGAGGGGCTCCGTCGCCGAGTTCTCTAAAATATATGCTGATTTATGTCCACGTCCCGACGTAAGTGAAGGACGATGTGACCAAAGATGCCTTCTATGGATATCTCTTGCCAACAGGTGCTACTTCAGACTAAGTAGGCAATTGAGAAGTAAAGTCCTTTCTCGACGAACAAAAAAAAAACTCTATAATTCACTCATTATTCCCGTCCTGCTATATGGTGTAGAGGCATGGACGATGACAACATCTGTTGAGTCGACGTAACGAGTTTGGTAGAGAAAGATTCTGTGGAAGATTTATGGACCTTTGCGCGTTGGCAACGTCGAATATCGCATTCGATGGAACGATGAGCTGTATGAGATATACGACGACAGCATCGACATAGTTCAGCGAATTGAAAGACAGCGGCTACGCTGGCTTGGTCATGTCGTCCGAATGGGTGAACACGCTCCACCTCTGAAAGTGTTCGACGCAGTACCTGCCGCGGGAAGCAGAGGAAGAGGAAGACCTCCACTCCGTTGGAAGGACCAGGTGGAAAAGGACCCGGCTTGGGTAAGCGGTTTCTACGCTACTATAGAAGAAGAATAGATCCGCTTCTGAGGGATAGCTTTTTTATGGATTCAATGCAAATGGCGAAAGCAAAGATCATTATAGTAGTATATATTTATGTAGATATGTTCCATTTTTTTTAGAATATTGTATATTTCTACAATAATTACTAAATTAGAGATAACCAAAATGTACTTTAGCAGTTATCTTAGCGTTATCACAAAAAAAAAATCGTGTCAAACGGCTTTTCCATATTTCACCACTTTTTGCAGCCACGTGCCTTTTACCAAACACAATATGTAGTAAAATGAGATGTGGTGTGTGTGTGTATTTGCATAGACTTTGTTTAAACATTATTTATTAGTTGGCATTAGGCGCACACATACCATGAATTAAGCATAAAACGAAATGAAAAGTAAAAGCAAAAGCAAAAATCAACGAAATAATAACTATCGATCAAGTATTGGCAGAATTAATTGTAGCAATTAAGTGTATGGTCAACTTAAGCACAGGGTAGGTGAAACAACATGGACACGGTGGCAATACCGCTAGTTACGCGGCGAAAGTCGCTGTGTCTAGCAAGGAGACCATCAAGTGTCTGCATTCAGTTTAGAATCCTTCACGGGCGTTAGTAGAAATGTTGTATGTATGTATATGATATGTATCTAAGAATGTGTGTATGTGTGTGTATTTAGGATGTGTTTAACGCCAATACAATTCGATTGTGCCATCGAAAATTAATCATAACACAAAAGTAAACACTACAAATGACAACGACTGATAGCCTAAATACATTTGTAAGTACATATATATACTGCCTATGTATGTATACGCTTCTGAATGTGTGTGTTTATGCCTCTCTGTGCAGCACATGCCAAATTGGTGCGAGTAGTTCCAATGCTATTAGGATAAAGTCAGTTGGTGAGTCGATATCCAATGGCTTTTTGTTGTTTTTGTGGGCTGGTTGCTCTATCATTAAGTTAGTTGATTGGTTTCATTGGACGGTTGACATAGTAATTTTAGTGTCATTGGGAATTATTGATGGTTTTATAATATCGACACTTTTGTATATATGTACATATATGTATATATTGTATTAATATTTGTTTTTTATTGGTAAGCCCTCTTTTGTTTAATACATAAATATTATTATTATTATTGTTATTATTAAAATTATTATTATTATTATTATTATTATTATTATTATTTTGTCAATAACCGCATCGATTATTTACCGTAAATTACATCTACATAAAAATACTGTATTAATTATTTTAGTTCGAATACACACTAATTACATAAGTTTACACGTTTTTTGATTCCAAAACTTCTACAAACATTATTTAGGTTATTCTTGCAGTAATTAGATAGGAACGTATCAATTGAACTATGCATTGATCGAATAACGTCAAGGTTAGCCGGAACACACGGCAAAGTAATTTTGTTACATGACAAAGCACCTTTACACAATGCGAAATCGCTTCAGGATACAGTCAAAGTACTTGGTTGGGAGCTGCTATCCCACCCGCCGTTTTCACGAGACTTGGGCCCCTTCCGATTATCATTTATTTTCATCGATCACGCAATGATATCCACGAATTTCCAGAAAGGCTCAATACTGTGATTAATTTTTTTTACTTTCCCATTGAAAATTTTTATTTCATTTTCACAAAAAAAAGCTCTTCAAACCGGTACACCGTATATATGTATTTACATACATACATATATTCTTTTAAACAACTCTTCAACAAGATTCAAATATTTTTTCCGGCAAAAATTTCCCTTAAAAACTCCTTTTTCATATTTCAAAACTCCGTTTTATATCGAACTGAAAAAAAGTCGAGATACTGCTTTTTTGTGATTAAACCGGTTTCATTACCAAAAATTTGTTATCAAAAAGGTTATCATGAATCATTTATTTCTGAATCATATACATTTGTAATCTAGTCTACCTGCCCACACTTTAATGAAAATACGTCATATTTTGTACTCGTGCAATCATGGATGTATGCGTTCAATCAATCATTTTGGGTTTATTTTTTATTTACTTAATAGATAGTCATCTGCTTGCCATATGGATTGGTATAGCAAATAACATATAATATAACTTTTTAATATGACTTTTTGCAAGTACTTTTGTATACGAATTTAAATTGTACGATTAGGGAAGGGCGCTTTTTGAGCGTAATCAATCATAGTTACCATAACATTTTATATCTTACAACAACTAAACTAGCAGAATGTATCATATTAATGCTGGGAAATATTTGATTCCATTTCATTAATTTCAGCTGTAGATCATAACATATTCATGTTAGCACAAGCTTTCTTAATTAAGATGAGGTAGTACCCATTTCGAACATTTTTGGGATCAGAGTTGTTATAAGAAAATGCTGTGAAGTTTCGTTCAAATCAGTTGAGGAGCTTACCTAGCGTGAAATTTTGAAAACATCGATTATTTTCATAATTCGGTAGTTTCAATTTAAAAACAGTTTATTTTCAACGCTTTTTTCTCGTTTTTCGAATTTGCTGTAGTGATTACTCGAAAAAGACCAAACTTTGGGGTAAAATTTATTTTTTTAAACATCACCAATTGAGAAATTTTTAAAATTTTTTTATTTCTAGGTTTTTTGCCGCAAAGGAGGACTTTTGCTTTACTCCGGCGCCGTCGAAGATCTTTTATAACTCAAAAAATATTTAATAATGTTTTAAAAATTTCACTATGTATTTTTGAAACATGTATAAATATTCCTGAAAGTTTCAAAATCATCGATATAATGATAAGACCGTAGAGAGTCGACTCGGCAACGTTCGCATCAACTCGAACTGACGTATGGAATGACTTGGCGCTTTCTACGTTGAGATCTTAAATTCGACCAAAGCGACATCGCTTCGCTCTATGCAATCTTGAAAAGATCCGACGCTCTCAAGGCAGACTTTGTTCATCGATGAGGCCTATTTCTGACTCAATGGGTATGTAAACCAACAAAATTGCCGAATTCGGGACGAAGAGCTGCCATTTCATCCAGAAAAAAAGAAAGAGCAGATAATTTCAAGGTTTGGGCCAGTTGATTTGCCACCAAGAACGTGTATTATCACACCGTTAAACATTTTCCTGTGGGGATATGTGAAATCTAAAGTCTATGCGGACAATCCTGCTTCAATGCAGGCTTTGGATCAAAATTTCACGCGTGTTGTTCGCCAGTTATTATTCGAAATACTCCAATGAGTCATCGAAAATTGGACTAAAGAGATGGGCTATCTGAGACGTAGCCGCCGCCAACATTTAAAAGAGATAATATTCAAAAAATAAATGCCAAAGGCTGTTCTTTCGAATGACAATAAACATTCCCCATTAAATTTGAAGTTTCTTTGTTTTTTCTTTAAAAAAGTAGGGGACCTCGAATGGATCACTTTTTATATTGCGCAAATTAAAAACATTGTTTTGAATGATTTTCAAAATTTTCTAATTATTATCGTACAATGCAATATTTGACTACGATATTATTACAATTTTAATAACATCCTTTATATATCGATTCAAATATGGTAGTAGTACCAGAAGCCTTTCGTATTTCGAATTCAACTCATTTTTTTATATTTATAATAATAAATAAATAAACAAATATGTACCATTTTGATCGAAGACTTTTTGTCATTTTTCCGCTAGAAACATTATTCCTTCAGTGTAAATCGAAATTTCGAAATTTCCAGAACGGAAGCGATCGAACCATTGTTGGGCTACACGAACTGAAAGAGCATCGTCTCCACAAACATCACAAATTTTTTATACAAAAATTTCAAAATATAGCGAATTTCTTCATTATTATATAATTTTTTTTTTTTTTTTTTGTTAAATGAAGCTCACCTTTCCAACACTATATGGTATGCCACAATGTTATTGCTAGCACTGGAGATATACGACTGCAACGACAAAATACGAAAAGGCTTTTTCGACTACCCAATATGTATTTGTAATTTGAATATCATCAGCATTATACATTATTATAATTAAAACATAGGAAGTACAAAAAACAGCTTCCTCTTTCATTTAAAGTATACTTTTAGGCTCATAATTTAACTCCATCCTACAGTACTGGGCACTATTTCGAAGCTGGTGCAATAAGCGCTTCTCAGAAGACCACCTCTTCTTATTTTACTACCCCTAAACAATGAGCTTCTTCATTTCCATTTTATTTTTCGGTAAAAAGAATACCCTGTCCACAATTAAGACACGATAAAATAACAATAACAATCTTAAATGGATTTTTTTATTTTAAATGTTTTCCTTTTATTCTTGACTTATTCTAAAACATTTTTTTCGAAATCTATTTTATTAATTTTTTTTTTTTTTTGTAGCTACAATTTTCGAGTTTGCGCTTCTTCTGAAGCTGCAATGCCTTCCTTAACTATTCCTCTGCTAGCCCGATTCCAGAGGCGGGTTTTTTGCATCTGGCAATAAGAATGATTGAAAAGGGTATATAGTTTAAAATGAATAGTATTGATGAAAATAAGTTAATTTGAACTGTAATTAAATTCACATCATTGCAATTAATTGTTTAATCAATTGGTCAATGGATTAAAATAATATACGATTATATTTCATATATTTATTCAATACAATAATTTACGTATGGAAGCCCAACAAGTTGCAAAGATTACAATAATACCTACCAATCACCTTTTAAGGCAGCTTTCTCTTGAATCCCATCTATATAATACTCCAAAACTACTGGATTTTCTAGAATATTTTTTCGATTTTTAAAACTACAGCATTGATTAAATGCTTTTTATTAATCGAAAAGTGAATATAATACACACTGCGTTCCAGAGTAAACAGGACTTAAAAAAAAAAAAAAAAAAAAAAAAAAAATGGATGTTTTGGCAAAATCAATTTATTTCATTTAAAATAGTCTCCTTCTGCTTCAATACATGCTGCTTCTAATGGCATTTTTACTTACTTGTACACTTCTATATCTCTGAATGTCGATTTTTTCATATAATTTGAATTTTTTAATTTTTAAGATTCTCACAAATATCGTCCAAGGGTTCTATGATCAAAAGTTCCTTAGTGGAAATTCAGTCGCAGTTCTAGTCTAGAAGCATGAATTTCAGGTAATTTTTAAAGTGTCGTAAAAAAAAGGCAATTTTTACTACACATTTTTTTATTAGCTATTTGTTAATTTTAGAAGAGTAGAGAAAAAAATTGAAAACTAAAAAAGTAAAAAATTTCAAAAATTATGAGCTGACGAAGTGGGGGGTCTCAAAAAATATTCACGTGACCATACCCATGATTTCAACCCTTCTAGTTATCTGAAACCAAAAAGAAAAAAAGATTATTAATCTAGAATAATGTCGCAATCGCCGGAACTACGGACAAGTGGGAAAAAAAAATTTCACAAAATGGCGACTGCCTAAAAAAAAAGTTGTTTTTTTTTATCACTTTTTCTGACTATTTCGAATTTTTTAAAAATAATAAAAATAAAAATTTGAGGATAGGGCTAGTTCCAACCATAGACAAGCCTATAAAGAAGACTCTATAAAAATTTCAAGTATGTAAATCGGTCCAGTAGAACCTGAGAAATCGTGGGTATCGTTCCGAAAAAGTCAGTTTTGAGAAAAATGCGTTTAAAGTTTCACGTTCCGGCCGAACCAGTTTGGATGCCGGGTCAGAAAAATGCCTATATCTCCGAAAATAATTTGAATTTTGAAAAATTCTCTTGTACACATATTCTTGAATAGTTAAACTTTGAAAATATAAAAAAATGTCGATTTTTTTAAATTTCTAGACTAGAATACCCCCTTAAGCTAGATGAGTGGTGCGATAATATTGGTTTGATGCTCGAAACAGAAATTGAACCGGTTTTTTGTGCCAAAGTAACCAATTTCAACGGTTTTGTTATCAGAAGTTAAGTTTTGTCACAATTTGTTACACAACTGATTCGAATATTGGTTCAAAAAGACGAAATTTATCAGATTCTGTGACGTCATTGAAAATTAGAATTGGTTTGCAATTCCGACAACCAAACAAATCTGCCTTTGATTTCAAAACACCCCTGATTATTTTTATAATTAAATAAATTTATTAATCAATGTTATATATTTTTGAATTAGGTATAATTTTCAAAATTCACAAAAAAAATGTACACATAATATAATTATTTTTTACCGTTATTTATTTATAAAAAATATTTTTTTAAATGCTTTCGTTTTCAACAATGTAGTTAAAATCAGTAAAGTGGTGGTTTTTTAAAAAAGAAGTTGATTAAAAACTGTAAAGTGCTCCTAAACGAATTTTCGAATATTATCTTTGTCTTTGTTTTAAGCACATTTAATTCGTTTAGTTTTTCAAACCAACACCATAATTCATTTTTTTTTTTTTTTAATTTCGATATTTAATGCGCTATCTCAAATAACATTGGCCATTCATATCATTTCCTCGATGAAATATTATGGAAAAGGGTATTTATTTGTTATTGTTTATATATGTATATTTTACAGCTATATACTTATGCATGTTTGCAAGTACAATATTAAAAGTGCATTATAAACTACATATAACTAAACTACGGTATAAATTGCCACTAAAGTGCCGTCTAAATTAGCCGGAGTCAATGCCAATGAGTCAAAATAAATATGCGCCAAAGGTGGGATAATATTTAGGGAATGTCTCACACCGATCTTATATTTACTATTAACTAAATAGTATTCCTATGCAATACCAACGTTGCCGCATAATTTAGTCTTCTCCTACAAACATTGGCTTTCTTGAGCGCTCCTCCCAATGAGCGCCTAATGAGTGAGACCATTCGTATGACCATTCGCATTGCCATTGGCATAGTGGCCATTAGACGCTACAGCTGACACTTTGACAGATTTGCCATTCAATTCAGTGGCACAACCATTCGACACGCTCTTCAATTTCTTTGTTGGGGGCTCAATGGTAATCGACGCAAAATCGAAACGTTGCTCCAACATCATGTGTGAATTGGGTGGCAAACCAATGCAACCGCGTAAGATATTCTCAATGGCCGAACGTTGGCGGAAGAGAGAGTTCACCACTTGTGTACCACGTGGCACCAACGGTGCCTTGCATAGGTAGCTGAGCAGCGAGAGAACCGGTTTGAATGAGACCCAAGGTGCGTCTGCACGCCCATTGCTCTTGATCTGTATGCGTGAACATAATTCACCGAGAATAACCAAGTCCAGTATAAGCGGTGTTGCAAGTAGTGAATCCTCACAGGTGTTGTGTATGACGAGCGTATTATGACCGCCCATCATAATTTCCGAGGTGTATTCATCCATGGCACGCTTGCTATCGCCCACATAGGGTACATATTTGATGACGACCACGTGATCGGGATGCTCATTTGGTTTGTAAAGCACATCGTTGGATTCGACCATATCGTCGACCACGTTACTCTTGGAAATCTATAACAGAAAGTATAGAGAGTTCATTTATAAAAGCAATGTAATTTTTTGGTAAAAAAAAAAATAATATCCTCAACATTACACACACCTCCTTAGAGCGGAATTGCTGTGGCGCTGACAAGTTCTTGCCATCATTATTACCCAAATGGTTGTAGCTAACAATGGATACTGGCTTAATGCCGGCGCTCACCAAAAAGTCGACCAACACCGACTTTAGTTTAGTCTGTCCCGATTTGAAATCGTCGCCAGCAATGAAGACACCCTTATGTTCCGCCAATTCAACTAGACCAGGTACAAAAGTGTTTTGCGGCGAGCCGTTTATATAGGTGCACTGCAAAAGCATGGAAGTATTGTTTAATAAATACTATCGCCATAAGGAATACTGCCACTTACACCCTCATCAATGCTGGCCATTGCAAAAATAGTAGATGGCGATATCTCTGCCTTATTCGCCTTCAACGATGCCTCCAACTCAGCCATGGTGGAATTCAGCCCCTCCTTTACATCACAGAAACGTTCCGTATTCGCAGTCCACAATACGAGTACCGTATCGACACCGGACTTTTGCTTAAAATCGCGTATGTCACGACGCAACTGTTCGTACTGCTCAAATTTAGTACCCTTAATTAGATTATCGGCGCGTTCCGATTGATTAGCCGCAATAAAATCTGGATCGTAAATTGATGGACGTGGCTGGAGCGTTGACAAATGCTTGTAAAGTTGATCTTGCAGCTCGACATCCAATACCTGCGCACGTTGCATAGCATCGCCAATATTCGCCGAACTAATGTCCCAACCATCAACGACAATATCATCGGGATTAACCATGGGTACGAGATCCTTCATCGGCAAATGCACATCCTTGCCATCTTCATCGGAGCCAATTAGTACAGTAGATGCCTGTGTAATGGAACCAAACCAATTGGCCTTCTGAATGCCAGTACGTTTACGCCATTGCAATTGACGACGATTAGCTTCCAAGGCAGCTGTTAGTGTGGAACCATTATTGCCGCCCCAACCGACGAGCATTAAACCCAATTTTGGCACACGCCGATCAGTGCGGATCTTCAGTGCAGCTGACTCAGGGTGCACCTGCAATGAGATCAAAAGAGAATTTATAGAGATTTCAAATAAAATATTTTCAAAAAAATAAATAAAAAAATTTCAGCTTTTACAGAGATTGTATACTTGGGACATTTTCATTACTTTAGTCAAAGGTCCTTATAAATTGCAAAAAAACATCTAAGGAAGGGCTAAGTTCGGGTGAAACCGAACATTTTATACTCTTGCAACTTACAAGAATCAAAGCCAGAGAAATATTTTAAAGTGTAAAACCAATCATATAGATTAAATTCAGCCGGATGTCCGAAAATCATGATATTAGTTATATAGGGGCTAGGCTATGTTTTTGCTCAATTTATTCTATTTTAAGCTTAAAGATACACTGTTATGAGTAAAACAAGCTCTCTAATTTTCATTGGGATAACTCATATACTGACCGATATATGCGGTACAAAGTCAACCGGAAGTTCGAAAATCTTTATATTAAATATATAGGGGCTAAAGGAAGTATTGGTCCGATTCAGCCCATTTTGGACATACAGACATACCGTTTTAAGGAAAGCATTGTCTCTTAATTTCAGTTACATATATCACACATTGACCGACATTCAATCAACAAATCAAAAGTCAACTATAGGTACCAGGGTCTATATACTTGTATTCGGTACCTAAGGTTTGAACAGTTTTTATTGGATTAAAACAATTTTTTACAAAAGGTGGCAGTCGCCAAAGATATTCTTCGTGCAAAGTTTTATCCCGTCATATTAATTGCTTCTGAATTTGTGTACTGGAAACTGAACGAATAAAGTGAAATTTAAAATTATGATCTATGGTAAGTAGACGTGGTTGTTGTCCGATTTCGTCCATTTTCACAATCCGCAAAGATATCGCAGCCGATTGAAAGTTGCACCACGACAACGCCCCGGCTCACATCGCCTTTCTTGTGAGCAGCAACCTAACCAAGGTCGGCATTCCAACGCTTACGCCCAGATGTGGCCGTCCGGACTTGAAAAGACCGATGAAAGGCATTTGAAGACGACAGAGGGCAACCAAGTAGCATGCACCTCGGCTCTCAAGGCTATTCCGAAGAAAGCCTTCCGTGACGCTTTCAATGCTTCGAAATCGCGCTGGCAGTGCTGCATCGACGCAGAAGGGGCCTATTTTCAAAGTTTTTAAAGAATTATAACAATTGATTCAATAATTTTTTTTAAATCGACTCAGTCCTATTAGTTTCTGGACAAACCCTACATCCCAATTATTTTAAGCAAATATTTAAATGAATCTTCGAGTGTTATTTCTGAGTCTTTTTATACTCAACGCATGACTGTGTTTCAAGTTAATAATTTAGAAAACTTAACCGTGGTAATTGAAACATTTTTTCGTATTTTATAGCAAGTTTGCTAATATTTTATGGTACATACATACATACTGAGAGGAAAAGGGATAAATCCAAAGAGAAGCATTAATTATTCTAGAACACGAAGCGCAAACCATAAACGAATATTAACTTCTAATGCACCGTAGCTAAACTACATACACTGAGTTTTTTATAGCAACTACACATGTATATGAACTACTAAATCTGAAAACGTAACGGTTTGCATCTAACGGAAAACGTTTTATTAGTTCTAGTCACGTTGTTGGAAATAAAAAAACTTCATGCCAAATTAAGGTTATTAACAGATCTTTTTCTTGACTTTGATCTGTCGGAATAACAGCGACAGTCTAAAGTGGTCCGATCTGAACAATATGTTCGAAGGTTCTAGCTTTGTCTTAGATAATAATCCATGCTAAATTGTGAAAAGATATTTTGTCAAATAAAAAAGTTTTCCAAGAAAAACAAAGCTTGATTCCCGATCGTTGTTGATATTGGCAGATAAAATCCTGAAATAATTTGGAGAAGTGCCAAATTGGCCGGATCTGATCGATCAGTTTACAAGGCAGCTATAACTTATAATCGTTCAATATCGATGATTCCGACAAATGAGCAAATTTCACATTGATATCTGCATACAGACCGACAGACTGACAAATGGACCTGTTTAAATCGACTCAGCTTGTCACTCAGATCATTAATATACGAATATGTACATACTTGGTAGGATATGCGACGTTTACTTTTAGGTGTTACGCACTTCGTGGCAAACCTAATATACCCTGTTCAGGACGTAAAAAGAAGTTGTTCAAATCGCGCCTTAAATCGTGCAAACCTGATTAATATCTCGACCCCAATCGTTCTCATGTGTAACGGAATATGTGCCAAATACTCGTACATAAAACTTATTGCTCTCTTTGAGTATAGAAGCGTTCTTAGCTCAAAAAGTATTTTTTTTTATTTTTACTTTCATTCTTTCTTTTAACAAATTCTCAACAACGACGTGTACCAATCCGCAACCGGTAGTGAATAACAAAATAGCGTTCCATACACATTTGTATAAATGCATACCTATGTACATATGTTTGTAGGTATGGAATCGTGGCGTCACGTGTATACAAGAATTCCATTAGGATAGTATAGGAGTATAATCAGGTATGTACAAATATGCGCTTGCGA
The DNA here is from genome assembly GCA_037783105.1 of Bactrocera zonata. Lineage (NCBI taxonomy): Eukaryota > Metazoa > Arthropoda > Insecta > Diptera > Tephritidae > Bactrocera > Bactrocera zonata. The sequence goes on from JBAWJQ010000405.1 coordinate 27,887, forward strand.
ACTAAACAGCTCTTCGATTGAGCTCAAACTACTAATAAAAACCAGTAAAAAAGACAGAAATACCTACATAAATATATGTAAATGGTTTTCGGTGTGGAAGAATTTTTAAAAAAGGTTGGAGATGTTCTCAAAAATTGGATTCATCTTTTTTTAAGACGAAACTGTCGTATCTACTTTAATTTACAATAGTAACTGTAAAAGCAAATAAAATTATATTTTTAATGCACATCATAAAAAAAGATTATTTTTTTGCAAAAATTAGAACATCACTAACTTGCAAACAGCAGATATCATTCTGACACATATGTATGTATGTATCTACTGTTTGTTGCCTTTTTACGTGTTTATAAACGTATATGTATTTATATACAAACATACATACATATGTATTTTGCCAATTAAAGTGGAAAATAGCGCCACAAAATTATCGCATGATTAATAATGAGAAAGCATGGGGGCCGGCCGGCATTTTTGTACAGTTTTCAACAAATACAAGAGAAACGTTAACTTCGGCTGCACCGAAGCTAATATACCCTTCACAGGTGCATTTCTTTTAGTAACTATGTATAATGGAAGCTATATGCTGTAGTAATCCGATCTGAACAATTTTTTCGAAGATTATGTTATTACCTTAAACAGTAATCTATGTCAAATTTCGTAAAGATACCCCGTCAAATGCGAAAGTTTTTCATACAGTCCCTTGATTCCGATCGTTGGGTTTGTATGGCAACTAAATGCTATACTGAGCCGATCTGAACAATTTCTTCAGAGACTACATTGTTGCCTTGGAAAATAATCTATGCCTAATTTCGTGAATGTATCTTGTCAAATGCAAAAGTTTTCCATACAAGAACTTGATTCCGATCATTCGGTTTGTATGGCAGCTACATGTTATAGTAGTCTGATATCGGCAGTTCCGACAAATGAGCAGCTTCTTGAAGAGCAAATATCGTTTACAAAATTTCAAAACGATGTCTTAAAAACTGAGGGACTAGTTCGTATATATACAGACAGACGGACGAACAGACAAACAGACGGACATGGCTAAATCGACTCAGCTTAACATGCTGATCATTTATATATACACTTTATAGGGTCTTCGACGCTTCCTTCTGAATGTTGCAGACTTCGTGACAAGCTTAATGTACCCTTTTCAGGGTATCAGAGTATAAAAATGTGTTCTGTTGCCTGTTGAAAATGTATTATTTATGTAGTCATAGATATATTTACATATGTATTCACATTAAGGTGGGTAAAAAACTAAAAAAAAAAATCGGTTTGTACTGTGAGTAATTTTTCTATGGTAATTTTTCGATTAAGTTGAGCGTTTAAGAGATGTTTTTTGTCAAACATACATACTTTTACATATTTTTTGTATTGTAAGAGACAATGTTTGCTGAACAGTTAATTTTCTATGAGCTTTCTAATTTATAATGATTTATTTTCATTGAGAATAGAAAACAAATTTGCCTTAAAATAATCACACTTCAACCGTTAATATCCTTTAACCAGTTAGATTTACGAAAGCATCGTTGGCAAATCTCCGAGCGTATTTCAGAAAAAGGGAGGTCTCTTTTTCGGATAACATTCAGTTTTAGATTTGAGTCATATAATTGATATAAGTACAGTATTTATTGTGATTATACCAGCTGTATACTCTTTTTCATAGCTCAAATGATAGCATTAATATTCAACATACCATAGACTAGTTTTGCTGACTTCCTTTAATCATTAATCTCATAAATCCATCAAATACCGACAAATTATCGCCAAGGCAATTAATTCCGGTGTAAACAAAGTGACTGAGAATATTGTTCACAGATTTCCTATGTATGTATGCCTATGTACATACAGTATAACACAAATATCATAATCTTTCATAAGTAAATCTGTACTATATTTTCTTTGAAAAAACTTTCGAAAATAATGGCATTAAACTTTACTCTTCATAATTTCATAGTATTTAATATTAATGTATTTAACAAATGGAAAGCAAGTAATAGCCATTTTCTTATCACATTGAAATTAATGTTTTGGTATTTGCATTAATATATGTACATATGTATATGTATGTACAAATCGCTCATTTGCTGCAAGACCGCCATAAGTCAAAAAAATCGATTTGCCAGAAAACGCGTTTAAAGTTTTCAACTGACTATAACCTTACACGGAAAACAGGAAATATATTCTATTCTCAAGCGGAGCATATAAGAGGTATTTATATGAATTTTTCAATCAACATGAAGTATGATATAACGAACAATTCTGCAGCATTAACTCAAAAATCACGTTTTTTGATTTATGCCGGTCTTGCAGCAAATGAGCGATATGTATGTACTGCAGACAAAAAAATCAATAAAAAACCCCAACTTCGTCTGCATTGAAGCTATAATGCCCTTCACAAATAAAACAGCTTGCACGTAGGAACCTGAATTTGATCGTTCAGTGGGCAGATATCGGTGGTTCCGACAAGTGAACAGCTTCTCGAGGAGAAAAGGACGTGAGCAAATTTTCATATCTGTATTTCAAATACTGAGGAAATTTTACATCATTTTACAATTTCATCTTTGATTGGAATGAACCGAGATTTATTTCTGGTCAGTTGCAGTAACTTCAGCGGCATGCCAACATACACCAAACCTATTTAGGCTAATACATATCTTATGCCGATACAACGACAAAGAACTGTGTCTTACAACACGAGTGTGTTATCTACAAAAATTGTCGAACAAACGTCAAACGTCAATAGATTATTTCGATTTGAAGGAAACCGCCTAATATTGAATTTTTGAGTATACACTTCCACAAAAAATTTAAACAAGAAAAAAACGTTAACTTCGGTTGCACCGAAGCTATAATATACCTCACAGATAAAAAAAAGTTTCCATGCAAGAAATAGATCTTTATTGGTCAGTTTTTATGGCAGCTATAATCTATAGCAAAGTGAGCAGCTTCTTGGGGAGAAAAATACGTGTACAATATTTCAAACCAATATCTCAAAAATTTACTAGACTAGTATACTACATACAGACTGACTAACAAACGGAAATGTCTAAATCGACTAAGCTCGTCACGCTGATTAATTTCATACTATCTAAATATTTTATAGGAGTGTTCCAAACGTCGTGGTAAACTCAATATACACTGTTCAGAGGAAAAAAATGCATATACAAGCTTTTCTGCAAAATTTCAATTGCATAATTGACACAATTTTCCGTAGGAAAAACAAGCCATATAATCGCCCATCGACATCGTTGCATAGGTGAGCTAACAGGTGCATTATTGACTTTTCGCTCTCACCCAAATACGAACGCTCATTGACCTTGAACGTGAACTCGCCAACACCGTTTGGCTGGAAAGAGAAACTACTTCAATGGTGGCATGCAACAAAGCAACAGCTGATCAAAACAAAACGCACCCCCAACACTGCGCAGAAAAGCTCTCCCACACTATGCACAAACCGCTACTAATATACAAGTATAGGCTATTACTACTACATACATACATAAACGAGTATACTTCCAGTCGCACTTTTCACTTTTACTATAACGCATGCGCGGTAAGTTGTGGGTTATTTAAGTGGCGGCAGGTCTTCACACTCGTAGTACATATTATTCATACTTAACTTACATAGTGCTGCGTACTTTTATATGTTTATATACAACAATATTTGTTGTAAGTAAATACATATGTACATATATAGTCAGCTTTATATTGAGCATGCAGCTACTACATTTCCTCATGTATCAGCTGAGCTGAGTACATTTCTAAGTAGACTGGAAGTTGTTATGGCAAGTTAAGGGATAGCATGGCGCTTTAGTAAGCTCATGTTAGTGTGGGCTATTTATATCTATTCCCACAAAATGCATCTCCGGAAAATTGTTGTTTGCGAGGTTTTTTGCCTATATATGTATGTACATATGCATGTATGTACGTAAGAAATTCTTATGTCTATGTAATTTATATAATGATAATAACAGCGTCGTATTTCGAATGAAATAGTCGTAAATTATATTTTTATTGCATGATCAAATGTTCATACATATTTATGTACAAATGTATTATTACTGCTTTGTATATGGCATATACAATTAGGTGTGTTTTGATATGAAATTTCTGGGAGCGCGGAAAAATGCACGTGAAAATTAAATTTTCAAAGTTAAAACGCTGCGAAAAGTTCTCAAAGCCAGAACCAAAAGCTACGGTTAATTGTACAAAAATATTACTAACGTTGGAAATTTAACAGCAATATAAATATAAAACCTATATATGCTGTCAATAATTCACCATAATCGAATTGCTGGGACACATAAATAATGTGTTAGTTACACCGTTTACAACTCAAGCACAACTTGACCGATTTTGTTGATTTCTGTTTAGTTAAATTCGCCTCCACCACGAATAACAGAAAATTTACTAAAATCTACAAAAATATTGGAAAAACTTCAGATCAATAAATAATTAAAAATAATCGACAATGGTTACACTACGCAACAAATACAATATGAAGGAAACATATGATACTGATATGCTTAGAGGTCTGTAGGCTATTTGAGGTGTCTTTGAGTTCAAAAAATTTCCGTTTTTGTCATTTTAGTAAATGGTGGTGATTTGATCCCTACGCCCATTGACTACAACACAAAAAATCCTATGCTATGGAAAAATTTTGCTACCATTTTCGGTTTTAGCAACCCAAAATTAACAATCGCAAAATGACTGTAAACTACTACTGAAATCGAAATGTAAACAAAACAGAAATGTTAACTTCGACTGCACCGAAGCTGTAATATAAAAGAAATGTAACATAAAAGAGTATAAAAGTATGTGTAAGTATTTATGAACAATTTCTTTGGAGCTTGCAGGCTTGTCTTGGACATTTAGTTTGTATAATAGTTATTTATATGTAATAGATACAACTTCTGGCAGAAAAAAAGATTTATGTAAAACCTCACATCGATATCTCAAAAACTGAGAGATTAGTTCGTGTACAGACAGGCATGGCTAAATCGCCAGAGCTCGTCACATTGATCCTTTTATATACTTACATAATAATAAATTTTTATCCAGGGTATATATAATATATTCCTAAAAAGTTAATATACCCTGGATAAAAATTCGAAAATTTATAAATTTATTCAATTTTTTGGTAAGAAAATAAAGGTCGTCGGAAATCACATATAAAAATATATTATTTAATTTATTACAATTTTAGGTTTAACTTCCTTCAAGATACAAATTTCATGGAAACCAAAAGCAATCAAATGCACTTTAATTTCCTTGCGGCTCTCTAAAATGTTCTAGAAGCCAAATATTGTTGATGTGCAGCTATTTCACTGGCACATAATGTTTATTTTTGCACACATAAGCATATTATTATAGAAAAATCAATAATCACTCAGTCAATGATACACATGAAGACAAAAATATGTAAATATTATACACGTTATTCGAAAGGTACGATATTTAGCAGTGAATTTATGAACAAATATGAGTAATCCTCGACGTGGATATACACAAGAGTGTATTTTTTTCGCCAAAAGCAAAACTTAATTAGCTGATATTGACAATATTTTTCACATTTTCATACATATCTATGTATGTTTTTCATTCATTTCCTCCAATCCCATCATTTTTCGCACAAGCCTATTTTATTATGTGTCACTTACCTGAATTCTGCCAGTGGCACTACGTTTAACGTGCGACGTCTGATACTCATAATCGGTCTCGATGTAGTTTTCGCTGATTTGCACTTTTGGCGAAATGACTTCCAAGGTAGCAGTGTCCACTTTCATATTGTATTTTGTTATTGAATTATTTCAGTTAATAAAATTTTCTAAATTGCTGTATATTACTTGTATATTTATATATTCGTTCGAATATAAAGTTTAATTGTTCTGTGTTTTTACACAAATCTAGCGTTGTATTAAACGTACAGAAATTGCGGTGGTTTTACAGTCTTTGAAAATTGTAAATGTCCTTAAATGAATATTTTCACAAATCGCTTCAAGAACGTTACGAAATTAACTTTTCACTCACAGCTCAACTCAGTTTGGCAGTTTTTCAACCAATGAACTCTCACGACACCATACGCTCCTATTTATGTTGAACACCAGCCGGCGTTTGCTTGTTCCCCAGAGCCGACATAGCCACCATCAGAGCAATTGCACATGTGGTAGTGTGTTTCGATAGAATCACGAAGAAAGCAATGCTCCAATACTGATGCGGGGGGCCAAGTGTGCACCCCCGTCAATAAATTGGGATATCGCGTGGCTTGCAAGTTTCTACACATGCGTACGCATACAAGCGCTAATTCGTGCTGCCAGCATACATAATATGATATATATATACATGTGTGCATACATACATGTATTTAAGTAGAATTGTGTATATGCCCGCAACGAATGTTAAGTTCTGGCATACCTACGTACATTTGTTTGAGAATATGCATAACGTTTTGAAGCAAACGATAAACATTTGGTACCGGCATCGATACCGCACTACTGGCTCGTGGCAGCGCTTTGCCGGCTTTGCATTTGCTCGTCTGTCTTTCGCAAAACAATTTGTTTTTTCGCACATATATACATACATACATATGTACCTAAATATACATAAGTACAGGTTTTGAGACAAAGCGGAAAACATTTCAAAAATTTTTACTAAAATTGAGAGATATTGTCAGGGTTTCCAAAAATGGGATAACGAAGTTAACTTAAGCAATGTAAATGTGACCTCAAATTAGGTCCATGTTTTGTATTTACATAAGTATGTTTGTATGTATAATGCTCAAGTTCTTTGAATGGGTCATCAGAGTGGAAAATAAAATCTCATCTGACGTTTGAAGATCTTTACCAAACCGAAACAAGGTAGAAGCTCTCATAACAATATCTACGCCATTTGGAACTGAAACGTTTATAATTGGGACAAACAACTCAAGAACGTACTAACTAATTAAATATATTATTATTAAAATAAATTTTTTTTTATTTTTATTCCCTGAGCATGGTATATTGAGTTTGGCACGAAGTTTGTAAACACCCGTAAGTAACTCAGAGACCCTACAAAATATACATACATATGTATATATGTATATATTATTTTCGTGACGAGCTGATTCATTTGAGCCCTCAACCCTGAGTCAATTCAATCCCTCAGTTTTAGAGATTTCGATCTGAAATTGTACACACCTCCTTTTCTCCCCAAGAAGCAGCTCATTTGCTGGAACCGACGTTATTGGACCACTATAGGATATAACTGTTATACAAACTGAACAATTGGAATTGAGTGTAGGGGAATAAAGTTGGTGCAATCTCCAAAGATATTGTTCAAATCGAGTTACTATAACACAAATGTAGCTGCCATAAAAATTGACAAACTGAAGGGCATTATAGCTGCGGTGCAAGCAAAGTTAACGGTTATTCTTTCTTTTAATACTTTATATTCTACCTGAAAAGTCGACTGTTGTACATAGGGTAGTTAATCCATGACATCTGGTTTCAGCTATGTATCTAAATTTTCCTTAAGGAAACTTCTTTGGAGAAGACCATAGTGATAAGTGCTTTCTTTTCTTTTTCATGCGACTACAACAACAACAGGGTACAGTCTTAAGGGGGTATTCTAGTCTAGAAGCATGAATTTCAGGTAATTTTTAAAGTGTCCTAAAAAAAAGGCAATTAATATTTTTACTATCCATTCTTTTACTAGTTATTTATTAATTTTTGAAGAGTACAGAAAAAAATTAAAAACTAAAAAAAAGTAAAAAATTTCAAAAATTATGAGCTGACGAAGTGGGGTGTCTCCAAAAATTTCCACGTGACCATGCCCATGATTTTAACCCTCCTAGTTATCTGAAACCAAAAAGAAAAAAAGATTATTAATCTGGAATAATGTCGCAATGGTCGGAACTACGGAAAATTGGGAAACATTTTTTTCACAAAATGGCGACTGCCTGAAAAAAATCTTTTTTTTTATCACTTTTTCTGACTATTTCGAATTTTTAAAAATAATAAAAATAAAAATTTGGGGATGGGCCTAGTTCCAACCATAGACAAGCCTATAAAGAAGACTCTATAAAAATTTCAAATAAATCGGTCTAGTAGAACCTGAGAAATCGTGAGCATCGTTCCGAAAAAGTCAGTTTTAAGAAAAACGCGTTTAAAGTTTCGCGTTCCGGCCGAACCAGTTTGGATGGCGGGTCAGAAAAATGCCTATATCTCCGAAAATAATTTCAATTTTGAAAAATCCTCTTGTACACATATTCTTGAATAGTTAAACTTTGAAAATATATAAAAAAAAATTCGATTTTTTTAAATTTCTAGACTAGAATACCCCCTTAAATGACAAAAATTTCAACTCAAAGAACTCTACTATTGAATCATTGCCTTTATTATTCCTGTTAGTAAGTCTAATCAATACTACGCTGGACATGTTCACCACTTTCACCTTCTACAAAAATGGGTTAGTATGCTTTTAACTCGTTTAATAAATCATAAAAACGTCTCTCTCTTTCTCACATAAAAGCTCACCGTCGGTATTGACAACAAAAAAATATCTCTCAAAAAGCTTATCCTGTGGAAGTGTACTGAAAGCTTTATAGAAACGGTGCTTATATGCTTGCATATACTTCATTATTTTCCAATATTTTCCTGGCACTTTCAAGGACACTGAGCATTCTAAATGATGCTCCAGAGCTTTGGTAGAATTTTCAAGAACACGGAACATTCTAAATAGTACTTATACAAAGCTTTTGTGAGATTTTCAAGGACGCAAAGTCGAATGCGGAAGGCGAAAAGGTAAAATATCAAAAACAAGTATGTACACAAATACATACAGACATAATTCTTCAACTTTATACTTAAAAGTAGCGCTTGAATACTCATTCAGAGAAATGTATTGTATTTACACTCAAGCCATCGTGTACCTTATGTGGAGTACATATGCTTGCTGCGTAGAAGGCGTGGCACACTGTTCAAATTTCTGCATGCCCATCTTTTCTTCCACTTACAGCTCCATTAGTAATTTATGTGTTGTGTTCGGTTCTTTCGTGCACTTTGCTTTGCTCACATTTTTCGACAACAAAAGTTCGGTTGTATGAATTATTTTATTATTTTTTTAGTGGGCCTGACATTCACGCTCATAGATACTCGTCCGGTTGCCCCACTATTAAGGATTCTTCTAGAAGAGCGTTTCGCAAACGGCTGGAATTGACAATGACCGGGTGGCTAGACAGCGCCAGCTGATACGGTCGCCTTCATTGTGCCATTCCAATAGCTGCATATACAAAAAGAAGCGTGTATGGTTTGTATGGACATAAGCTTGAACATTTGTGGAATGGACTACAGACGAACGCATATGAACTATTGCACATACATAATTTCACACATATGTTCATACATGTACATATGTATGTATGTATGTATATGAGTATATGTATCTATGCCCAACATGTGTGTAAAAGACGGTCTGTTTCATTAATTTCTAGCTCCGCCTGATGGCTGGTAAAATTCCACAAGTCCAGCTCAATTGATCCACAGTGCGAGTGCATATGGAAATTTACAACGAATAATATTATTTAATTTTTTGCTATTTAATATTTTGTGTGTAAGCAAACAAACTACTTGGAGAATTGTGCAAAACAAAAAAATAAAATAAAAGTGTAAATATGACACGCATTTCAATCAAGTATGTGAGAGTATGCAGCATGAATGAGCAGTCAATTGTGCACTGGGGGCCAATAAGGCAGTGCAGGTATACGGCAGAGGGATGCTCTTCGAAGCGACGTGAAGTTGCGACCACTGCTCCGTCGGCTTTAGCCAGTTCCAAGCACGCAACTATCGCTACTCGATTTCTTTTCCGAACGTACGCTGGTTAGTTCTGGATATTTCTTCCGATTTCATATAACTCACATGAAATTTTTATGGAGGCAATTTGACACTAATGGTATTTCATTAATTGTATGCAAGGAGATCTTTAAGAAACAATAAACTAATGCTTATAATTTGTTTTTAATAAACCAGAATGAGATTTTCCGTAGTTTTACACAGAAGAAATATGTATATGTACATTAGGGTGTTTTTTTTTATTGAACTATTAATTTTTTTCAGTCGTGTCAAGAAATTTCCTTGGAAATACCCTAAAAAAGATTTCCTGAAAATTTTAGCCCTTAATATTAACATTAAGAACTAGACCAAGGCCAGTAAAAGTTTTCCATAGAAAACACACTACACTCGTGAGTTTTTATCTTTAAAATCCTGCAGATCAGAGGTATTTTATGGCATCGCTTTTACTTTAGACGCATATTTCTCAGAATGGTTCACTCTACAAAAGTGCCCACTTCAACAAAGTCGTAACTCACACCGGCGAGGTAGTACGGGGTTTTTCAAGAATTTCGCATTTTTTTGTATATATCTCGTAAATGACAGGAGCTATAGAAAAAATTTGCATAACAAATTTGTGGGAAATTTGATTTGCTATAAAAAAGATCCGAGGTCAAAATCTATCATTAATATTTTTCGAGATATTCGGCTTTTTAATTAATGCTGTATGCAATTTTCATAGATTTTTTAATACATACCATCTAATAAAATTCTATAAAGCCTTCCTCTGCCTTTCGGGCGCTGGACCTATGGGTTTCGCGAGCTCAGCAAGCGTTGGTCAGCAACCAACTTTTGTAGAGTTGCAAAAGCCTTCTGGCTCAGAATGGAACATAAAATATGCATTAAAGCTCTTAGCAAGGCTCACATCGCCGTATTGGTGGACGTCCTAACGGGACACTGTCTCTTTGGCACTCACGCGGTGAGGCTAAAAGTTTTGTAGGACTCAACTTGTTAAAGCTACAATATGAAAGATGGGTGGAAACATCTAAACACTTTCTCCTCCACAGTTCGGCTTTCGCCGGATTAAGTTTGAAGCATCTTGATTTTCATACATTTTACAAAACTGTTGATTTGGCTGGAATTGATATTAGCTGTCTGTGAAGGTCTTTTTGATCCGAACCTAAGAGTCCAAGTGGAAATATGAAAATATTCGAGGCTTCACGATAAATCAGCTTATTTAACCTAACCTAAACTATAATATATGACGGCAAGAATATTCCCGTAGTTCGATCTCATGTAACAACAAAGTATGTGCCAGTATTTACTTTTGCATTTTATTTATATTCTCATTAGTCAACTTGGAATTCAAAAAATATGTACTGAGGTTTTTAAACTTCTTGCTGCTTCTGGTTATTAACATTTGCGTCTTGAAATCTGCTGCTAAAGGTATAAAAGTCTTAAGCTCAAGCTCTCAAGCTTTAGTTTTAATATTGACCATTCTTATTCTATAAGAAAATTTTCTGAAAAATTACTATATTTAATTCATTGCTTCTTGAAGATCTGAGAGTATACGCTGAGGCGGTGGGTTCCAAGCCGTATATTTGGTTGTTTTAATTAGCTATCGTGGTTTCCACAAGATATGTATACAAAAAACAACATTCTACTCTTTGGTTATTTTTATAAACGAAAGATGACGTTGCTGAGTAACCATTGCATGGATCGCTCTTCACCACGCCAATTCGAGCTCTCATACATCAAGTGAAACAACTGCAATTTTTAGCACTCAAAACATCGATTTGTAGAGCCACCCACCAAGACTGTATTTGCCATGACACCGAATGAGTTCTTTATATTCCCGTTCTTAAAAAAGAGGTCAACGTTTTTCCACACTTGAAGAGACGATTGATGCGTTTAAATCTTGCGTTTTGGAGCTACCGCAATCAGAGTAGCAAAAGTACTTCGAGAAACGCATGCGAAAGTGTATACTATACTTATGTTTGTAAATCTTAATTGAGAATGTTTTAAAAACACCAAAGCGATTTTCGATGATTAATATTGCTCTAAAATTCCTAAATATAAAAGGCACTACGTAGCGTGGACAGTCCGGATATATGTAAATTCAGTCCGTTCCGATGACATTGGCATCATTGTCGTGCGAACGGTCATTGAGTAGTGCTAACACTCCCTCGTTAAGAAAACTATGGCTCTGTAATCTATACATAATACAAGGGGACTCGGCCACGCGTTGCTGTGGTATACATTTTATACTATTATTCATAAAATAAACTATTCAATACAGTGATAATTTTATTTTTTGATTATAAGAATCCAAGAAATTGTACTTGAGGTCTCATTTTGAATATTCATACAAATAAATTTCAGTGGAAAAAATTACGAATTTAAGGCTGCTTTCTCAATGTCTAGTTACCAGCCTTTCTGTCCAGTTAATGGAGTCCGCTTAATAGAGTATCCATTTAGAAGAACACTCACTGTATTTTTTAATTAAGAATTGTTTTTACTATCCTATCTTCTAAGTTGGTTCGAATTGGACACAGTATGCTAAATTTTACTAAAATCGGTTCAGTAGTTTAGGAGTCCATCGCGGACAAACAAAGTGACACGTACTTTTTATATATAAAGATAAGGAAAAAATAATTTTTAGTCAAATAATTGAAAAATTAATTTTCGACAAGAGGAAAGAGAAGGAATTGCACAAGGGTAATAACAGCGGTAAAGTGTTTTGACACTGGCAAACTGCATCATAATTCTAGAACTTTAGTCACAACGAAATGGAAAAAGTTCAGTGAATGGATTAAAATCTAAAAAAAAAAATCCTAACTTCAATTGGAAGTTTTTTAGCTAACCCTTTGTAATATAAAAAAAAATATTTTCGGAAAGATTTCAAGTTTCCAAGGCTATCAGTAAGCCCAGCTATTCTTAGAACTGGTGCAAATTTAGATTTTTAGGCTAGCCAACTTTTTCTTGTCTTTAGCGATTTCATGGTAAAAACGATAAAAAACTGCATCCATGGATGTGCATATGAATAATTGCATTTACTCGTTATTAACCAGGAAATCTAGACATTTTAAAGGCCATGACGCGATTCGAAGTAAATTATTGTTATACAATTTTTCCATGAAATTATTGAACAATTTTAATGGAATACTCCTTCGTATACATACTTAAATATATTCATATAAATTCATACTAATTTTTATGTATATGTTTATCTAATAATTAAAGTAGCAAAAGAAAATGAAACCTAAAAAAACATTTTAGAAAAATTTTCCGCCAACTGAATTGACTTAGCTTGCCAAACGGTGATGCCCTATAGTCTGCATAACATCGTTAAGTAGATGTAAGGTTAGACGCAGTTTTGGTAAGTCGAGATTAATAGATGAACACTGCTATTTTAAAATCTTGACACTGACTTCAAATCAAATCATTAATATTGTATATCCTGAAGTTTGTAATACCCAGAAGGAAATGTGAGAAGCCTTACACATATAGTATATAGATTAGGGTGATTTAAAAAAAAAAAATTCGATTGGTACTCGGAAAAATAGGTTCCTAAACAACTCTAAGAAAGCCTCTCCAAGAACCTATGAGTTTCATATTCATATTGATTTTTTTTCACTGAGTTATAAAATTCATAAAAAAAAAATTCTCCCAAAAATAATCAAACTTCAACCGTTAATATCTTTTAAACGGTTGGGTTTACGAAAAAATCATAGGAGACCTTTTTTTAGGGCATTCAATTTCCTACATAAGGAACAAGATATTTTTTCCAGTAGTTGGAAGCGATATATAAATTTTTCTATCTGATAATAAGAAAAAATAGAAAACTGTATATAGGAGGACCTTCCCGTTACAATTAAAAACTTATATTTGGAGAGGCTTTCTTAGAGGTGTCTAGGAACCTATTTTTCCGAGTACCAATCGAACAAAAAAAATTTTTTTTTGAATCACCCTAATATAGATAGATACATAAATAATGAGTGTTGGGTCATTTTAGCCATATTCATCTGTCTGTATATATATGTATACGCGATATACGTAGTTTATAAACCAAGAAGCTGCTTATTTGTCGGGAGCGTCCATATTAACCACCATAACATGTAACGTAACACAAACTAATCGAACAAATTCCCCAAAGCAACGCTAAAATCTCTGAAAAAATTTCGATAGAATTTCAGATAGTGGTCTGATAGTGGCATATATGTATACATACATAACTGTCATTCAAACTGACCGATCAAAATCAAGATAAAGATATGTTTCTTTATTCAGTAACTTTAATTCGACTCAACAACGATGCACCTACATACATATGTATGTATGTAGGGAATCATAGCTTCGGTGCAGTCAAAGTTAACGCTTTTTTTTCTTTTTGAAATTTATAGGGTGTTTGCATGTGGCAATATGTGGAATATAGAAAGTGAACGTTTGCAAGAAATAATATGCATAAGTATGTATGTATGTAGTTAGTTTTACAAGCGAACTCAATGACTTAAACAAGCACGCATGGAACGCCACACCAATTGTCTTGAGAATTTTCCGCTGTTTATTTAATAGTTAATTCTAATATTATATAAAGCAAGAAAAACGCTGTAATACCCTTCACAATACAAGTACTTGATTTGAATTTGTATGGCAGCTATATGCTATAGTAATCTGATAACGAGCATTCCGACAAATGAGCAGCTTCCTGGTGAGAAAAGGACGATCTCAATAATATCAAAAACTGAGGGACTAGTTCGCATATATGTAAGCAGACAGTCGGACGGACAGAAGAGTGTGAGATCATTTATAAGTATATGTATGTATATATTATAAAGGGTCTCCAACGTTTCCTTCTGGGTGTTACAAACTTCGTGGCAAATTTAACATATTTTGTTCAGGGTATAAAAAATAAAATTTTCTCTGCTTAAGAGTTAAAACGACAAACGAAAAACACATGTTTGGTCAAAATATACACTTCCCTTATATATAATGTTATTTGAGGATTAACACCTGTTGAGATTATAAATATGTATATATGTATGTATATAATCGAATAAATAAATATTTCCACGCCTATAACAAAGTTATTATTATGATGCACGTACATATGTATGTAGCGGAATGAATATAATATATTTTAATTATTATTATTTTTAATCTTTATAGTTGCACGTGTTTATCGAATGCAACGAATCCCATATAAAAAAATTTATTTATATTATTTCATGTATAGATTGCCATTATATTTATTTCAAAAGTGAATGCATATTTACACAACGTGATATGCTAGTATAGGATATAAATACTTATGTAAGCTTGCAGTGTACATATATATATGTACATACATACAATAAAAAGTCGGATGCTTAATAACCGATTATTGTGGGATCACGTGCAATTTTGTTCATCCACATTTTGTTATTATGTAAATAAACACTCAGTATCACAATAATAATAACATCAGTAAAGAAGTTGTCGGTTTTCTAAAGTCAGAATTGAGCGTACTGCATTAAAAAGCAGAAAATAATATTTTATGTGCAAGGAAAGTGTCTCAAAACTGACAACAACTGGCCGTAGATTATTTTAAAAATTCAATTATCAGAGTAACACTTATGGTTTATGAGACCTCTTATTTTCATTTATTACATACATACATTCACGTATTGCAAGGAGTATCGAAGATATCTCTAATAAAACCCCAGATCCGCTTAGTTACAAAAAATCTTCTGCGCGGTTTTGGGTAATCGTGAATTGGGTCACTAAGACGCTACTGCCAGACTCCAATACATTGAAAGAAATAACATCAAAGTAGGATCACATCTTGTTTTAGAATAAGATCAAGCTTTGTTGTAACCAGCAGTAGTGACCGAAGAGGTCGAAACATATGGAAAAATATATATAGTTATATTAACATTGCGATGCCATGGAAACAATATGTTCGGAGATCGCAACTTTGACAATTTCGTGAAAATATCTTGCCTAATAAAGCCGTTTCCTCTGCACGAATTTCATTTGGAGCGGTCAATTAGAACATATGGCAGCTATGTATATAAAAGTAAATAAAGCACCAGTGCTTAGGTGACTCTCGCGCCTCATTGTGAAGTTCCCAGCCAGCTCTATAAAAGAAATCAGGGCACGATGTGACTTGATTTGGAAGTCTCAAGATGACTTCAGGGGAAGCTGGCTCTATCTTAGTAAAGCAGGCAACTTGTCTGACTAGTGCTTAAATGACTCTCGCGCCTCAATGTGATGTAACGTAAAGGACATGAGGTGGTCTAACGGTCCGTCTAGTGCTTAGGTGTTGATCGCACCACGATGTGATGTGATTTAACAGTCATATGTTAACATCACGGTAAGCTGGCTGCCAGCTGACTCTATAAAAGAAACGCAGGCACCGTGCCTAGCCAGTGCTTAGGTGACTGTCGCCCGGCGATGTGGTGTGATTTAACAGTCAAGAGGTGACCGCACGGTAAGCTGGCTGCCAGCCGGCTCTATAAAAGAAACGCAGGCACCGTGCCTAGCCAGTGCTTAGGTGACTGCCGCGCCGTGATGTGGTGTGATTTAACAGTCAAGGGGTTGACCGCACGGTAAGCTGGCTGACATCTGGCTCTATAAAACAAACGCAGGCACCGTGCCTGGCCAGTGCTTAGGTGACTGGCGCGCCGTGATGTGGTGTAATTTAACAGTCAAGAGGTGACCGCACGGTAAGCTGGCTGCCAGCTGGCTCTATAAAAGAAACGCAGGCACCGTGCCTAGCCAGTGCTTAGGTGACTGCCGCGCCGTGATGTGGTGTGATTTAACAGTCAAGGGGTTGACCGCACGGTAAGCTGGCTGCCAGCTGGCTCTATAAAAGAAAGCAGGCACCGTGCCTGGCCAGTGCTTGAGTGACTGTCGCGCGGCGATGTGGTGTGATTTAACAGTCATGAGGTGACCTCACTGTAAGCTGGCTGGCAGCTGGCTCTATAAAAGAAACGCAGGCACCGTGCCTGGCCAGTGCTTAGGTGACTGGCGCGCCGTGTTGTGGTGTGATTTAACAGTCAAGAGGTGACCGCACGGTAAGCTGGCTGCCAGCTGGCTCTATGAAAGAAACGCAGCCACCGTGCCCAGCCAGTGCTTAGGTGACTGGCGCGCCGTGATGTGGTGTGATTTAACAGTCAAGAGGTGACCTCACTGTAAGCTGGCTGGCAGCTGGCTCTATAAAAGAAACGCAGCCACCGTGCCCAGCCAGTGCTTAGGTGACTGGCGCGCCTTGATGTGGTGTGATTTAACAGTCATGAGGTGACCTCACTGTAAGCTGGCTGGCAGCTGGCTCTATAAAAGAAACGCAGGCACCATGCCTGGCCAGTGCTTAGGTGACTGGCGCGCCGTGATGTGGTGTAATTTAACAGTCAAGAGGTGACCGCACGGTAAGCTGGCTGCCAGCTGGCTCTATAAAAGAAATGCAGGCACCGTGCCTAGCCAGTGCTTAGGTGACTGGCGTGCCGTGTTGTGGTGTGATTTAACAGTCAAGAGGTGACCGCACGGTAAGCTGGCTGCCAGCTGGCTCTATACAAGAAACGCAGGCACCGTGCCTGGCCAGTGCTTGGGTGACTGTCGCCCGGCGATGTGGTGTGATTTAACAGTCATATGTTAACATCACGGTAAGCTGGCTGCCAGCTGGCTCTATAAAAGAAACGCAGGCACCGTGCCTGGCCAGTGCTTAGGTGACTGGCGCGCCGTGATGTGGTGTAATTTAACAGTCAAGAGGTGACCGCACGGTAAGCTGGCTGCCAGCTGGCTTTATAAAAGAAACGCAGGCACCGTGCCTGGCCAGTGCTTGGGTGACTGTCGCCCGGCGATGTGGTGTGATTTAACAGTCATATGTTAACATCACGGTAAGCTGGCTGCCAGCTGGCTCTATAAAAGAAACGAAGGCACCATGCCTACCCAGTGCTTAGGTGACCGCACGGTAAGCTGGCTGCCAGCTGGCTCTATAAAAGAAACGCAGGCACCGTGCCTGGCCAGTGCTTGGGTGACTGTCGCCCGGCGATGTGGTGTGATTTAACAGTCATATGTTAACATCACGGTAAGCTGGCTGCCAGCTGGCTCTATAATAGAAACGCAGCCACCGTGCCCAGCCAGTGCTTAGGTGACTGTCGCGCCGTGATGTGGTGTGATTTAACAGTCAAGGGGTTGACCGCACGGTAAGCTGGCTGGCATCTGGCTCTATAAAAGAAACGCAGGCACCGTGCCTGGCCAGTGCTTGGGTGACTGTCGCCCGGCGATGTGGTGTGATTTAACAGTCATATGTTAACATCACGGTAAGCTGGCTGCCAGCTGGCTCTATAAAAGAAACGAAGGCACCGTGCCTACCCAGTGCTTAGGTGACTGCCGCGCCGTGATGTGGTGTGATTTAACAGTCAAGAGGTGACCGCACGGTAAGTTGGCTGCCAGCTGGCTCTATAAAAGAAACGCAGGCACCGTGCCTGGCCAGTGCTTGGGTGACTGTCGCCCGGCGATGTGGTGTGATTTAACAGTCATATGTTAACATCACGGTAAGCTGGCTGCCAGCTGGCTCTATGAAAGAAACGCAGCCACCGTGCCCAGCCAGTGCTTAGGTGACTGGCGCGCCGTGATGTGGTGTGATTTAACAGTCAAGAGGTGACCTCACTGTAAGCTGGCTGGCAGCTGGCTCTATAAAAGAAACGCAGCCACCGTGCCCAGCCAGTGCTTAGGTGACTGGCGCGCCTTGATGTGGTGTGATTTAACAGTCATGAGGTGACCTCACTGTAAGCTGGCTGGCAGCTGGCTCTATAAAAGAAACGCAGGCACCATGCCTGGCCAGTGCTTAGGTGACTGGCGCGCCGTGATGTGGTGTAATTTAACAGTCAAGAGGTGACCGCACGGTAAGCTGGCTGCCAGCTGGCTCTATAAAAGAAATGCAGGCACCGTGCCTAGCCAGTGCTTAGGTGACTGGCGTGCCGTGTTGTGGTGTGATTTAACAGTCAAGAGGTGACCGCACGGTAAGCTGGCTGCCAGCTGGCTCTATACAAGAAACGCAGGCACCGTGCCTGGCCAGTGCTTGGGTGACTGTCGCCCGGCGATGTGGTGTGATTTAACAGTCATATGTTAACATCACGGTAAGCTGGCTGCCAGCTGGCTCTATAAAAGAAACGCAGGCACCGTGCCTGGCCAGTGCTTAGGTGACTGGCGCGCCGTGATGTGGTGTGATTTAAGAGTCATGAGGTGACCGCACGGTAAGCTGGCTGCCAGCTGGCTCTATAAAAGAAACGCAGCCACCGTGCCCAGCCAGTGCTTAGGTGACTGTCGCGCCGTGATGTGGTGTGATTTAACAGTCAAGAGGTGACCTCACTGTAAGCTGGCTGGCATCTGGCTCTATAAAAGAAACGCAGGCACCGTGCCTGGCCAGTGCTTAGGTGACTGGCGCGCCGTGTTGTGGTGTGATTTAAGAGTCATGAGGTGACCGCACGGTAAGCTGGCTGCCAGCTGGCTCTATAAAAGAAACGCAGGCACCGTGCCTGGCCAGTGCTTGGGTGACTGTCGCCCGGCGATGTGGTGTGATTTAACAGTCATATGTTAACATCACGGTAAGCTGGCTGGCATCTGGCTCTATAAAAGAAACGCAGGCACCGTGCCTGGCCAGTGCTTAAGTGACTGGCGCGCCGTGATGTGGTGTGATTTAACAGTCATATGTTAACATCACGGTAAGCTGGCTGCCAGCTGGCTCTATAAAAGAAACGAAGGCACCGTGCCTGGCCAGTGCTTAGGTGACTTGCGCGCCGTGATGTGGTGTGATTTAAGAGTCATGAGGTGACCGCACGGTAAGCTGGCTGCCAGCTGGCTCTATAAAAGAAACGCAGGCACCGTGCCTGGCCAGTGCTTAGGTGACTGGCGCGCCGTGATGTGGTGTGATTTAACAGTCAAGAGGTGACCTCACTGTAAGCTGGCTGGCATCTGGCTCTATAAAAGAAACGCAGGCACCGTGCCTGGCCAGTGCTTAGGTGACTGGCGCGCCGTGTTGTGGTGTGATTTAACAGTCAAGAGGTGACCGCACGGTAAGCTGGCTGCCAGCTGGCTCTATAAAAGAAACGCAGCCACCGTGCCCAGCCAGTGCTTAGGTGACTTGCGCGCCGTGATGTGGTGTGATTTAAGAGTCATGAGGTGACCGCACGGTAAGCTGGCTGCCAGCTGGCTCTATAAAAGAAACGCAGCCACCGTGCCCAGCCAGTGCTTAGGTGACTGTCGCGCCGTGATGTGGTGTGATTTAACAGTCAAGAGGTGACCTCACTGTAAGCTGGCTGGCATCTGGCTCTATAAAAGAAACGCAGGCACCGTGCCTGGCCAGTGCTTAGGTGACTTGCGCGCCGTGATGTGGTGTGATTTAACAGTCAAGGGGTTGACCGCACGGTAAGCTGGCTGCCAGCTGGCTCTATAAAAGAAACGCAGGCACCGTGCCCAGCCAGTGCTTAGGTGACTGGCGCGCCGTGATGTGGTGTGATTTAAGAGTCATGAGGTGACCGCACGGTAAGCTGGCTGCCAGCTGGCTCTATAAAAGAAACGCAGGCACCGTGCCTGGCCAGTGCTTAGGTGACTGGCGCGCCGTGATGTGGTGTAATTTAACAGTCAAGAGGTGACCGCACGGTAAGCTGGCTGCCAGCTGGCTTTATAAAAGAAACGCAGGCACCGTGCCTGGCCAGTGCTTGGGTGACTGTCGCCCGGCGATGTGGTGTGATTTAACAGTCATATGTTAACATCACGGTAAGCTGGCTGCCAGCTGGCTCTATAAAAGAAACGAAGGCACCATGCCTACCCAGTGCTTAGGTGACCGCACGGTAAGCTGGCTGCCAGCTGGCTCTATAAAAGAAACGAAGGCACCGTGCCTGGCCAGTGCTTAGGTGACTTGCGCGCCGTGATGTGGTGTGATTTAAGAGTCATGAGGTGACCGCACGGTAAGCTGGCTGGCAGCTGGCTCTATAAAAGAAACGCAGGCACCGTGCCTGGCCAGTGCTTAGGTGACTGGCGCGCCGTGATGTGGTGTGATTTAACAGTCAAGAGGTGACCTCACTGTAAGCTGGCTGGCATCTGGCTCTATAAAAGAAACGCAGGCACCGTGCCTGGCCAGTGCTTAGGTGACTTGCGCGCCGTGATGTGGTGTGATTTAACAGTCAAGGGGTTGACCGCACGGTAAGCTGGCTGCCAGCTGGCTCTATAAAAGAAACGAAGGCACCGTGCCTAGCCAGTGCTTAGGTGACTGGCGCGCCGTGATGTGGTGTGATTTAAGAGTCATGAGGTGACCGCACGGTAAGCTGGCTGCCAGCTGGCTCTATAAAAGAAACGCAGGCACCGTGCCTGGCCAGTGCTTAGGTGACTGGCGCGCCGTGATGTGGTGTAATTTAACAGTCAAGAGGTGACCGCACGGTAAGCTGGCTGCCAGCTGGCTTTATAAAAGAAACGCAGGCACCGTGCCTGGCCAGTGCTTGGGTGACTGTCGCCCGGCGATGTGGTGTGATTTAACAGTCATATGTTAACATCACGGTAAGCTGGCTGCCAGCTGGCTCTATAAAAGAAACGAAGGCACCATGCCTACCCAGTGCTTAGGTGACCGCACGGTAAGCTGGCTGCCAGCTGGCTCTATAAAAGAAACGAAGGCACCGTGCCTGGCCAGTGCTTAGGTGACTTGCGCGCCGTGATGTGGTGTGATTTAAGAGTCATGAGGTGACCGCACGGTAAGCTGGCTGGCAGCTGGCTCTATAAAAGAAACGCAGGCACCGTGCCTGGCCAGTGCTTAGGTGACTGGCGCGCCGTGATGTGGTGTGATTTAACAGTCAAGAGGTGACCTCACTGTAAGCTGGCTGGCATCTGGCTCTATAAAAGAAACGCAGGCACCGTGCCTGGCCAGTGCTTAGGTGACTTGCGCGCCGTGATGTGGTGTGATTTAACAGTCAAGGGGTTGACCGCACGGTAAGCTGGCTGCCAGCTGGCTCTATAAAAGAAACGAAGGCACCGTGCCTAGCCAGTGCTTAGGTGACTGGCGCGCCGTGATGTGGTGTGATTTAAGAGTCATGAGGTGACCGCACGGTAAGCTGGCTGCCAGCTGGCTCTATAAAAGAAACGCAGGCACCGTGCCTGGCCAGTGCTTAGGTGACTGGCGCGCCGTGATGTGGTGTAATTTAACAGTCAAGAGGTGACCGCACGGTAAGCTGGCTGCCAGCTGGCTTTATAAAAGAAACGCAGGCACCGTGCCTGGCCAGTGCTTGGGTGACTGTCGCCCGGCGATGTGGTGTGATTTAACAGTCATATGTTAACATCACGGTAAGCTGGCTGCCAGCTGGCTCTATAAAAGAAACGAAGGCACCATGCCTACCCAGTGCTTAGGTGACCGCACGGTAAGCTGGCTGCCAGCTGGCTCTATAAAAGAAACGCAGGCACCGTGCCTGGCCAGTGCTTGGGTGACTGTCGCCCGGCGATGTGGTGTGATTAACAGTCATATGTTAACATCACTGTAAGCTGGCTGGCAGCTGGCTCTATAATAGAAACGCAGCCACCGTGCCCAGCCAGTGCTTAGGTGACTGTCGCGCCGTGATGTGGTGTGATTTAACAGTCAAGGGGTTGACCGCACGGTAAGCTGGCTGGCATCTGGCTCTATAAAAGAAACGCAGGCACCGTGCCTGGCCAGTGCTTGGGTGACTGTCGCCCGGCGATGTGGTGTGATTTAACAGTCATATGTTAACATCACGGTAAGCTGGCTGCCAGCTGGCTCTATAAAAGAAACGAAGGCACCGTGCCTACCCAGTGCTTAGGTGACTGCCGCGCCGTGATGTGGTGTGATTTAACAGTCAAGAGGTGACCGCACGGTAAGTTGGCTGCCAGCTGGCTCTATAAAAGAAACGCAGGCACCGTGCCTAGCCAGTGCTTAGGTGCCTGTCGCGCCGTGATGTGGTGTGATTTAACAGTCAAGAGGTGACCTCACGGTAAGTTGGCTGGCATCTGGCTCTATAAAAGAAAGGCAGGCAACGTGTCTGGCCAGTGCTTAGGTGACTGTCGCGCCGTGATGTGGTGTGATTTAACAGTCAAGAGGTGACCTCACGGTATGTTGGCTGCCAGCTGGCTCTATAAAAGAAACGCAGCCACCGTGCCTAGCCAGTGCTTAGGTGACTGTCGCGCCGTGATGTGGTGTGATTTAACAGTCATGAGGTGACCTCACTGTAAGCTGGCTGGCAGCTGCCTCTATAAAAGAAACGCAGGCACCGTGCCTAGGCAGTGCTTAAGTGACTGTCGCGCTGTGATGTGGTGCGATTTAACAGTCATATGTTAACATCACGATAAGCCGGCTGACAGCTGGCTCTATAAAAGAAACGCAGGCACCGTGCCGGGCCAGTGCTTAGGTGACTGCCGCGCGGCGATGTGGTGTGATTTAACAGTCATAAGTTTACATCACGGTAAGCTGGCTGCCAGCTGGCTCTATAAAAGAAACGCAGGCACCGTGCCTGGCCAGTGCATAGGTGACTGGCGCGCCGTGATATGGTGTGATTTAACAGTCATATGTTAACATCACGATAAGCCGGCTGACAGCTGGCTCTATAAAAGAAACGCAAGCACCGTGCCTTGCCAGTGCTTAGGTGACTGGCGCGCCGTGATATGGTGTGATTTAACAGTCATATGTTAACATCACGGTAAGCTGGCTGGCATCTGGCTCTATAAAAGAAACGCAGGCAACGTGTCCGGCCAGTGCTTAGGTGACTGTCGCGCCGTGATGTGGTGTGATTTAACAGTCATGAGGTGACCTCACTGTAAGCTGGCTGGCATCTGGCTTTATAAAAGAAACGCAAGCACCGTGCCGGGCCAGTGCTTAGGTGACTGCCGCGCGGCGATGTGGTGTGATTTAACAGTCATAAGTTTACATCACGGTAAGCTGGCTGCCAGCTGGCTCTATAAAAGAAACGCAGGCACCGTGCCTGGCCAGTGCATAGGTGACTGGCGCGCCGTGATATGGTGTGATTTAACAGTCATATGTTAACATCACGATAAGCCGGCTGACAGCTGGCTCTATAAAAGAAACGCAAGCACCGTGCCTTGCCAGTGCTTAGGTGACTGGCGCGCCGTGATATGGTGTGATTTAACAGTCATATGTTAACATCACGGTAAGCTGGCTGGCATCTGGCTCTATAAAAGAAACGCAGACACCGTGCCTGGCCAGTGCATAGGTGACTGGCGCGCCGTGATATGGTGTGATTTAACAGTCATATGTTAACATCACGATAAGCCGGCTGACAGCTGGCTCTATAAAAGAAACGCAAGCACCGTGCCTTGCCAGTGCTTAGGTGACTGGCGCGCCGTGATATGGTGTGATTTAACAGTCATATGTTAACATCACGGTAAGCTGGCTGGCATCTGGCTCTATAAAAGAAACGGAGGCACCGTGCCTGGCCAGTGCTTAGGTGACTGGCGCGCCGTGATATGGTGTGATTTAACAGTCATATGTTAACATCACGGTAAGCCGGCTGGCAGCTGGCTCTATAAAAGAAAGGCAGGCAACGTGTCTGGCCAGTGCTTAGGTGACTGTCGCGCCGTGATGTGGTGTGATTTAACAGTCATGAGGTGACCTCACTGTAAGCTGGCTGGCATCTGGCTCTTTAAAAGAAACGCAGGCACCGTGCCTGGCCAGTGCTTGGGTGACTGTCGCCCGGCGATGTGGTGTGATTTAACAGTCAAGAGGTGACCGCACGGTAGGTTGGCTGGCATCTGGCTCTATAAAAGAAACGCAGGCACCGTGCCTGGCCAGTGCTTAGGTGACTGTCGCGCCGTGATGTGATTTGATTTAAAAATCATGGGGTGATCTCACGTGAAAATGGCTGCCAGCTGTTTTTATGTTTCACACCGCGATGTGATGTGATTTGAATCTGAACGATTTCTTCGAAGATTGCTTTATTTCCTGAAACAATAACCTATGCGGAATTTCGTGATAGAAAGGTTTTCCATACAAGCACTTGATTCCGATCGTTCCGTTTGTATGGCAGCTTCTTAGGGAGAAAATGGCGTGTGGGAAAATTCAAATAGATATCTAAAATACGGAGAGACTAGTTCGCCTATATATGTATGTATAGCCAGACAGACATGGCTAAATCGAGTCAGCATATCATGCTGATAATTTATATTTATCATTCTATGTGTTACATACTTAATATAACCTGTTCAGGATATTGTTTCCACAAATTTGTATTGACTGCTAATTGCTTTATTTTTTTTTTTAAGAATTTGAAGCGGCAATTTGAACACTAATTTATAAACTCCCACCATTCACTCAATAGATAATTAAATTATACACTTTTCCATAATAATATACACATTATACTTACCCAAATCGATAAATAAAAATCTATGGCAAAAGATCTATGAATAAAATTAGGCAGAACCCGACCAAATAGCCGCACAATCACGAAAAGGCATTGACATAGTGCAGTACAGTAAAACATGTGATTAGATATGTAACCAGGTCTTCTTCCAAGCATAGTCCATTTGGTCCACCTTGTAGTTTAATTTTTACAGGGTCATATGGCTTTTGCGTAAAAAAGGGACGTACACGTATACTAGAGTTTCAGTTAGCATTGTAAATTGGGCCTCAAGAAACTCATTGGAACTTTAGCAGAAATCTCTATTAGCGTTGCCAATTAACCGGTGATTTAACCTAAAGCTGGGTTTAGGAGGTGGATCTCTATATTTATTGGTAGCAGAATACTAAAGCATATTTAATTTAAGAAACAATTCCTTAAACAGCTAGCAATGCTTTTCCTTTCCTTCTGACGATAAAAATTTCTAGATGCCCTAATACCGTAGTCGCTATATTAGTTTACTTATACACAAAGTAATTTTATTTATATATACATATGTATATATATATATATATATATATCATAAGAGAACTTGTGTGAGGAGTTATGATAAGAGGTTTTATTATAAAACATAAAAGCTGATATGGGAATCTTAAAATTGCTGACTTATATAAATGCACTTCCGTTTACTGAAGTTCAAGGCCGATATGTGGCGACGTTTAATCTGCTGCGGATATATATGAGCTCCGAGTAATTCATTCTAACGACAAATGATTTTGTTTATTTTTATTGGAAGTCTCCAAGAAACACTTTCAAACAAATTCATAATTCTGCAATGCGATAAAAAGCCCTATTCCTTTATATGTAGATATGCATAAGTATTAGTAAGTATACAAAAGCACATAATGAAGCATATACATATATAAATTTTATTTGGTATAGATTTTTACATACGTACATACGTATGCGAATTGCAAATAAATGCATAATTGAGTTGCTTTTCTAACATACAGATTCATAAAGCATAAGCGATGTTGCTTTAGCTACAAATTTGCAAACAAAAAATAGTTAAAATATTGAACAAAACACTAATAGTAGATAAAAGGTTTAGATAATACAATATACCATAATATAATACATATGTTGGTTATTTAAAATTGAGATTTTATAAGCCAATGTGCAAAAGCGCCAAAATGATTAACATAACATTAATATTGATAATTAAAAGGTCGGCCGCACTATTAGAAAGCGAGCTGATTTAGAACTTTCATATGTGATGTGTAATGGTTAAAAATCTCTACTTCACGGAATGATACTTAAAAACACATGTTATCATTTCAGTTATCCAAAAACTCCCATTCACTGGAACTTCCATTAGACTCGGCAGAAGGTGGCGGAGTTTTTTGCTGCACCTTAGGCGGCATTGCGCACGGATCACAAGCGCGTCGAAAGTCTGGTAGGAAACTATTAATTTCCTCATTCACCGGCTGTGTACAAACGAATTGTAAATGTTCGGGTGAGACTTGATGTTGGGTTGACTGAACGGACGCTTTTGCACCCCCGCCTTCTTGTTCATATTCCTCCACTAGAGTTGCGGCACGCAAAGCTGCATGACACAGTTCATCGATTGGTTGTCCAGCGCTATAATCTGAGTAAATATTATCCTCGTCGTCGTCTTCATCCATGTAGTAGAGCTTTTTGCGTGGCGTTGTCTGCACACCAGCATCTTCGACTTTAGTTTGTTTGGGATATGCTTGGGCGAGCTCTTTCAGTGGCATTGGCGTGGGAGTGGAAGCTGGTGCAGCAGGCGGAGAGTGTAATGGAGATGGTGTTGCACATTCTAAACTAGATTGTTTAGGACCAAATGAAATGCCAGCTAAGTTTAGTTCTTCAGCGAGACTTTTGGGTTTAATGGAGAACTTTTGTTTGTCCGCTTCAGGTGAAGCAGGCGACAATGGTGTCGATAGAGAACCACAATTTGATTTGGTTTTCAATGTTGCATTTGTTTTGCTGTTTGATATAAAGGAAAATACATATTAATATTTATGTTTATAAATGAACAAAATTTAATAATACGTTTATTTGTACACTTTTAGGAGAAAATATTCTCAATATGACAGTTACAACAGTTACATTTTGGGATGTTAGTTTGACTATTATATTAGTTCCTAGTGGAAATCTCAACAAACTACAATGGAACGGCTTTAGACTCATATTCTCGTGAGAAAAGTTGTTCTAACGACAGTCGGGTCTACGTAACCGGAACGGAGCCGGATTCTTTATCCGGTCAAGGAGAGTCAACCTGGCAGAATTCTGCCGCTACAACAACAACAACAAAAGTTGTTCTGCATGATCCATAGAACATTTCCTGCATAATAAATCGGCGCGCTCTTATATACAGAAACACGGATAGACGGACAACCGATACGGCTAAATTGACTTAGCTCGTTACACTGATCATATATATACATACATACTATATATACTTTATGGGGTTACAAACTTCGTTGCAAACTTAATTTACCCTATACGGGTATAAAAGATCGTAATAATTAAAAAATTTAAATAATATTCATATGCTCACCTCGGTTGATTACTTTCTGTATTTTCTGAAGTTTTGGTTGCGCAAAAACTGCTTTTCATTAATGTTTGCTTAGTTGTTGTAGGCTTTACATTGGTTTTTGTCTCCACAACTTCAACAGCAGTCAGAGTTTTAACTGACGGTTCCAAATCTGTTTCCGGCTCTGCAACGCGACCAATTTCTACAATGCCCTGTGACTTTGTTGGTGCCGCAACTTCGCTGCTGCTACTCGTTAAAGCATTCTCCCGATCTCGGCTGCGTCGTGTACGTTTTTTCCGACCGCCAACACTTTGCGATATGCCGCTATGATGCAATATAGATTGGTCGAAATCCATTTCAGAAATCTGATTAAAAATCTCCAAACGACGATTTTGTTCAGCGCGTGGCGATTCTACAGCCAATTCTATTGGTACATTTAAATTAAGTAACTCAACAGGCGGTAATTCAAAACATTCTTCCGCTTTACCCACTGGCTGCTCGGGTGGTTCAAACGACTCAGCGGGCGAATCAAGTGCACCGGCGATAGAAGCACCTAGCAAAGGAACTGGGGGCGGCATTGACGGATTGAAAATTATTTTGGCTAAATAAAATATATTGTTAATACTGAAAATAATACTTGCAATGTAGATATTTAACTACCAGTTTTACTCGGCTTCTCTGGCATAGGTGCCAGCCGTAGCAAAGAACGTGTACCTTCCAAAACGAAAATCTCCTTATCACACACACAAAAATCAAGTATTTTTCGAAAACCTCGTGCCACAGCTTCGACGCGCAGACGATCCAAATTTAGCAAATACAATGTGGACTCGTCATGTGTAACGATCAGCATATCATCGCCCTTATACAGTTGTATTGCGCCAAAACTTCTGTTACTTTCGTCGTTTTCGGCAAAATTAGCATACGAAGTTATATTTCGTTCGCAACACATTGATTTAGGATTAAGTATTGGTATTTCCCAGGTAGGACTACGCGCTACAGCTTCGCGAAAAAGTAATGTTTTTTCCACATTACCTTCGGTGTCAGCAATCCAAAATCGTAATCCTGGACGGCCACATATCAAGACTGGACGACAGTTTTGTTGTTTAAGGAATATGCCACCACAGTCTGACAAAACTTTTCGATCTTTCTTTCCAACTTGCGTAACTTGCCATTGCCCGGTAACAATACTGAACTGGCATACAATGGACCGATATAGTGTGGACACGAGCAAGTAACTCTGGAAAACACTAAGCTGTACGATTTCATACGCCTCGCTAAGTATTTCGGTCGATTTGCTGATGTGCTGGAGATTAGAAGTAATGTAATATACCTATGAGCTTTGACATTATACTAAAATAACTTACCGCTTGAAAATCAAATTCAGTTAATACTACAATCCCTTGTCGATCCCCTGAATAAAGTTTCATGCCGTTCTTAGACCATTCTACACAGCTTATGGCGCAGCTATGCAAGTCACGTATATTATATCTTTCAATGGGCTTGGCTCGAGCACATGGTGCAACCAAATTTAAATCTGGTGGTAGTTGTTTTTGTATTTGAAAAACGCTCACTTGACCACTACCATTTCCTGCTGCTACCATATACTCCACCGAATTGACAATTTTGACACAAGTAATGCGAGCCGGAAACTATATTAACGGTAATAAGTAAATATACTTTAGACACGCAATTTATATATAATCAAACATCAAATATGGGTGTATCCTTACAGAGCATGAGTCACTTAAAACCGTAGGTGAAGCATATGAAGGCATATCAAGGATAACTTTAAATTGAAAAAAATGTTTAACTTTACCTCTGTGCGCAGCTTCTGCAATTCGCCGGTGTACCGGTCATACCAAAAAACAATCCCAGCGTCACTGCCTAATGCTATAAATTCGGAAATTGCATCGACACAGGTAATATTTAAATCTGCTGGGAATATGCCAAGTGCTCGTATCATACGAACAGGGATCTTTTCCATAATATCTGTTAAAGGTGCCCATTCTCGTATCGAATAAAGTTCCTTGGAGTTCATCGAATGATGATTAATTAGGTATTTACTTTCACAATTTTTTACTATAATTACTTTTCGGAAATTTTTTTATTTGTTTATTTACTTTATTCCGTTTTCGCCTTGTAATGATATGTCAACATAAAAGCAAAAACAACAAGTAAGCGGTAAACAAATCAGCTGAACTGTCACGCTACCATATTTCAGCTAAAATTTGAGGGATTTTAATCCCATTGTAATTAAACGACGAATAAATTCAATGATGTATTTGTTTTTAATTTTTCAAACTCCAAAACTACTTATATATACATATGTAACTCAATATAAAAAAATGTAATAAAATTTCAAGTATCAGCTATTGTACTTATTATACTATTTGGACGTCATTATACTATAGGGATAAAAGCAAGGATTGTAACCACTTGCAAGTTTTCGCCTTTACAGAAACAGCTGTTCACTAGAACTGCCCAACCTCAAGTAGAATCTTAAAACTATTTCGTTAAAAAATATATAGCGCCTACATATTGTTTTATAAAGAGAATACTACTTATAAATTAATTCTTCTAACATATAAATATTACTATTTAAGTTTAAAGGTTAGTAAGAAGTAGAAAATTTACTTTTTTATATGATATGCAGCAGAGAAATGTAGTGGCAACCATAAGCAAAAAATGTAAACAAACCAAAAGGCGCGAAAAACAAGCAATCAACACAGCCAAATAAAAACATATGTACCGCCATATAATAAAGTGCATTTTAAAACAAAGTAATGGATTCTGTTCAAGAGGAACCACCCAAGAAAATTATCAAGACTGAACCAGATGAAGATGAGATAAAACCAAAAATTGGAAAAATCAAAGAAGAGAATGAACAGAAAGAAGTTGATGTTAAAGAAGAAATATCTCCAACCAAGGACGTAAAGGCTGAATGTGATGGATCTGCGCCAGCATCTGATGTGGTTGTGGATAAAATTGATTCACTGAAAACTTTGGGACCATTTATAGCGGCGCGAGATAATTCCCAAAACATTGTTTATTTCCAGGACCTGCCCGATATTTGCAAGACTGAACCATGTATGCTGGGTGTAGACGAAGCTGGACGTGGTCCAGTTCTCGGTCCAATGGTTTATGGCATAGCATTCTGCCCATTAAATAGAAAGCAAGTATTAATCGATTTAGGGTGTGCTGACTCCAAACAGTTAACAGAAGAAAAGCGTGAGTTTATATTTAATGAAATGAATACTTCGGAAATAGCACGGAATTGTGTTGGTTGGTCTGTAGAATTGATTTCACCTAATGTTATTAGCACTAGCATGCTACGACGCTCAAAATGTTCACTCAATGAAGTATCTATGACATCAGCGATTGAACTTATTAAACGTGCTATTGAGGAAGGAGTTAATATTGCAGAAGTATATGTGGATACTGTTGGACCCCCAGAAAAATATCAAGAAAAGTTGAAAGGAATATTTCCACAATTTAAAATTACTGTCGCTAAAAAGGCAGATTCTACTTATCCAATTGTCTCAGCCGCTAGTATTTGCGCTAAAGTCACTCGCGACACCGCTTTAAAGGTATGGAAGTTTCCCGAAGGAATCAGTTTGAGTTCTGCCAAATTTGGTAGTGGCTATCCAGGTGATCCAGTCACTAAACGTTTTCTCAGTGAGAATTTGGACATGGTGTTCGGTTTCCCAAGGCTTGTACGTTTCAGCTGGTCAACGGCAGAGAACGCTCTGGCGAATAAAGTATTTGAAATGGAATTCGATGAGCCAGATGATGAAAAACCGAAATATGCTGGGCCTAAGTTAACTCAGTTTTTCAAAGGGGCGACAAAAAACGGTGATGTGCAACGTAAACCCTGTCGATTTTTTAGGGAACGTTTTCTAGATAACGTTACCGATTTCTAATAAGGCAAAGATTGTAAAGTACTATTTGGTGAAAATTATGTATAATGAAATAAATTTTTAGTTGTAATAGAAATTCAACATATAAAATTTGTTATATTGATGGCATACCTGCAGTACTGCCCATATATGGGTACAACGACGATCGAAATCGTTATAAATTCATCATAGGTTCTTTCACTACAGGGAGGAACTTGTTAATAAGATACACTCCGAATCTTCTTTTTGCAAAATATCATTTTCGGTTACCTAAGAACGACCTCGTATTTAGCAGCCATATATCTGTCCCAAACTGGTTTAATGGAATAAATTTTTAATTATATTTACAATCTTTGCTAATTAATAGCAAATATCCCTTTTATACACAGAAAAGAAACAACATTGCCAGATGCGTGATTTGGTCGCTTTGGCGCGCTATAATCAGCTGAGCGCTTTCCGCCTCTATCATACCCATTTGCTTACTCTTTCTGCAGCACGTCGAAAGTATCGCAAGTCGCGTTTTCCACACACGATTTTTTTAAGGCTAAATTTGTGCAAAGATTTCATAAAGTTAACGTTAAGTGATTAACTTGAAAATATAGAATTTGTAAAATTTAGAATTTTGTGAATTTTTTGCAAGTAAGCTGATAAAAATCGGGGCCGGGTAAGTGGGTAAAAATTGGCTGGAAAAAATCGTATTTTTCGGTGTGTGGTGTGTGTGCGGGTAGAAAAAAACGCGCTGCTGTGGTGGGGAATTCGAATTGCCGCTGCTGCTGCTCTCGCCATTTTGAGTCGAATAAAATTTTTCTTCCTCCAATACGACAAAAAGGCATAGACTGAAAAGGAGATTCTGAAAATAGAAGTCTGTATATTGCGGTCTTCCAATATTTGGAGACATTTAAATAAGTGGAAAGCGCCAAAAAGGTGTGAAATTTCGCCTTTCAGGCATCTGCACTTATACTCTTTTTTGCGGATTATCGTGAGATAATGTACTGCCTTTGCTTGTAGGCGAGTTTGAGGCGGGAAGATATCGATAATAAACAATAAGCGGTCAGAAGAACTTAAAGCCACTACAGGAGTTCAAAGGTAAACCATAGGAGACGACAATAATATCCTTTGAACATTGGGGCGTGATTACACGCAATTCGTATAGTCTGTGGTCTTGGCTTTTTACGGTGCGTAGGTGTCTGGACAGTGGAGTAGAAATTGAACTGATAAAAAAGCAAAAGACGAAGGAAAGACAACGATAAAACGAAACGCAAATGGCGCATTCAACAGCGACTATAGTCACAGCAACAACTTCAGCCGCTGCCGCATCGGCGACAAGTGAAATCAACTGTATAATCCAGGATGTAAATGGTGAGTTAGAGGATTACTTTACTACTATTGATAATCCTTAACGGATGGGAATACAATTGAGTTTTGTATAAACTACAGTAAGTGGTTGTCGGGAATGCAACGAAGTTAATTAGTTACCTTGGCTTCAGTGCTCGTGTTGGCAGTTGAGGTCGCATTGCTGTTGTTATTTGTTCATGCCTGTGGTGATTTTTGATAGTATTGTGTAGATCGCGTTGGGCGGCACGCATGTGAATAAAATGTGAATGGGGAAATGAAGTGCGGTCAAGAAGAGGGTGAGAAGCACGTAAATCAGAAAAGACGTGCATGTCGTACAAGGTAAAAGAAAAATTAATAATAATGGGAAAAGGGAGACGCAATGAAAACACAGAGCGGAAAAGGAAATGTAGCAAATCGGTGACAAGGAATAGGTGCAGTATCCAGAATACAAAGTCTAATAGTTAATAATTTAGACAACTTTGAAAGTTAAGCCCAAATATGGTTCATTGTCATTGCATGAAAATCAATGTAAAGACGGATGCAACATCTAATGTCTCCGCATTTATGCATAGTTTATGCTTGCCGCATTGATATTTCGTAAAATTTGTTTATAAATTTCCAGTTTCTTCCAAAAATTTATACAAATCATCAAAATTAATTTATTTATTGGTAGTATATCAATTTTTTAAGCTGGTCTATTGTCAATAAGTATAAATTTTTCTGAATTATATTTTTATTACAAGATTTTGCTATTTTTGATAAATATTGTGCAAACACCAAATAGTAAATTAGAAAATTTAAATATTTTTAAATCAAGCAGTTCACCTAGGTATGATATGAAGTATGCTGACTGAAAATTTTTGACACTGCCACCCTAATTAAGCTAGTTGCTTAAAAATGTAGGCATCAAAATTTATGTCTGCCATTTCGCCGTATTTATTACTCGCGTGTTTTGTTTGCCTTCTGTTGTTGACTAGCTCTAACCATTGATACTGCGCTATAAAGGGGCGCTGATATACCACATCTACCGCATTTCGACAAATACATACGTCCTACGTATGTATATGGGCCTATAATATAAATTCTAAGCTTTGAAAACTCAAGACTATTGACTTCTAAATGCACCAAATAATTATTATGTAGTATATTGGAAATAAGTCGTATATAACTTGGAGCAGCGCACAATGAACACAAAACGTCATCTCCTGGTTACAAACGCGTGCTGCGTAAGTAATTTTTTGTATGCGAAAGAGAGTTGTGAATTGCTAGTGCCAGGAAAATTTGACGCGCCATATATTACTTTAAATAGTTAAATAATTTAAGGAGGAATAACGCAAGTTTTGCATAGCGAATCATAAGCTGCTAACTTGTTTAATTTTCTTTAGCTATGATGTTATTCCGTTAGTTGCCACGATGATTCTTACCATACATAAATCTATTGCTACTACATATTTTGTTTTCGCTACCGCATTCGTTAGTTGTATAGCACATACACTTACATATTCATACACCTAGCATACATGTATTTGTGTATCTATGTGTACGGATGATCCCATAAATGTTATTCTGTTTACAGGCAAGCTTGTCAAGATACTGAGTCCAAAGGATATAAAGCAGGAAACACTCGGTAACGCAAGTGGCAGTTCCCGTAACTCCAGCGCGGGCTCATACACACAGGTGGTAAGTAATAAATGAAGGGAGAAAAAATGCCAAGTGTAGTCTGTAGTGCGTGAGAATTGACAAGCTAAAGTTAATTGCAGTTTTGAGATACATGTATGAGTTCGTTGTGAGTTTTGTGCGGCTGTTTACTAAATTGGCGCACTACCTTCTGAGGTAATTGTGCCAGGCTGGCTGATATAACATAAGCATGCGCAATGCTGTTACGCCACGCCAAACGTCAAGTTTATTATTTTGGTTATAATCAGCTGGTTAAATATACTTTTTTTTCTTTATACAAATGTGCATGTGTGAAGATGAACATAATATATATATGTATATTTATATACTTTTACATATCTTATACAAATTTTTAGCATGTGTGGCGTATGGCGTAAAAAAGTTTCCCCAAATATCATTTAATGGTAGTTTAGTTAAACTCAAATACGTTAAGAGTTTGCGAATATGTTTTTATTTAAAATATTTCTTTTAATATCAAGAATGCATTCAGATCTGCATGTGTTATTTGTTACTTACCGATCCAAAGAGCGTTAGGTCGTCGAAATGACAGCCCTTGGCCGGATAAAATCCGTGTCAATTCCGGTATGCTAGAACCAGCTGTCGATACATGTGTGTGTGTGTATATATATATATAATTAAGCCCACTTAGAATTTTTTTTACTTTACTTATGACTTTAATCACATTTATTTTTGTTTATGCTTCACTTTAGGCTACTTCAAGTCAACAGTATTTGAGCCGATATAATTTGCAAAGTGGCGATAGTAAGTTTTAATATCACTATTAGTGTTAATTAAAAAATCTAAAAAAAAAAAATATTTTTGATCTTCAGGTAATAACACATATACCGTTATATCAACTCAAGGCAGTGCCGGCAAACATCAGCCGACATTCACAGCTATCAAGTACGAAACGCCCGACACGGTAAACACGGTAATTGTAATAAAAATTCTAACTAATTAATAAGTAAGATATAATTTTAGGTCACCATCAAAACGGAGGAGCGTTATACAAAATATACACCAAATACTAATATAAAAATGAAATCAAAACTGTAAGTAACTTTATATCACTTAATTTTAATCTATAAGAGTAATTTTAAACCATTCTATATTTCTAATAGACACAGCACTAGTAGCCCACATTCTAATTCGGCACGAAGGCAACGCAAGCCCGAAAAAGCGGGTAAAGGGTTGCGACATTTTGCTCTTAAGGTTTGTGAAAAAGTCAAGGAAAAGGGTGTCACAACATATAATGAAGTGGCCGATGAATTGGTTGCCGAGGAACTACATATGAATTCCATAGATTCAGCAAACTGTGATCAAAAGAATATACGTCGGCGTGTTTATGATGCGCTCAACGTTCTGATGGCCATGGAAATAATATCAAAAGACAAAAAGGAGATACGTTGGATAGGCTTGCCATCAAACTCTGCTGAGGTAAGCTTGCACTGTCTCTATTTTTATGTTTCCATTAATGAATACAAATTTTTAAAGCAATGTTCTGAGCTGGAAAGACAAAATGAAGAGTGTCGGCAACGCATACAACAGAAACATCAACAACTAAATGAGCTGTTGCTGCACCAAGTCGCTTTCAAGAGCTTAATCGAACGCAATAAGGAAGCGGAACGGCAAGGCAATGTGCCAACACCCAATTCATCCATACAGCTACCCTTTATCATAGTTAATACGCACAAATCAACAAAAATTAATTGCAGCGTTACGAATGACAAGTGAGTGCAATTTGAAAAAAAATTCTCTTTTACAAATAATAAAATTTAACCTATAAATTTTTCTTTACTAGATCCGAGTACATATTCAAATTTGATGATCAATTCGAGATGCACGATGACGCCCAAGTACTGAAACGCATGGGATTACTTGGAGGTAAGTTGCAAACTTAATTGTTATATTTATAAATATAATAATATATATTTTAAATATATATTATTGTTATATTTATAAATATAATATAATACATCATATTATTATTATGCAATCATTTATGTATCATTGTAATATTTATTCGTTACCTAACCTTAAATGATTGTGAATATGTGCTTAAGCAGCTTATTCTTCTATTAATGTTGTAATTTCTGATTGCAAAGGTTTGGACAAAGGCGAGTGTTCACACGAAGACATCGAACGAGCAAAGAATTTGGTACCACCGAATTTCGAGAAGTACATAGAAGGTATGAATAATTGTTATTTCGTTTAAATTGATTATTTAATAATTGACTCTTTCGTTTTCAGCTTATGGCAATGGCAAAGGTTTGGCATGTGATTCGGATGACGACACCATGAGCGGCTATGCTGAACTTACGAATGAGTCGTCATCACATGGTTATTCTCGCGGTAATGGTCGTGGTTGTGCTAAAACTGGAGATGATGACGATGACGATGAAGATTTTAATAGCGATATTGATTGAGGCGAATTCATGGTTGCGTACAATAACAGCAACAATACATACAACTACAAAATAAACAGCTGCAACAGCAACAATAACAATAATCTATGTTTATATAACAAAACCACAACAAACGAAGGGTTTTCTGTCGGCGGTGTTGGCCCAATTTCCGAAATAGACCAACAGACATTACCACCAGCCCAGCTCAACCGCTTAACTACTACATCCAATGGTGTAAGCACAACGATCAGCGAAGCCAGCAGTCATTCAACAGAGGACTCCTTCAGTTTCTCATTTATTTCGGCCTTATTAGGTTTGCATTAAAACGGGAGCAAAGTGTCGAAAAAGAACTTAGTTACACTAAAATTTATTTAGATGTCAATTTGTTTATTAATTTGAGCGATGACAGCGGCTGTATATTATGACTAACGTAGCTTGAATGTACTTGTATGTTGCCGTTCTCTGCTAAGGAATGTAAGGCAAAGCCTTTTAACCATTTAATAGACTTTTGCTCTTCAATATTATTATTTAAATTTCTCCACTGTGGAGAATTTGTTAGCCTTAATTTAGTTTTTTGTTTTTGCATTTCAATTTGCAAATTTGTATTGAATTTTTAACGTGCATAAGACTTTTTCAGAAATGGGGTGTGATTTAAAATGTGATGATTTGTGAAAGTTGTGCATGAATTCGATTATATAAATATAAAAAAATTATATTCAAAATGTTTAGTAAAATAGCAAATTAAATATTTTAGCGCTTATGCAATAAAAAATAATATTTTTTATTTGATACTTTTTCAACTGCTTGAGTTCTAATTCTATTCTTATTTTTCCCTGCACATTGAGAAGTTTAACTTCATTTTTTGATTTGGCAAGTGAATTTTTTAAAAGCTTGCAAAACTTTCGAAGTGTTATCAAACAATAAAAATGTTATGTAAAATCGGAACGGATTCTTATTTATATGCGTTCGAAGGTTGTCACTTTAGCCACATTGTTCAAAATTATTTCGGTGACAAGACAATCTATTGTATTTGTTTAAACAAATCCTCTATCTTTAAAGTTATTGTATCGATATTTTCACCACGAATACTAATATTTCTAATTGAACCATTTATTAATGTCCTTTACCGGTTATGTAGAATTTGCTACATGTTAAAGCATAATTTTAGGGGCATAATTAAACAACTAAAATTATCGGTTTTGTTTGAATACTTCTAGTGTTTTGCTTATTTCTGCATATATTTATTATTGGCCAGCAATTTCTTTTAACACTTGTAACCAAACGTATAAAATTTTTTTTATTTCATCACACCCCGCAAACTGTAAAGCAATATCTTTTGTATAAGTAGTTTTTTTTTTCTAAATTTATTGTATACTTTTTAACATATAAAATATGTTATTAAAAAGAGTTTCAACCTAGTTTTATTAAATTTTACGCTAAATTATTAATTAATCAAAAATAATAAAAAAAAATAATAATTGAATAAAATAAGGAATTAGGAAATGAAAAAGCCCAAATTTTTATTAACAATTTATTGAGAAGCTCTCTATTATTTATATATGTATATATAGTTTTGCTTAAATTACAATCTAGAAGCAAGTGTGAGAAGTGTAGGCGCAAATAAAATAAAATATAAAAAATAAAAGCATATTTGATAATAAAAATATTACATGGTTTACATAAAATAAAAAGGAAAGGCCTCAATAAACACAGAAACCTTTTGTGATTTCCAAACAATATTTTTTAATGCAAAAGTACGTTTATTCGAAACGTGTTTGGTGTCAATATGCATGCTTTGAGGATAGGGCTTTCAATGATAACGTCCAATACTTCCAAAAAAAAGTCTTGACCAAATCGGCATGTTTTAAATCGAGAAATGTCACCATTTTTATGGTAAAAAAAGTAATAAAAGTGAAAAAAAAATTGATTTCCTTTTATTAATTTATTTGGAAAATGCACAACAAGTGTAGCACACTTTCCATGCATACGCCATAATTACAAAATATATTTAAAATTTAATATATACAATAATAAATTGGTATAAATACAAATAATATGTAAGCCGATCAATTGGTCAAATTGCTAAAAATTCTGTGCAAATATCTTAAAAACATTTTTTAACTCAAACTCACATTCAAATTGTGAAGGATGAAAAGCAAGTATATAGCTGTATATTGCATAAGAAACGCAAATAAGTAGTTATAATTCAATATTTATTATTGAGAATAATATTAAATGTTTAGACTAACAAAACGCTGTAAACACTATATAATGTGTTGAAATCACAATTGCAGACTTTGTACGCGACACTGAACTGAAGCAAAGTAGAATGAGATGGTAAAATAAAGTGTACTACTTATACTGAATTAAATTTATAAAAAGATGAAAAATATCTTCTTGATTTTATTTATACATACATGAAGGTAAACGATTTTTATTAAACACTGTTTTGTAAATAAGTGAAATATTATATGGCAGCTCTGTTAAATGAAACAATTCTTTTATTTATTTTATGGTGTTTATTAAATGAACTTAAAATTTTTAGGGATAGATTATAAAAATTAAGAAGCAATTGCTTTTTTAAACTTCTTTAAACTTTAAACTTCTCCAATCAACCTACTTATTTGAAGTATGTATATTTTGAATTTTGATTTGACAAAAATTCGGTAATCTTTATGTTATAGATGAAACACTATTTTTCAAGACAACTATATACATAGTCTAATGGCAATGGTTAAATTATATTTGACGGCATCGGTAGTTTCGAAATATTGGTTTTCTACTGATTTGTATTTTTAAATGTAGCGTAAAGTACAAGTAGATCTACCTAAACATTTTTTGGTTTGATAAATTAACAAAGTAAAAATATAACAATGAAATAAAAGTTTACCGAACTGTTCGAATTCGTATGGTTCATTTATTGGTATGTATGTATGTATATATGTTTTAATATTTATGAATATATCATCTAGCACATTTTATGTTTTGTTATTTGGGTACCACTTGCCATAAATAACATTAATTTTAATACAGTGATTTTGTCTTACAAATAATATACTTGTTTTATAGTTTAGTTTAGCCTAACGGCTTTTCAAGTCGTGCTTACAAATAAATTCGCGCACAAAATTATTATGCATTTGTATAAAGCTACATCTTTATTTATACGTGCAAATATGTATTTTTTATGTTAACTATACACCTATTTAAATAAAAAAAAAACAAATAAATAAAGAAAAAAGATAAAAAATATTCCAACAAATTGATCGAAGTTCACAGTACATAGTTTTTTAACTAGTGCTCAACTTTTTAAATAGAACAAGCGGAATTCTCAACGTTTTACGTTTAAATATAAAAATATTTTTGATGTAATGTTGAACTATTCGCAGTGCATCTCATTATATTTCTTCGCTGGCACTGGGAGATAATACCGAGACAATGGATTTGCCAAGTGGTTGTGGTGCAATATCAAAATCAGGCAGAGTGTCCGTACCATCAATTTGTTGATTGGAGGGCGGTGCAGGAAAAGACGAAGCTGATAAGTCCATTAACGCTGGCTGTGGTTCTTTGTTTATGTTCGGCTCTACCATCTGTGACATCGTCTGTTGCTGATATTCATATTTTTGTTGCTGTTGTTGTTGTTCTTCACGCAATTGTTGCGGACTTTTCACATAATTTATCGGTATAATGCCAACATTCTGATGGTCCACAGTACAGGCTATTGCCCAGCCGGTGTTCAACATTCCAAGAGTATTTTGTATTTCTTTCGGCGCAATGAGCAAAGGTTGGTTGCTATGCATACTCAATTCAGTAGGATTTCTGGCTTGAAAATCATACATCGCAACAGTTTCGATAGGGTTAATCCACTTTGTCGGATTACGCGCTGCAATAGACACAATATGATTAAACAACTGTAGAATGATTGCTTTTATATTATTATCTAATCTTAAATATAATATATGCGATTGAAATACTTGTACTGTGTACTGATTTGTAAACAAAAAATCAGAGATAACGATAAGATATAAGCAGATCATATCTTGTTATTATAGATATAATAATTACATACATATGTATATACTTGGTCAAAGTGTATTTATAGAATTACACAAGTGTACATACCTTCCTCCTGCGCTGTATTTGCAACTGTACCCAATAGTTTCATTATAAGGTATGGTGCTGTAAATATAAAACTTATAAAAGCCAATACCGGCCATGGGGATTGACCTTTGTGAGGTAACTTAGGTGCGCCCGATTGTTG
This sequence comes from Bactrocera zonata, assembly GCA_037783105.1. Taxonomy (NCBI): domain Eukaryota; kingdom Metazoa; phylum Arthropoda; class Insecta; order Diptera; family Tephritidae; genus Bactrocera; species Bactrocera zonata. Next base: position 69,162 of record JBAWJQ010000405.1, read on the forward strand.
TGAAGAATCATTGACGGCTTCTGCGAAAGCTTGTTTGAACTTCTCGCTTGACGGATCAATATTTGATAAACGAAGCCAGTACATTATTCTACAATTTCAATTACACAAACGTCAATTATAACAATAAATATATAATTATTAAATAATATCAATTTACTTTTTATACATCCATGTTAGTCCACGAAAAATGGCGAATGTTTGCCAAAACTGTGCAAATACTCCTCTTAATCGGCCAAAATTCGATGCTACACCCAATATAGCACGAAAAGAACTAGTCAGTGCAAAAAATGTAGAATCAAGCATTGCCGCTATATTTCCAATAGCTGATACCAGCGATTCAATACTTTGAAACGCAGGTCTAGCGCTCGCTTCCGCCATTTGTACGAAACGCATTTCCGGATCCATAGGATTAATGCCGCCAATACCAAAACGATTGTACGCACCACCAAAATTACCCCCATAGCTTCCAAACGACCCGTAACCGCCATAATTGTTACCATATCCACCGTATGAGCCAAAACTGTTACCAAAACTATTGTAACCTGTATAACCACCATATGCACCATAAGCGTTGTTGGTACTATAGCCGGTGTCGGTAGTATACGGAGCTTGTGGCAGTGGTGGAGGTAACGCACGTACATTGCCAGCGAAGGGTGTATGTAGTTGTGAGTCATTGCTATTTCCAATAGTCCGTATTCCTCCGCCAGTTGCCACTCCTGCTGGTGGCATCAAATTTGATTCCATCAATATAGGGCTTCGGAAATTATTTGTAGCTCCGCCGTTCTCTGCCATTATTTTTGTTTAGGAAACTTTTCGGTCTTTCGCTTTCACTAACGAAGAGTTTGAACTTTGTTCCAAATGTTAATTGAGTGGAAGTGATTTTATCGATTGACTTTAACCTGCTATTGCGAGTTATTTATTAAAATTCATTACAAACAATTTAATTTTGTTTAGGCTCGGACCTTGGTCTAGCTAAACTGTCTTTTAACGGATAATATCCTTTTCAGACTTTATTCTCCAAACAATACATGCAAAAACAATAAACTTATCCGCAAATATGTGAATCAAATCGAATGATAATCTGTATATTTTGACAGTTTGCAAAAACATAACATTGGAATGTAGCGTAGGAAAAATACGGCAGAGAACATAAATAATGACATACGTTCTCTGGTTTAAGTAAATTCAGTTTGACCAATGGCAACACGGAATCCAATTTTAATTTAAATTTTCGCTTTACGAACTACCCGTTTATCCAAGACACAAAAATTGACGTCATTGTGTAAAAATGAAACGAATTAGATTTGAAGAGAAACGTCAAAAAAGCGTTGTAACTTTAGTTTTGTTAAAGATTTGTAAAAAATTATTGCTATGCAAATAAATGAGGCAAGCTATATAATATTAATATAATTAATACTTCATAAAAGTGTGAAAAGTACCGAAAATGCATAAACAACATAAAACTAATAAAAGAAGATAAGTTAGTTTGAAAGTGTGAATGATGTCAAACTAGGTACTGCAATTGTAATTACTGTTAACACATTGCTTCGTAATACTTAACAATAGTAGCCAAAATAGTCAATTGGTGCATAACTAGCTTCTTATTTTATACATTATTTGGGGCAATCTATAACCGGTGAAGACCATCAGAGAGTGATACCGTATTTAGTAACCGTCATACTACAGACCTCATAATGGTTGATCCATTTCTTGCGACGAATTACAATGTTTTAGAGGTAATCTTCTCTTATTTGGATTTACGTGATTTGAGAAATTGCGCTTTGGTTTGTTGGAATTGGTACCATTTTCTGAATGATGAAAGCTCAGAAGTATGGCGAATGCATTGTTTGCGAAAGTTACCACAAGAGGCTCTAAAATCAGATTTGTTGTCTTCAGTTACTACCTATAAAAAAAGATTACGCGCTTATTATCATGCCTGGAACCCAAATGATTGCTCACGTAATGTTTATATAAAACCAAATGGGTTTACTTTGCATCGGTAAATAAATATAAACTATAAAAGATAAATGTAAAAATTTTAACGAAAATTTTTTATAGCAATCCCGTGGCACAAAGCACAGATGCAGCACGTGGAAAAATAGGGTTTCGACAAGGACGGCACTCATGGGAGGTCATATGGGAGGGACCACTTGGCACGGTTGCCGTAATTGGTATATCCACAAAAGAAGCAGCTTTACAATGTCACGGCTATGTGGCCTTATTGGGTTCAGACGATCAGAGTTGGGGATGGAATTTGGTGGAGAATATGTTGCTGCACAATGGTGATGCGCAAGGAAATTATCCCTTGTTAAATAATCCACCAAAGTATCAGGTAAGGCACATCGATTGCATATTAAATATTGTATAATCTATTTTTGATATTTTCTATTTGTTAATTGAACTCAGGTCGGCGAACGGATACGTGTCATACTCGATTGTGATGATAACACGTTATCTTTCGAAAAAAACAGTGAATTTTTAGGTGTAGCGTTTAAGGGTAAGTTCTAATGCTAGAAAATCACCACAATTAAAATAAATGATTAGATATGTGTATTCCGGAATTTCCTATGCTATACAAATATCTATATGTATATTACAGGTTTGCCAGACAAAAAGCTGTATCCAACGGTGTCCGCGGTATATGGGAACACTGAGGTCTCAATGGTGTATTTAGGACCACCGTTAGATGGTTGAAATTTTTATTTGCATTTTTTTCTACAGACAGTATGGTAAAAAAATAATTAGACATATATAAACTCTGTGTAAAAGAAATACGTTTTCACACAAGAAGAGGCAATGATTTTAAAAGCATAACTTTTATACTTAATTTTTCTAACTACGCAAACAAATTAAGAAACTACTGAAAAGTTTTCGTAAGCACATAAACTTCTGAACACCTAAAATTCCAATTTAGATTCAAATTATGACCAATAACAATCTCATGCAGATAATAGCTTTTAATCAAAAGTCTAATTTAAGTTAATTCACAAAAATTAATACTGTAAGTTTGCTCTTAAAAACAAAAACTTCAAAAGCACCAGTCAGTAAATCATAGAAAAGTACAGTGAGTTTAATTATCAGCTTATTCAATGTAATTTGAAGTGTGCAATATTTGTACCGTGAGATTCTTTCAGCTATTATATGCATACTTAGACGCACGTTAATTTTAACAGGTAGCATTTTTTTTTAGTAATTCTAACTATTCTTAAGAAAAATTCACCCATGTGAAACAAAATAAAAATTATATTTGTAAGTTAGGTGTCACTGAATTCCTTATTCTAACGTAATTTTTTAAACATTTCTTCAAAGTGACTCTGTTAGTTAATTTCGTAAGGTCCACGCTAGTCCATCTTTTCTGTTTAGCTATTAGTTTAAAAAATGTAAATATAACTTTAATTTATTTTAAGTTTATTTTAAGATTGTATGCATATTTTACAAATATTGTAAGTAGTGAATTAAATTCGGTCCTTTAATATGTTATTTTACTCAAAAATAATCATAATTTAAGTGAAAATGTATATGTAAATATAAGAAAATATAGAACCGTATTGAAAATTCAAATGAATGTTTTATTAATTAAAAGTATTTGCTTATAGGTATTTAACATAATTTCCAAAATGAACTTTTTTGAGTTATCCAATAGTCTTTGCTGGCACATCATCGTCATCATCAAATAAATCCTCGAAATCGTTGTAGAAGTCGGCATGCACCTGCTTCTCATTAGTTGGCAAATCGATTAGTAGACCTGAGGAACTACCCGACTGTAATGTAGATATATAAATCCTTTTAAAATGTTTTTGTCATAACAAAATAGGTTATGAATTCAGTGTAAATATAATCCTGACGAAATTGTCAACTGTGTTATGCGCTGCCTCATCTTCATCGGTAATCATACCTCTTCCATATCCGTGCTGAACATTTCATCGGCAGCCGGTGTTGGCTTCATTTCGCGCAATACAGGATCCGTTGTACCGGTATATAATTAACTTGCTACTTGAACAATGTTAGTAAACTTAACGTTTTGCAAATAAAGCGTTGTCCGAGAAAATATTAAACAATGAATTTATTGCAGATAAGGAAATGCCAAAAAAGTTCAGTCAGCTGTTTCATTTTTTAGATTCAGTGTTACCAGTTAATTCTAATAAGAAGTTTTTGTTTTTATACTAACTCAGTTTTGGTATAAGATGATTAAGTAGCAAATGAATGCTTATCAAACAGCATAGGGGTATTCGCTTGCTCTTGCAAGATTGCAGATTGCAGAAATACTATACCGAAATATACAAGGGCACGAGAGCACCCATTGCAGAATCTAGTGATATATAAACGGCTGATTCGGTCAATTTATTGTGAATGACTATTATGCATAGCTACTGTGAATTGTCGCACCTTCTGCAAACATTTTTAACAAAAAAACTGCAACAAATCTTTATAATTTAAATAAAAATTATAAAATCTATTTAAAACTTACCTTCCTCAACAATTTAACGGCGTAATATGTCTTTATGTAAAATGGCAACTACAACAGGGTTGCAATTTTATTTTTGCATGACATTGCACGCAAATAAACATGGGTTTTGGTCTGACATATTTCACAGCCCTTGCAAATATTTTTCTGCGTGTGTTTGTTGTTGTGCCGTTGTAAATCTGCAATGCTTGCACCGTGCACCGAGATTTGCAAGAGCAAGAGAATACCCCTCATGAATATTGGAAAGTTAAAATAACTTGTTAACAACTGTTGCTTTATTAAGTGGTATATATGTTAAAAAAGAAATAACTTAGTGACACATAAATGAAAACCAAAAAGGGTCATTCCAATTGGCATCCGGCAATCTGACAGTTTGCTAACAGCTGTTTACGTGTAAAAAATCTAGAGACTCGGCAAATACCGCAAAGAATTAAAGGAAGTTTATTTCTACAATTTCTTCACAAGTAAAATAGTTGCAACAATAAATATAAAATGGTTCGCATTGGTTTGCAAATCTCTGCTACTTTAGAGAATATCGAAAGTCTGGAAACAAATCACCCGGATTATCCGTTTTTTGTGAAAATAAAATGCTCTAATTGTGGTGAGCCGTCAGACAAATGGCACGACATAACGGAATCAGAGCGTGTGCAAGCAAGTGCCGAAGCACGAAATCCTGAAGGTTTCAACTTTTATATGAAATGTAAAATGTGTGGCCGGGAGAACAGCATTGATATAGTGGAAAAAACGAATTGTAATAAAATGTTAAAGATATTTTTAAAATATTTAAATGAATGGTTTACTTTCAGCGCCTTACACACATGAAGATGCGGGCAAGTTTAAAACAATTGTGATCTTCGATTGCCGTGGAGTGGAGCTTATTGACTTTTCACCACGTAATGGATGGATAGTGCGTTCTGCAGAAAATGGTCAAACGTTCGAAGACGTGGATCTATCCGAAGACGATTGGGTTGAATATGATCAGAAGAATAAAGAATCTATTGGGGTATATGAATTCGCGTCGCAATTTGTAAAATTGAAGAAATAATATGAAAATTCTACAATGTATAAATACATAGAGACAACTTGAAGGGTTTGTTCGCTGCCTATGATATTCTTGTAAAAGTTAGTATTTGTAGAGAATCAATATCATCAATAGATTTATAAATCTAACGCACAAACATCTTAAAAAATAATTTTCCAATGCATTTCTTGATAATATTAAACAAACGGACGAAAAAAATAAAAAAGTTGATATTATTAATTGTACAGATTATCATGACCTCCTTAAATGGGATTCCTTATTCAAATTAAAAGAAATATATACTTTTTTATTATGAATTATTGTTTTTTGGAGTCAATTTATTTCAAATAAATCGGAGAACTATAACTGTTAAAAATATACAAATGTGTCATAAGTGTTTTCTTGTAACAATATCCAAATTAAACCTAAGGCTAAATATAAAAATATAAATAAAAAGCTAAAACGCCTATTAGTGGGCTAAAAATATGTGCACACACGTATGTATGTATTTTATATATACTAAGCTTATATATAACTAAGCTTAAACATAATTTTGGTAGGATATTAAATGAACTGGTTGTGAGTTTAATGGAACTTATAATGGAACATGAAAGTCAGTTCAGTTTTAAAAGGCACAATAACGAATTCAGAATAAAAAGTGTCCTATAAAAGGCATGCAATTATTTAAAGTATACTTTTAATGCAAACGCAAAATATCCGCATTGCTGAGAAGGGTTTAAAGCTCAAATAAAATAAAGTGTTACTAAAATGTACACAGCTGCAGTCTAAAAAATGTGTATAGATATTAGAAATAGTAGAAAGATTATGAACGCTACTGTAAACCAAAAAAAAAATAAATAGTCTTGTAACATTTTTTACAGCAAAACCGAATTCTACTACCTAACTGCCTGTATAAATATATGTAATTATTTTAGTTTAATCCTACTTTTTGCGATGCCTGTAAGCGAAGCTACACAAACGTACCTTCTCTGAGAAGGCTTTAAGTTCATTAAATAAAGTTTTAACGAATATAATGCAGTCATCTTCTGAAATAAACACCACAAGGCTTCAGCCACAACCTCTAGGCTATCAGGCAATCTGGTGGTTTGTGTGAGTTATGGACGTACATAGTAGTTGAGATAGACAATATTTTTTAAACTTGCTATCAAAACTGTGTGTGGACGCACTTATGATTATTGTAATTAGTAATTAATAGGTTCAGCTAGTGCGCAGTTCGTTCAACTGTATTTATCTGAAACGATAGGAAAACGCACCACACGCAACTCATTCCCATAGTCGCACACAACAGCATCACCGGTGAGCATTAAAGTTTTCGGACAGAGTAGAGAATTCGCGCGATCAAGTTTAACTTCACGCGCTGGTTCACCAGTGCGCACATCCCAAACGATGAGGGAACCTGAAAGATAGAATTTAGAAAAAATAATAAACATCAAAAAAATCCGTCAGATGAAATTAAAAATTAAAATATTTATTCAAAAGCATGGTAAACACAACAAATTACGGTTGCATCTCTCTTTTAGTAGTTTGATTAATGGTTTAATTAGTATTTTTCAAATTATGTCATAAAGATAAAATACTCACCCATTTTACAAGTGACAAGCAACGATGGTGTCAACATCAATAAACGCGAATAAGCGTTCAATATATTGATAGTAGTTAATAGGTTGCCTTGAAAACGTTCCCACACACAAATACGCTCATCAACACCCAGAGAAATAACATATGTGGGTGCGCATACCAACGCCGTGACGGCACCATCATGCGCTTGTATATTGTACATGCAAGCGCCAGTGAACAAATCCCATACGCATAGCATACCATCCTGGGAACCAGAGCCACCCGTGCCAGGTTGCCAGTGGTCGACAAAAAGGCACGTTATTGGCCCACAATGACCATGTAGTGTGTATTCGATGTTGGCATTTGTCAGGCTGTAAACCTGGTGCGCGAAAGAAATGCACAAAAATCATTAAATTGAAGAAAAAAATATTTAAAATATTTTGCTTTGATTGCGTACTTTAAGTGTGTGATCCTGACTACCAGTGAAGACCATACCATTGGACACCTCCATGCAGGTAATGGGCTGTTGATGTGCGAAACGCACGGCTTCTAAGGTGATTTTCATTTCTTCCTTGTTAGAGGGAGGCGGCGATTGGCCAGCAAAATAACCGCGTTGTTGTTGCGTATGGTGGTGCATTAACCCGATACTGCCAGCTGAACTGGTGCGTGTGTGCGCTGTAAGGAATGAAAGAAGGTTAAAAAAATGTAAAAAACAAGAAAAAACGTTAACTTCGGCTGCACCGAAACTGTAATACCCTACATTGGTGCATATCTTATAGCAACTATACCTCTGTATCAACGGAATGGAACTTAAAAAATGTTTAAGTCGATTTTAGATTACCTAATAGGAAAAAAATGTATGAGAATCTTTATTTGAATTTAGATTGGCCAGATCTACATGTATGCTATAGTGATCTATACGGACATAGCAAAATATACTCTTCTCATTTATAAACATACTTTGTAGGGTCTAGAAGTTTTTTAGATTTTGCAAACTTCGTGACCACGTATAAAAACTAAAAGGGTCGTCCCTTAATAGGTTGTTGGTATTGCATAAACCTCTGGGAATACTTCAGTAAAATCAAGGAAACATTTTTTGCCGCTGGAGATTACCATATAAAAATTATAAAAAAATTCGACCAGTGCTTGAAATTGATTTGGTCAGTTTTTCGAAATATACTTTAAATAAGTTCTCTTAGCCTCATAAACCAAGTATGTATGTATATTATTTCGACAGTTTTGTTTATTTTGCAAAATATTCTCAGCCTATAAGCGAGCATTATCACTAATACTACTAATGTTTCATTTAATTTCTTTGTTTTTTTTTTTATCAAAAATTAATATACAATTCTAAGGAGATACCCCAAGCAATCAAGTATTTCTATTTGTACTTACTTCTTCTATATGCCGACGTGAAATTCCAATCGATTTGTTGTCCTTTACAATAGGTTTCAAGTCGGAAGAACTCTAAGCGCCCACACAAGCGCGCCACAATGACCCGATCACCATTTATATAGATGTGCGTTATGCCCTGATTGGACTTCACTTCGCCAGGTGAAATGCACTACAAGCAAAAAAGTCAATAAATAAATACAGCAAAAATAATTAAAAAAAATGATGCATTCAATTGAGCACACACCTTTAAGACGCCGTCTGGCATTTCCCACAACTCGATACGCCCATTTGCACAGCCCACCGCCACAAGATTATCGAACGCGTTCATACACCAGATCGGCGAGTAGAGTAAACGCTCGACCGTCACCTGTTCGTCATCACGCTTTGTTGCTATCTGCATATGTTCGCGATGAATTGTCGTCAAATTCTCACCGCTGCGTGAATCCCACACCTTTATTTGACCACGCAGACAACAGCTGATGATATGGGAACCATCGGTTATTAAACATTCGATCGTATGCTTGTGGCCGACAATTTTCGTGGGAACACCCTCGAGTATATGCTCAGTTTTCTGTTGTATCTCCGCCGACTCATACCAACTGGAACGCCATTCGGCATAGTTGCGTGTGCAAATGCAACGATAGAAAACGACCATTGTGTAGCTGAGCACAAAAATGCTGATTAAACACATGGAAATGACGAAAAAAAATTCCATCGGACTTTTGGGGTAGAGTGGTGTGCCGCCTGGAAATACCATGGGCGATTCACGGCGTTCATCGTCATTGAAATCAATGGGATCAAGTGCTGCGGCAAGCGCTTTCCATTGGAAGTTTTGCGCTATCTTCTCTTTGGGATTGCGTATGAGCACAGCCGCTTCGGCGCTAATAGGATGCGATAACTTGATAGTGGGTAGCAAAGTTACATAACGACCACTCAGCGAAATATTATATTGCTTCATAATAGCGCACCAGTGAAAATTTGAGAGAAAATAATTCATTTCATAGTCTGGATAGAGCAAACGACGCAGCTCGGCATCTGTGTCATTAACGGATCCATCGCCGGCGGAGCCTAGGAATGCACTAATGCGTGAACATTTAGAAATCATATAATTATAGCACTTACCTTTCTGTCTGCCATGTAGCGATTTCTTGCCTTTCTGTATACGGCCATCGCGTTGTCCCTTCACTCCCCCGCCCTCACCATCACTGTCCTGTCCCGCTGTTGTTGCGCCATTTATTACATGCTGCATATTTGTGAAGAAGCTTGAAACTGCGCTTTGTTCGTGTGTCTTGACATATCGTTGCGCCTCGTCTTTACCGTACGACGTACGATTGCCATCCATTGCAAATAGATTCTCCAAACAGCCCGAATTGTAAACAATCGTGCATATCCAAACGCTCATCCAAATCATGAAGGCACGCTGAAAGAAGCGCGTACGCGCCCAGAAATTCACTATGCGCAGTCGCTTCGGTATACGTCCGTCTTTGTTCGGTTGAATTCCAGTCTTTGCAGTTAAGTCCGCTGGATGTGTATTGAGGTCGGCGAATGTTAGTTTTGGGTGCGATTGTGAACGATGGAACATGCCGAAGCCACCGTTGTTCATGGGATGGTGCGGTGTGGCCGAGACATCCCCCGCTAAGGACATATACGACTGACTCTTATCGTAGAAACGATAGTCATTACGTCCATTCGGCAGCATACCGTAACCACCAGGCGGTGGCGTTGCCGTGTTATTGGTCATTGTGCATCTCAACATCATTTTCGGCAAATGTTTCGCTTCTGTCGTGTATTCGGGCAGTTTGATATTCATTGCGAGTATGGTAGGGAAAAGCAACATTTGCAGCATGAAATCAGAGAGCAAACCGATAATGGCGAATATGCTGAACTTTTGTATGACTGGCACCATTGTGATGCAACCAATGGTGAGTATGGTGATTTCGGTTAGCAGCGTTTTGGAAATGTGCCAACCCTCCTTGCTGAGCGCTTTGGCGACACGTATCTTCACATCGAACGTCTCTTGCGTATAAACGACGCTCTTCGTTATAACTAGACAATTCTCCAGACCAACTAATATGACCAAATAGGGAAACACATCCTTCGATTGCAAGCTGATGGTGAGGCCGAAGAATGAGCAAACGCCCAGCGACATGGTCAGACTGCCTAGCACTGTTATAACAGCACAAACTGCGAGTAAGAGACGCGAGCGTATTATTTCAATCTTGCGCACCGAAAAATACATATAAATGAACAACAACACAAAAGCAATTGCTAACGGCATAAACTCCCACAGTTTGAACTCATCTGGATAGAAAATGTAAGTGATGGCCGATTTCTCATCACCGGCTTTTGTTGTTGGCTGATCTCCCGTTCTTGTTTGATTGAGTTGCAGGGGCGGATAGTACTGGAAGAGTTTATGTTTTAGCGTGCTTAAATACTCCAGATCGTTTTGCTTCAGTATCAATGTGATGGCATATTGTATTATACGCGAACGCGAACGAAGTGGATAACGCTTGAAGCCACTGTCTTGCATTGGTACGCCGAAGAGCATTTCAGCGATGGAGACTTTGGTTTTTTGGAGATTCTGAAAGTTGATAACAATGTGTGTTGTAGAATTACTAGTTTTATGGACCTATAAAAAAGTTTATTCAAAGAGCTTAAATACTATAATTGCCAGTTACAATTTATAAAAAAAATTTGGCTTTTGAAGCCAGTATTCTTGGAGAGGCCAAAATCAAGATACATACTTTATGATGGCTAGGGTAATAGAAAATATAGACTGATTTATTGCTGGACCCGTAACTGGAATCGAGAATTCATTTGGAACTTGAGACAGGAAGAAGATATGCATATAAACTTATTTTTTAATTTAATTAAAATATCCAACCATAAAGGTTGCAGTAGATCTACTCTTACTAAACTGTAAGACTGATAAGCTTGCTAGGAATGTTACTTTAATCACAATAATTGCGGAATGGGAACGGGTAGGAGCTCCGTTGGCTTCGTGCTACTGCTAGAGGTTTGCTACTTGACCGCTTGGCTCCCAACTCAGCAAGCGTTGGTCAACTACTACCAGCTATGCAATCGTAAGAGCCCGTGGTAAATCGGAATGGATGTAGGGAGTTCTTCGCTTTAGGTAAGGTTCACCTTTCAATGGTTGTAGGAGTTCTAACTGGAAACTCTGGAAACTGAACATTTTGCTGACTCTCAGCTGATTAGAAGATGAGATAGAAACATCTCCAACACTTTCACCTGAATGTCCCGCTTTTGCAAATCTAGACAAAAAAACAAGTCAGTTCTCATACACTTAGACATCCTAGTGAAATAGCAAAATAAGAAATAAAACAGCTTAGGAGTTTGTTATATTATATGTTTAGCGGGCTTTGTCTAAAGCTAATATCCAACTACAGGAATTTTTCATTAGACTGCACAAAGGACTGAACATAACAGTTTAAGTGTGATCCTTCCGCCATTCCGAGGGATTAACCATTTAACTTGGAGTTTGCAAATATTCCTAAAATAATTGAGGTTATAAAATGTACAGTATCTTATGAAGACGGGATCACATTCGAAATTAAAAGAATTTAAACCTATTGAAGAAGCTGCCAAGGAATTTGACATTTAAAATTTTACAATGAAAAATATAACGGAGAACGAGGTTTTCTTCGACAACGAAATTATAATGCCTCCGTGTGAAACGGCGACACTAGGTAGGTTTTGGACAATTGGTTGGAGGATATTCTTTTGAGTGAGGTAAGAAATTTCATTATTTTTTGGTTAAAGAATGCTGTTCTTACCATAAAAACATCAAATGAGTATTCAAGCCGATATAGAACATTTTTAGTTAAGATCGTAAAACAATGTTGATAGGTGAGATTCTAGAGATAACTTGAAATCGTAGATAATTTCGTCTGTCATTAACAACAAGTGCTACTCCAGACTGAGTAGGCAATGGAGAAGTAAAGTCCTCTTAACTAACTCCTCTAACGTAACTTACAAGTCACTCATCATTCCGGTCCCGACGAATACAGCAGGACGACATTGACATAGTTCAGTGAATGAATGGATGTAAACACTCCAGATCTGGGAGTATTTGACGCAGTATTCGCCGAGGGAAACAGAGGAAGAGGAGACCTCCACTCCGTTGGAAAGACTAGGCTACATTTGGAATCTCTAATTAGTGGCAAACAGCGAAAAGGAAGAACGCCTGGTGCGCTGTTGTAAACTCGGCTATAACCGCATAAGCTGCGTTTACGTGAATAAAGAAGAAGAGGAAGGTATATACGTAATGTGCCCAAAAAATAAGGTGACATTTGAATTTAAACTGCCCACGTCGAAGGATTTGGAGAATTATTTTTTTTTTTAGGTGTACCGTCAGTCACATTTATGTCAAAATATTCATTAGTGTTTGAGATACGTGTCGTTTTGTGAGCTGCTAAAAGTGAGTTTTTCGTTTTTTGCGATATCGAAATTTGTTGAGCAAAGAATTTGCATTAAACTTTGTTTACGGAATCAATTTTCTGCTGCGGATACGTTGAGGATGGTGCAGAAAGCCTTTGGTGATGAGGCTATGTCTAAAAAAAGTTTTTACAAGTGGTATAGTGAGTTCCAAGCCGGCCGTGAACGTGTCGAAGACGAAGAGCGTCCAGGGCGACCATCAACCTCAACCGACGAAGCTCACGTTCAACAAATCAAAGATTTGGTGTTGGAAAACCGTCGATTAACAATTAGAGACCTTGCTGATGAAGTTGGCATATCGAAAGGCTCAGCCAATACCATTTTTAAGGATGTTTTGGGCCTCAAGCGCGTCAAATCTCGACTGGTACCGAAAACATTGAATTTTTTGGAAAAAAGGCGTCGCGTTGAAGTGTGTGAAACGATGCTTTCCGACTACCAGGGTGTCATGAAATGCATTATAACTAGCGATGAGGCTTAGATCTATGCTTACGACCCCGAAACAACCGATCAATAGAGCGAATATCGTGCCAAAAGAGAGCCGAGACCAAAAAGATCGAGCCAAAGTCGTTCAAAAAACAAGGCCATGTTGACTGTTTTTTCGATTATCGTAGTGTTGTGCATTATGAATTCCTTCCAACCGGTCAAACAGTCAACAAGGAATATTATTTGAACGTTATGCGTCGTTTGCGTAACGCTATCCGCCTAAAAAGGCCGGAATTGTGGAAAGACAATTCTTGGTTTTTACACCACGATAATGCACCATCCCATACTGCCCTCGTAATTCGTGATCATTTCGCCAAAAACTCAACCCATATCGTTCCGCAACCACCGTATTCACCTGATCAGGCGCCGTGCGACTTCTGACTGTTCACCAAGCTCAAAAGACCGCTCCGGGGACCCCGTTTTTATACGATAGAGGAGATTCAAGCCGCAGCGAAGACGGAACTGAAGGCCATCCCGGAAAGTGACTACAACCAGTGTTTCGAAGATTGGAAAATCTGTTGGCATAAGTGCATTGCATCGGGAGGGGATTACTTTGAAGGGGATGAAATTGATTTGGAAGAATAAATAAAGAATTTTCAAAATAAATACAATGTCACCTTATTTTTTTGGGCACAGTATGTCAAAGTACGTAGGTGTTTTCAATACTAAGGTCTTTACTAAGACAATTATTGACGGAATCAAGTTTTTTTTATAGGGAAAAACTTAAGTAGATGGGGTAGTACCGTTTTTTTTTTAACAAATAATCATAGACAAATGCAAAAAAAAAAAAACAATTACACTCGCACTTTAGTACACAAGTATCCAAACAAATCTGTGTAAGCGGCCGATCCTATGTGAAGTGTAAATATAAAGTGTTATACGAGTATACATAGTTTAAATTAAAGGCAAGTGAGAAAGGGCTAAACATTTGTAAACAATGGGGTGTGTTATCTTTCATGTCGTTGAGTACAATAGGTTTTGAATAACTTTTAAATTAAGTAATCGAATGAATTGGTATTTTTGAAAGCTTTTGTTATATCTACATATATGAAACAAAAAAATGGATTCACGATCTATGAAACGCTATTGAATAATCAAAAAGTGGTGTCTGTCCAAAAGCCAACAAGGAATTAATTTTTGGGAGATCTCTGCTACAATGCAAATCAAGCTGAACTGTCTCGATCACAAAAATGAGGTGGAAGTCGAATATATAATCAAATTCCTTATCTATTAACCAAAATCGATAATACCGGTAAAAATATTAAAATTTTTATCTTTACCGAACTTTGCAGAACAATTTTCGGAATTGTCTAAAATAAATATACATAACTACTATGAGCAAAAAATAGTAAGACTTTGGTCATAGTTTTTAATTTATCCGGAATATCATTCAATGCGTGTAGCGATTCACGTTTAATAGCTTCAATAAACTCAAAACGGTTTCCCCGAAGCGGTCGTTTGAGTGTGCTGAATAGCCAGAAGTCACACGGAACTAAATCATGTGAATATGGTGTTCGAACAGGATATTGGTTGAAAATTTTTTCCCGAAGAAAATTTACAGTATGCGTTTCCAAAACCAATAGTTGTCGGCCCTTAATTCCGTGCTATTTTTACGAATAGCTTCGCGCAAACGACGCATAACATTCAAATAATAGTGGCCGGTCGAAAGAAATGCGGAGTGCACCACATCTCGATACTCGAAGCAAACTGTCAATATAAACTGGATTTTTGACCTGCTTTGACGTGGTTTTTTCGGCTTTGGTTCTCCACAAGAGAGATTTAAGACTTATTGCCGGTAATAATACGTTTTATGCCATCGTGGTAGTCGGAAAGCATTATTTGACAGACGTTCACGCGACGTTGTTTTTCGAAAAAATTGAGTGATTCTGGAACCAACCTTTCTTAGGCCCAAATGATCTTTCAAAATGGTTTTCACTGATGCTTCCGATATTCCATCGAAGACAGTAAGATCTCTGACTGTTAATCGTCGATTCTCAAGCACCGATTCCTTTATTTTATATTGACCATCAGGTGATATTGATGGCCGTCCTGGTCGTGGTTCGTCGTCAATGCGTTCTCGAACCGCTTGACTGAATAATGTATACCAATCAAAACACATTCTCGCGACAAACATTTATTTTTTCCAAAATTCTGAACTTCACGGCATTCAAATTTAATGGAACTTCTTTGTTGAATCACTTCACTTATCGTAAAAATCGCCGAATGCACTTTATGTACTTCAGAAAAACAAGCTTATAGTAAATAGTAATGCTTATTTTGATCTATTTTTGGTATAGATGTCACAGACAGTCAGACCAACCTAGAATAAAAAAAATATTTCAACGACAGGGTTTTCGCGCAAAGTCTTAAAAAGTGTTACTATTTTTTGCCTACAGTAGTTTATTCATTATATGTCAGACATCTTTGGGTGCCTTCTCTTTGGAAGTAAAATAATTAACTTTATTGCAATTATGTTAAAAAATAAAATTGTATGAATCATAATAATGCTTTTGACCATTACACGTATTAACAACCATTTATTGACCATTACTATGTATATACAAACTAATCATTTTTATGTATGTACGTGTAATATTTAGCGAAAATTTCAACAACAATAAACATCTTCATGCACATTTGAGAATTGGGTAAACTGAGAAGGCAAATATCGTTTAGTGTTTAATGCAATATTTGCTCAGAAAAGTAAACAGGAGACACTTAAGATGCAGACAGCGAAACGTCAGCGAAATAGGCAATTAATTGGCGACGTAGGCTCACCTTGTTAATTGTGTTTTAAATAATTTCACCAGATGTATTGGAAAACAAAGATAAAGTTGTTAATGAATATACATTTTTAAAATCGAATATAAGTATACACATATATATGTATGTATAGTGGTACTGATATCAATACATATCAAAGATGAGTCAACTGGGCACGTAGTAAGTAGTAGTGATACTTTTCTTATCTTCAAACAAAAACAAGAAAAAACGTTAACTTCGGCTGCACCGCAGCTAATATACCCTTCACAGGTGCATTTCTTTTAGTAACTATGTGTTCAGTTTGTATGGAAACTATATGCTATAGTAATCCGATCTGAACAATTTTTTCGGAGATTATATTATTACCTTAAGCAGTAATCCATGTCAAATTTCGTGAAGATACCACGTCAAATGCGATTTTCATACAGCGCTTGATTCCGATCGTTAGGTTTATATGGCAGCTATATACTAAAGTGAGCCGATCTGAACAATTTCTTCGGAGATTACATTACATTAGACAGACAGACGGACATGGCTAAATCGACTCAGCTCAACATATTGATCATTTATATATATACTTTATTGGGTCTCCGACGCTTCCTTATGAGTGTTACAAACTTCGTGGCAAACTTAATATACTCTGCTCAGGGTATAAAAACAAGTAAGAATGAGCTAAATTCGGGTGCAACCGAACATTCTATACCCTCACAATTCAGAATAATTAAAACTGTGTGAAATATAGTATATCCTTTATCCTAATAATCTATGAGTTCGGTATAAAATCAACTGAGAAGACGAAATGATATCGTTTTTTGAGGATTGGAGAAGCATGACACGTTGAAAACAATGTTTCCCCGTGTTCGATTTATATTCAAATATTTATCTTAAGGGGGTATTCTACTTTAGAATTTTGAAAAATTCGATTTTTTTCATATATTTAAAGTTTAGACTTTCAAAAATATGACCTTGGAAGGATTTTTCAAAATTCGACTTATTTTCGGAGATACAGCCGATTTTGTGAGGTGGCGTCCGCGTTCACTAGAATTGTCTCCTAAACTTTAAACGCGTTTTTCTCCAAACTATTTTTTTCCACGCGCTACCGGCATTATCTCAAGTTCTATACAACCGATTTACATGAAATTTTGTGTGAACCTTCTTTATATAATCCTTTATCATTCCTACCAGCATCGTGTCAAAATTTTTGGTTTTAATATTTAACAAAAATTCAGGAATTTCAAAAAAAGCGTAAAAAATGATTTTTATTTTCAGGCAGTCGCAATTTTTCAAAAAAAAAATTTTTTCGTGTTCCCGGACTATAACAGCATCCTTACTGATTAAGAATTTCTTTTCAGACCACCAGGAGAGTTAGGATCAATGTCACCAGGATGCGCCATTTTTTTTACACCTGTCTCTCCCCCCCTCTAATTATTTTAATTTTTAATATTTTTTTGTAAAATTTGTTTTCTGTATTCTCAAGATATCAATAAAAACACCATAAAAAAGGATAGTAAAAATATTTTTGGTTTTTTTTAAATAAAATTCAAAAAACTGCCCAAAATTTGATTTCTAGAGTAGAATACCTCCTTAATATTTGAAGCGTGCACAGATATTAAAAAATTTCAACTTTTCAAACTATATATTGCGTGGGTAAACAAATTAGTGTGTAGATCTAGATCAACGTTATGCAGGAATTTTTGTATATTAAATAAATTTCCTCAATTAAAATTTTTTTTTAATCCAAACATGAAAAATATCATCCGATCAGCTTTAAAGTCCGATGTGGACTAAAAATTAGATTTTTATTTTTTACTTAAGATGTTTGGAATTAAAAATTTTCAATAGTTTAAGAGAGTGTAAAGGTTAAAATAAATTATTGGAAATTTTGTTTAAAATATTAACTAAAGTTTACCTATTGTAAAAAATTACATTATCCCTTTGATCTGGACATACTTATATATATATAGTACAATATTAAATACTTTTTATGAACATTATGAACACAGTCCAAAAAAGTCCTAACTAAAAGTGTTAAATCACAAATGAAACTGCTTTAAGGTTTCTTATTAATTGCTTACTGATTTGTGTATTAAAAAGTGAAATTAAATTTAAAATTGTGTTATATGGGAAGTAGGCATGGTTGTAGTCCAATTTCCTCCATTTTAACCCTGTAATACATATGTGGTTTCAAAGTCCTCTCAAACCATCATCAGGGGATTAATATCTATGGGGTGTTTAGTTATTGATTTATCGCGCTTTTAGAAGTTTCTAACAGTGCCGTTATATGGTGTGGGTCCGATTACACTCATCTACAAACTCGTCCTTAATTTTTTTTTTGCTAAGGAATATGTGTACCAAGTTTCATCAAGATATCTTAATTTTTACTCAAGTTACAGCTTACACGATTTCAACTCGTCTCACTATCCTGATCATTTATATATTTATAACCCTAAATATACATATATCAATTACTTTCAGGTGATAAAAGCAACCGTTATATAACATACTGCATGATAATTATAATAAGAATTAACCTGATTTCTTTTTTTTCGAACAAATTAACAAAATAAACACTTTTACAATACAGCTGTCATTCGTAAGCAGATACATACTTACATGATATTGAAAGATGGTGTTCAATAAATTTGAGTCATTCGTGAAATTTTGCACATCTTGATACCATAAATTCGCCGGCGACAATAACAAGCAATTATATTCGGGGAATAATACTTTTTCATCGCGCGTACGCTTCACATTATCCACATGCCAGCAAGATTGATCCAATGTGCGTTTGCTAAGGGAGCAGTGAACAAATAAATACTTTTAATTTCAATCAAATTAGCTTATCAATGTGAATGAGACATGCAAGCAAACAACAATGTAAATGCATACACTATGTAAATATGCACATATAATGCTATGTAAATAAGTTAATTCGTATGTGTGCATGTGTATATGCGTAAGCTACTCACTTGTCGGCGCTTTCATGATTACGCACAATTTCCAGCAATTTAAAAACTTCGTAAAGCGGCGCACGATAAGCATCCATTAGCTGCATGTCTTCGCTCCAGGGTAGCACACTAGTGCGTAACATTATTTGTTGTACGTAGAATACAGGTGAACTTTTTGCCCATGGAAATGGTGGATCATAGCTGAAATTACTGCTCGTGGGGGGGCTGAAGAAATTCCTAACCAATGAGACATTTTGTTGTGGTTGTTCTGCGAAAAGTGAGTAACGGCCGTCGAAGGGCAGCATAATTTTGGTGGGTATGGTACCGGGTAGCGGAATATTTATGAGAGGGTAACTGTGGCAGAGGAAAAACAGAAATTGCATACATCTTTGTATTAAATCACTTTAATTTTAATAAAGTAAAGTTAGTTTTTATTAAAGTTACACTTTTATATTGTATATAATAGACTCGTATGTACATAATGGTTTTTATAGGTTTATGTTATACTACTATGCCCAAAAAATAAGGTGTATTTATTTTGAAAATTCTTTATTTATTCTTCCAAATCAATTTCATTTCACTTGAGGCCCAAAACATCCTTCAAAATGGTATTGGCTGAGCCTTTCGATATGCCAACTTCATCAGCAAGGTCTCTTAATGTTAATCGACGGTTTTTGAACGTGAGCTTCGTCGATTGAGGTTGATTGTCGCCCTGGACGGTCTTCGTCTTCGACACCGTCACGGCCGGCTTGGAACTCACTATACCACTTGTAAACATTTTTTTTAGACAAAGCCACATCACTAAAGGCTTTCTGCACCATCCTCAACGTATCCGCAGCAGAAAATTGATTCCGTAAACAAAATTTAATGCAAATTCATAGCTCAACAAATTTCGACATCGCAAAAAACGAAAAACTCACTTTTACCAGCCCACAAAACGACACGTATCTCAAACACTAATGAATATTTTGACATGAAATTTGACACAAATGTGACTGACAGTACTACCAACCTCAAAAAAAATAAATTCCAAATCCTTCGACGCGCGCAGTTTAAATTCAAATGTCACAGTAGTACATATATATATTCGAAAATATTGTCTGTAAATTTCAAAGTAATCCGGTAAAAAGTTTCGGAGTAATGAGCGTATTTGTGAAGACGTCTCCGAGCGTTTGAACGTGGGCGGAACCGTAACCCGGAGTAGCAGCAAAACTTTAAATGCGTTTTTCTCGAAACGATGTTTTCAAAGTCGGTGAAGAATATTTCTCCCAACTGGTTTGACAGATTGACTTGAAATTTTTACAGGATCTTCTGAGATACTTTTGTCAGCTAATGATCGAAGGCATAAAGTTTCTGATAAAAATTTCGATTTTTAAGTCACTTTAAAGTGTAAATTTTCAAGCAAAAAGTTTTTTTTTTTGTTGGAAAGCCGCCATTTTGTATAAAATCAAAATTTTGACTATTTCTGCGGTTCATTGCCTGTATTTATCTATCCTATAAGTGATCTTTTTGGTTTTTTTATTTCAGATAATTTGGATCAGAGATATCTTCCTCACCGTCAAACACCTTTTTGTGGAGGACTTTCCGAAGATCTTCTACAGGAACGACGGAACCCAATATTTTTGTTAATAAAATGTTATATGAATTCTTAAAATACGTTAAATTCGCTAAATTTTCATATATTTTATGTATCTATTCAAGGAAAAGCATGTCCAGAAAAAATTAACAAAAAAAAAAAAAATTTCAAACTTAAAAGCTGGTATAACTCCTGATTCACTCAAATCTAAAATTGTTCATAGAATCCATTCTCGCGCGGTTTAAATTGATGCATTCGAGTCAAGTTTGATCTTCAGTGTACATTGAGCAATTAATTTATAAAAAAATTGTATAAACTTGAAAAAAGTGTTTTGTTTAAAATTGTTTTCTGATGGGAAATCCCATCATTGCTTCAAAGTAACTACAGTAAACCGTCTCAGCATATTCAATGACAAAGTGCTGGTTCGATTAGCAGTCCGCTGAATCGTTGTTTCCGGTTGAAAGTCGTTCAAAGTGCCGGAAAACACAACAGTCGGCCGCAATGTTCTCGCTAATGTGTTTTGGGTTCACATGGAGTTATTATTATTCCTGCTTTATATCGAATAGGGTAAAATAAATTACAGTAAAAGTAATTACTATGCGCTTTTAAATCGATTGAAGAATTCGCTGAAGCATATGAATTGATCAAAAATGTTCCCACGACAGTCGGGTCTAAGTAACCGGAACGGACCCGGATCTTTATCCGGCCAAGGACTGTCAACTCGGCAAAATTCTGCCGCTACAACAACAACAACATCAAAATTGTTATGTTGATGGGTTGTACTCAAGTTTATACATCGCTTACACGATTTAAAAATGATCATGAAGATTTAAATGACTGAATGCCAGGTCATCCAGAAGCTGAATTGGCGGAAAAGGGCATTAAAATTATTTTTTTTTTATCGATACAAATAGCCGAATTTATCGATACATGCGTAACGAAAATATCCATAAAGACCTTGGTATTCCTATGGTAAAAAAAAGAAGTAGAAGACAGCAGAATCAAATATATATCTAAACTCCGAGATCACCCAAATCCTTTGGCTACTGCTTTGGTACATTCCTGCGATCAAACACGCGTATTAAAGAGCGACGAATCACCAAAACAGCTCAACTTGCTTGAGTCTGTCTAGTTTTTACATAGATTTAAGATTTTGTTACTTATTGTTAGGCTTTAAGAAAAAGCAGATACAATAAATAAAATAATTTTGAAAAAAAAAAAATCGATACATATTTTACTACCATAATGTTGGCTAAGGGTTTAAATACGAGTACAGTATTAAGAGAATTTTAACTGAAGATTTTGTAATTAAATTAAGACCAAAAAATTATAAAAAATCGGATTTCTCTCATCAACCATACTCCGCGTTCGCCTGATCTGTCACCATGAGACTATTTTCTATTTCCAAATCTACACCACATTTTTCATTTATTTCATTGCAGCTGTTCTGAGAGTTTCATAACCTTAAACAATTCCATCAATAATAAGTTTAAATTCAAGAAAGCTCTTATCAAGTGAAAAAAAGATTAAAACAACAACTCTATTAAACTTCTAGTGCAATATTTTTTTTTCATTTCAAAATTTCTTTTTTTTTTGGATTAAGCGCAGATTTCCTGCGATGAAGAAAAAATAATGTTGAAACTGCGTCAAATCAACGAAGTTTAAAAACGATAAGACCTCAACGGTGCATTTATTTTTAGCAAATCGAAGAACTACAAAACTATGAAATATTTAACAACGTGCGAATATTATTTGCACATACTTTCAATGCATACGTATATTTGTATGTACATCTAATGTGAGTAAATAATATTTTGCAACAGTCAAATATAGAAAATCTATTATCAATTTTGATGATTTGCGACATTTGGAGTATTTGAACTGCACGGCAAGGCCATAATATTAAGAAGAAAAAGTAGAAGAATATAAAAACAAAAAACGAAAATGAGTGAGGTAAAAAAAAGTAGCAGAGAAATAAACAATAAAAATGAAATACGAGAAATATTTAAATATTTTTGACCGCCTTGGAGACTCGCGGGTATTCACGATTTCCAATGTTTCTAAGCTTGATAAGAGGTAAAATTATGGCTCTGTTAGTGCGTTGATACCACGTACATACATGCATACAAGTATATATACATATATGTATATATATGTACATATATATATATATATTCTATTCATAGCGCGTGGCAAAGCAGACATGGGCGATAAGTTTCAGAATTAAACGCAGTGGCGCCGCAGTGAGTGTTCTCGTTTTTTATTGCTTTAAGGGTTTCAAATGGATTTCATAAAATTTTTCCATGAGGTTTTTAAAGCAAATACTTTTAAAACTATTATAGTGACTTTTATTATACCGATCAAGGTATCTGCCCTTCACTTTTTAAGATATAAATCTGAAATTTTCCGCACTTTCTTTGGCGGAACCTCCGATATCAGACCACTATAGCATATAGCTACCGTACAGCCGAGGTTAACGTATTTTCATGTTTGTAAAACCGCAAATATAAGTGTTAGCTTTTTTTATTAAAAAAAAAAATGCAAAAGAAAAATTTTTTAGAAGAAAATACAAATATGTATTATCATATGTAAATAAAGTCCGTTTTTTAGCGAGCACAGAAAATATCAATCGAATGCGGCTAATATGTTTCATAAGAAAGTTTAATAATAACCTCAAAAAATTTATTTTCATTATACTTTATCCCTTTATAATTAAAAAGCTGTTGCGCCTTTATATGCACTTACATACATATGTACACATGTACGTTTGTTTATACGGTGTAACGGAGCAGTTTTTGTTGGTTTTGGCAATAAACCTATGACTTATGACTACGAATTATGATTGGAAATTTTCTGATTTTTTACATATAGGGATTTTCCACACCAAATGTGTGTTAGGAAATACTTAAATTTGCCACACAAATATTTTTTAAAAAAACCAGTATTTTATTTGAAATGTTTGTAAGCCCCTGAAGCAGCGCAAAGTCGACCATAGTCAACATATTTAATTAAGCAATTAACACTTTGTTATTTTTTAATTATTTAGAGTTTTATTCTATGAAAACAAATAAATAATTTTTGCTGATCTCTGACCTATACACAGTTATCTCAGGAGCGCTCTTGAACAGATTTACTGCTTTAGCTACTTGCATGCTTCATTTCATTTCATATAAAATATTTTTGTATTTTACAATTTTTTAAAACATGTCCATCCATGTCACCGGAGATTCGTAGGATGCTTCAGGTCTTTTAAGCCGAACCCTCCTCTCCTGTCGCTCTTGGTCAGAGACTGCTTATTGGGTATTCGCAGCTAACCTAAGAATTTAGGCCGTCAACAGTTCGCCAAGCTGTAACCCTTGGTGGCCTGAGCTTAGCCAAGAGGATTTGTCAAAATTTAATTTTTTTCCGAAGATATAGCTATTATAGTGCCAAAACTAATTTTCGTTTGTTTTTCATAACTTCTCAAGTTCTACAGATTTACTAGATATTTGGCGAGTTTTCTATATACTATATATTTATGTTAAATACACATATGTACATAAATCTCTAAAGTCCTATAATCACCAACCATTTGAACATAACATTTTGAGTTTTAAATTTTTCTCTTTTTTATGTACTGTTAAGCATGAATAAATATTTTTCTAAAAAAAGTTGTAGAACACACAAATATATTTTTTTTTGTTTCTTATTTTTACCGGCCAATACACCTCTAATTGATTTTTATAGACTAGAATAGCCCTTAAAAATTACATATGTACGCATCTTTAGAAATTCTTTGTTTACTTATTACATGGGTGTATATTTAAAATTTTCTACTTGTAAGCCATTTAACTCTAGCATTCGCTAGCTGACATCTTAAAGCTACATCAGTTTGCTGAGAACTTTTGAATTCAAAAAAAAAACTAATTTTTATACACGAAGGCAAGTAATGAGCGAACTGCGTGTCTGTTGGGTCTAATAAAAATATTCAAGAAAACAACAACCATGACAATACACAAAATCAGGGCAAAGTTTACGTACGTAATCGCAACTAGACAGAGAAACGCATAAAAATGCGAGACGAACGCTAAGTTGATTCACATTACAGAATGCGCGCTTGAATGCTAGTCATTTTATACAGGGTTTCCCAATAAGAGTGATAGGATCTCTTAAAAAGTACACTAATTGTTAATATGACGAACAATCGATGCAATAAAGTTCTGATCTCCCGCTTGTATGGAAGACAGGTAAATTTTTTTTCTGGATTGGTACAACTGTTCTTAATTATGATGCCAAAAATTAGCGCGATCTGTCAAACAGTATGTTTACAGCAGCTGTTTATGTCAGTCGACCTCAGTAGAGTTTGTCGAATTTTACAACATTTTTTTAACGTATTTGTGTTAATTTTTGGTCAAACATTCAACAAATATCATTGAACAATCTCCCTGATTTAATTACATGTGATTTTTATCTTTCTTCACACTGAAATATCCACTTCGGGGAACACACTTCGACTCAATTGAAGACATCAAAACAAATTCGACGCCAGAGTTGAAGGTCATCCCGGACGATTGGAAGAAGCGTTGGCACTTGTGCATCGCTTCAAATGGATGTCACTTTGAAGGCGATAAAATAAATTTGGATGATTGAAAAACACCAATCAAATGGCCTCCACGACTTCTTTTGCAGAAACGAATTCGATGAATAGCACGTTCAACATTGACTTCTAAAGTTTGAAGAGAGTGCTAATGCTAAATACCAATGACTTCAAATAATCCCACAAGAAGACGTCCAATGGTGTTGAATTACAACTTCTGGCGGCAATTCAATGAAACAATTTCTTGAAAAAAATTAAATCTTCAAACATCCCTCGCAATATTTTTTTTTTGCTGGAACCAGATGTTGTCGAGAAGAAGTTGATTTTCCAATTGCGGCCTTAACAAATTGGTTACCATTGATCTATACCGCTTTCCATTGACAGTAAAGGTGTCACCACCGATGATTTCAGCAGGTCAAAAACCACATCAAGCTGTCAATTTAGCGTATGTAAAGGTTGTTCATGAATAATTTGTAAATTTTCTCCGCATCAGAATCGACAGTGTTGTTTATTTGCCCCGCACCACTCGATGAAAATGAGTCTCATCGGAGAAAATGATTTTCTTAAAAAATCGTTATCGTTTTCAAGTGGTTCAAAGGCAAAATTATCCACGAAGTTTGTAACGCCCAGAAGGAAGCGTCGGAGACCCTATAAAGTATATATATAAATGATCAATATGTTGAGCTGAGTCAATTTAGCCATGTCCGTCGGTCTGTCTGTCTGTCCGTCCGTCCGTCTGTCTGTATATATACGAACTAGTCCCTCAATTTTTAAGATGTCGTTTTGAAATTTTGTAAACGTCATTTTCTCTTCTCTCATTTGTGGGAACTGCCGATATCGGACCACTATAACATATAGCTGCTATACAAACTGAACGATCGGAATCTAGTGCTTTTTGCTCTTTTGACGATATATCTTAACGAAATATGGTATGAGTTATGGTTCATAGAAAAAATGAAATATCGGAAGAAATTGTTCAGATCGGCTCACTATAGCATATAGTTGCCATACAAACTGGACACATAGTTACTAAAAGAAATGCACCTGTGAAGGGTATATTAGCTTCGGTGCAGCGGACGTTAACGTTTTCTCTTGCTTTTAATTATTTATAGACGCTTAGCAAGTGTAGGTTGTTTCTATGAAAAGGGGAAGAAACGCAAATTATCAATTATATGAAGTGCGCCAGAACTACTAAATGCTTAGGAGTTTGTTTCACGTTGAGCCGCTTTTAATATTCATACCCGACTCAATGAATTTAGACGCTATTTGAATTGATTATCATATAGTATAATTATGGTATTTATGGTAATAAGGTAAATTGTAAAGAGAAAATGTACTCCGTTTAAATACAAAGTATAGTTATTTTAACATTTATATATAAAATAATATCAGTTCTAAAATTGAGTTAACCAAAAGTCCTTACGTCGCGTAAGCTTGAATGGGCAGTAATAATTAATAATCAATTCCCATAACAGACGATTCTACGATACCGGAATTGCCCGGATTTTATGGGCTATTATTTATCTAACTCTGTTTATATCGTAAGTTAATGCGGTCTTCATTTTTAGAGCAACACCTAGCAGCAGGGTTGCTCTTTAACACCTATATCCAGGCTGATATTGAGTCTAACCTGGGCGCAGAGCATTTTTCTTGCTACTTATGCGCCAAAAGGGTCCACTATAACTCCACTTCGATTCTATGAACCAAGTTCGTGCAATGTGCCCCCATTCCAGCCGAGTGGCTAACAAGGAACCTCTGATCGCTCGGAGCTCAACTAGGCAGCATCACTCTCAGTGCGATCAATACACCACAAAAGCTTTTGACAAAGCTATTCGAAAACATCGAACAAACAATGATCCCTCCAAGAGTAATGAGGTGGACCATGAACTATCTGTGCGGTAGACAATCATCGGTACTATTTCGAAGTAAACATTATAAAGTAAGACGAATTAAACAGCGTAGTGTTCCCTCCCCGATACTGTTTAATTACTACACTTTGAAGCTCCTGCAACCACCAGAAGGAGTTTTCTTATACACAGATAAAACTCTCCCCTGCCAAATTCCTGGCCAACCTATTTACAATTTGACTGGTCCCTAACATTTTCGTCGAGGAGGTTCAAATTCTGATAAACAACCCTAAATTTGGGGAATTACTTCAAAAGGGGTCAACTATCTTTCCAAAAGAAGCTTAGAATTGTCTGCAACAGCTTTTTCTTTGGGAATACTTTAAAAGAAACGTATAATAATTAATTACAACCCATTGACCGTTGGGTCGTTGTAAAAGATGTGTACCTAATAAATATAAAAAATTTCACAAAGCATTTATTAAGCCTTCATTGAAGGATTTAGAGTCCGTGGTACCAACATTAAGCCCCTTGCCACACTTTTAAGAAATTTTAAAATTACATATACGCTCCTCGACGTGATTACATACATAAGCTCTATAACACAAGTCTCATACGAAGTATGACAATTAAGTAATGAGACTGATTCCATAAAAACCGTATATTTGAAAATTATTCTACAACTCTGCCATCCCCTTCAAAGTAGTCCCCTTGAGCAGCTATACAGCGATTCCAGCGCGTTTTCCATGCTTCGTAACATTTCTGGAACGCTTCGACTGGGGTGTCCGCGAGTACCCTCGTCACGGCCGCCCGGATGTCCGTAATCGACTCAAAATGGGTTCATTTGACCACCGATTTTGTTTTAGGAAACAAAAAAAGTCACAGGCTGTTGCAACACGGCGATCCCTTTAGAGGCCAAATACTGGGACACGCTGAGGGCGGTGTGGCACGGCGCGTTGTCGTGATGAAGGATCCAGTTACGAGCGATGTCTGGGCGCACCCTGTTGATTGGTTTTCGCAATCTTTCGAGTACTTGGCAATAGTAGACTTGATTCACAGTTTTCCCCGGTGGAACGAATTCTTTGTGGACGATTCCACGGCTATCAAAAAAGGCAAAAATCATCATTTTCACCTTCGACTTGCTCATGCGCGCTTTTTTCGGGCGGGGGCGCGCGGAGACAACCATTATGAGTTTTGGTGCTTGGTTTCCGGGTCGTATTGGAAAAACCAGCACTATCACCATACACTCTGACAATTTTAGCGTACGTTTCCGAAGCTGTTTCGCCCAATCTGGCGCAAAATTTTATAGCGACGCATTGCTCTTGATTTCGTTTTTCCATTTTCGTGACGAGCACTACAAACACACGTCTACTCAACTTGACGCAGCAGGCGAACTAAACAAGCTAGAGCGATGGTACATATATCAATGGAGAGGGGAGGGATGCCGGAAAAAGAGAAAGGGAATTTCAAGATCACAGGTTTGTCACAAGCGGAGCAATAAAATCAGTCTCATTACTTAATTGTCAAACCTCGTAGGAAGAAAAGTGTATTAGGATAGTTATAGTACTGGAGATTACATGATAAATATGACTGGTTCAACTAAAGCGACCTGCGATTAAGTATTTTTCAAGAATTTATAGACTAGTGCCTTTGAAAATGATACAACAAAATGCATATTTAAATGAAAGCTATCGGAAAAGAAAGATAATATTTCAAACATTAAGGGAAAAATAATTTACGGTTGGTCTGCGGCCGAGAAGGGGCTTGGGAAATTTGTAAGAATTAAAAATGGTTATCCCGATTTCCGGCAAAACTATCAGACCTATAGATAAAAGTTATACAATGTTGTAGGTAATAAAAGGATCTTTCACTTTTGTGTACAGACCTTTTCCCATAACCTCAAAATTTACGTGAAAAATTCATATAATTCAGTTTTGGAACTTTTTTTATTTCTATCTTGTACAAACAACTTTTTTCTTCCGTGAAATTTACCCCACTTGTTTTTTTAAATATATATTTTTTCGAATTATATCGCAAAAAACTCTAATTTTTAATCAAGAAAATCCATGTCAAAATTTTAGATTTTTTTTATGTGAATAGGCCTTGTGATTGCTCTTTCTCTTCTCTTCTTTCTGGTGGTATTAAAAATATCCATTACTATGGAAAATCTGGGCAATTACAAGAGTCTCCTAGAATTAGCAAAGCTAAAATAGAAAAACGATAATCACAAATTTTTTTTTTCAGTTTTCTAATGCCAGTTATGTACACCGCTATAGTATCCCATCGTTTACATATGATCCAAAAAAGTTATACAACCATTTTGTATTTTTCATATTGGCACTGCTTTCTTTTGTGGACAACTGTAAATTGTGACAAAAAAGTACCCGAAAATTGTAAATAAAACCCAAAATATTTAATTATTCATCAATATTTAATTTCAAAATAATCCTCACCAGATGTAACACACTCATGCATTTTTCTTGTCCTTGAAACACTTTTCATAAGCACTTTTTGAGATGGCCTTCAGCTCCTTCAGCGAATTTTGTTTTATCTCTTCGATCGACTGAAAACAGTTAAAAAGGTCGAAGGTTGTCCAGAACGAGGCATGTTTTCAACGATCTCTCGACCGTTTTTGAAGGATTTCTACCACTCGTAGGCTTGTGTTTTTTATAAAACTGTAAGCCTTTTCTAACATTCGCAATGATTCCGCGCACGACATTTGGTTAGAAATACAAAATTTGATATTTTTATTAATTGTAGTAAAAATAGCAAGGTACTACTGATGTGTACCGATTTAGCAGCTGCTGTAAACAAACCTGTTGACAGATCGCGCTTATATTTGGCATAGTAATTAAGGACAGCCCTACAAACTTGGGAAAATACACTTTTTTTTTTAAATCATTTACCCGAGGAATTCAATTACAATTTCGGGGCACTCACAATGTATGTATGTATATATAAACTAAAAACGTGCGCCTCACACGGCTACCTTTCACCCTCCCCACCGTTACATCCGTTATATTACCATTTTAATGTAGCGCAGTAATATTTAAATATTAACTCAAAGCGCTTTAATTCAAAAATTATCGTTTACTATTGTCACTTGTGTCCAATAAAAGCGCATGCATTGAATTTCGAATAAAATTTTAATGAATATGTAAAACGGATAGAAATATACATGCATACATACTTATGTTTTGAAACATACTTACATTTCATAATACCCGGCAGTGTTGGGAGTAAATTTACCAGTTTAAAACTAGAAATTCCTGTCTTGAATCTAACTAATCTGCAATTTTCATAACAATTACAGAATAAATTTCTTTCTGGCACATTTCTGACAATTTCATCTTATTTTATAAGGAAAAAATACAAAGGGACACTTGAACTTGGGGTTCATACTAAGTAGTTGTAAGGTAATTAATAACTACAAGCATGGAAATAAAATTATTCGTATCTACTTATATACTACGTAGACCTGCTATGCATATGTATATTTCCGTAAGCCTACTTATGCAGTTGTTATATGTGTAGTGAAAATTATTCCGCTATCAGTAAGCGTTTTTCATTATATGCAGGAACTTTGTACGATTTGCGTTCGTTTTTTCGTAAACAAAATAACTATTGACCTATCAATACGTCGTAAAGCCAGCTCAAAAAATGCATTACAAAATGTGACGTCAAAAGTTGTTACGAGTACTATTAGAAAATAAATTATAAATAGTATAGTATATACCTTAGGGTGTTTTATTATTATTATTATTTTTTTTTTTTTTGAACTATTAATTTTTTCAGAACCGTCACGAAATTTCCTTGGAAATACCCTAAAACAAAATTCCCTAAAAATTTCTCTAAACCTGATTTTTCGATGAAATTCGCATTTTTTTGTATTTATTTCGTAAATGATAAGAGCTATAGAAAAAATTTAAATGACAAATTTGAAGGAAATTTTATTTGCTATAAAAAAGGTCCAAGGCCAAAATCGTTATCATTAATACTTCTCGCTGTCATTTACGAGATATATACAAAAAAAATGCGAAATTCTTGAAAAATCGGGTTTATAGCCCCGTAATATCTCGTCTAAAGCCAAGGCGATGATTTTATGACATCTGATCTATAGGAATTTAAAGATAAAAACTCACAATTGTAGTGAATTTTCTATGAAAAATTTTTACAGACCTTGATCCAGTTCTTAATGTTAATATTAAGGACTAAAAATTTTCAGAGAATTTTTTTTAGGGTATTTCCAAGGAAACTTCCTGACGGGACTGAAAAAAATTAATAGCTCAAAAAAAAAAACACCCTAATATACATACATACATATATGTATGTACAGCGTGTGTCAATAGGAAGGACGTGATTATGACAGCTCGTTACAGACTTGTTTCACCGGTTTGTGTCAAATTTTGTCGTGGTTTCAGTTAGGTTTGTCATTTCATCAGATGAGCCTTATTTCAGGCTTAATGGCTTCGTGAACAAAAAAAAACCGTGAGTGAATAAAATTCTTGTTTGCTTTAATAAACGCAATTTCATGTTTCATTTCATTTTAACTTCACATCGTTCTTGTTGGTAGACCCTTTATACATATGTAAAACTTTGGCCGCTTATGTAATTAATTTCAGAGAAAAAATAAGGTGCATACAATTAAAATAGTTTTAAACGGAAGTACATAAGTTAAATTATAATATCCACTCGTATATTTGTATCTCTTTACAGAGATGATAATATTATTAATTAAAAAAGAAAGGAAGGATTAAATGCTAACGGATCACAACCAGAGTAGTAGTTTTGGAGATACAGCCTTAAAAAGTTGCGCGCTCGATGTCAGCTATCGCTATCGATGTCAACTATCCTCTCTCCCTAAAAGTAATCCCTCTTCGCCCCAATACACTTGTGCTAAAGTTTTATCCAATCCTTGAAACAGTTGTTAAAGTCAATTTCCGGAATATCATTCAATGCGCGTGGCGATTCACGTATAATGTCTTCAATGAACTCAAAACGGCTTCCCCAGTCGTTGCCGGCCGTTTGAGTTTGCTGAATAGCTAGAAGCTACACGGAGCTAAATCAGGCGAATGCGGTTGTTGCAACACGTTTCCGGGTTGTAAGCATAGTTGGAAACCATTGCTTCACAGACGTTAACGCGTCGCTGTTTTTCGAAATCAGTTATTTTGGATCCAATTGTGACTTTACTTTTCTTGAGCCCAAATAAACTTTCAAAATAGTTTCACTGATCCTTCCGATATTCCAACAGTACCAGTAGATAACTGACTGTTAATCATCGATTCTCAAGTAGGAATTAACAAAAGTGAAAGTAAAAATAATTTACGAGCGATGTGAGATGTATTAAATTTTATTTTAATCGACTTATAATCAGGTGTATTTTTTACATTTTCTAAGAAAATGTATTCAACTACCAGTTATAGTTTCTTCAGTTATTAGACTAACTATTCGCTTTTCCACTTTCAATACTTATTTTATTAAAAGAAAAGAATTATTTGCAAAAAGTTAAAGTACTCTTGAAAAAAAAAATTTGCGCGGCAATAAATATACATACATATGTATGTATGTACTGTTGCATTCTATACTTAAATTATATTCACTTTTACCTACAACCCGGCGTGAATCATGAACTTTGCTTTGCTTGTTTTTAACGATTCACTTTCAGCCATATCACTGGTAAAAGGGTATTAAAAGTTTTTTATGCGGACACATAACTCATTTTCTTTATCAAGTTTTGTTTAGATGATGGTATGTACTCAAAAATAGCTTATGACGAGCGATAAAGGGGCAAAATGTGATATAAAAAAAAACAGTAGACGGGAATTATATATAAAATGCTTTTACTTTTTGAAATAGAAATTAAAACCATAAAAATTGTTGACGAAATGGCAAAGAATACGATATACGAGCCAGTAGCGTCGCAAAATTAAAGCAAGATTTAAATTTGCTGCCACTATGGACCCAAGAGAGCCAGAGCTGATATAATCTAAATTTTAGAAATGTATTTAAAATGTTTATATGTATATAATGTGCTTAGAAATCCCATAATATTACTCATTGATTTGCTACTATAACGAGAGCAAGTGTCTTGCAATTTCATTCATTAATTTCAAAATTGGCCCCAGCACGTCTACGAATAGTTCTAAACTACTTGTTGCATGATAGATATACACGTTCTTGAAACCAAATATTTGTACATATGTATAAATTCATACATACGCATATATGTATACACATGCATACACCAGCAGTATGCACAACCTTAAGCAATACATAAGAATATACAGACATACGCTTCTTATTTTAATACGTTTCTATTGACTATTTCCCAATAATTATTTAGCATAGAATACGTGGACCATTTTTTTAAACAAACTTTTAAGTTTTTATTTAGAGATATTAAATTTGAATCGTACATTTATACAGTACAAGTAGGATAGGATAGGGATCACATCGCCTCACTAGCACCCAGCAGGATATTGGACTTTATCTACATATGTGCTGGGGCTAAGTGAGTCCCTGTGAGTTAGGAGAGGGCACAATAGACCTAAGGTCGCGGTGCATTCCTCAATTATTTATCTATCTATCTATCTATATACAGTACAAGTATTAATTGTATTCTGATAAATAAGTGATAATGCACTCATGCATATTTAAGTAGGAATGGCTATACAAAAACATTTGCTTTAAAATTTTTTAATTATATTATGTAGAAAATGCATACATAATTTGTAATATTTGCTACTTATGAGCCATGTGTAGATATTTATTAAATTGTATTTCGCATTTCACTTGGTTAAAAAATATAGTATACGTAGGTATACAAATATTTATTATCTAAGAAGGCTTACTTCACACTCTTGTATATATTTATTTTTGTTATTGCTCTACTTTTTTACATTTTTACTTTTCAGCTTTAAAAGAAATATATATTACTGTTTAACATTTATTTATAAACTAAGTAAATTTACATATTTATGTAAATATATACATATAATTAGAAATACTAATGGGTACACTTGCATTTACTCACCACGATAGTAATATTGCCATAATAGCAATGCTAGTGGCACATGTTGGATAGCTGGAGAGGAAGAGACCATGTTTGTAGTAGAAATGCGAAACTGCATCGGGAAGACCTGAGGTATCAGAGGTTGAAGAGCGCTTTTGGGCGGCGTTCCCGCCAATATTGCCCAAACTAGCAGCTCCGCCGGATGTAGTGGTCATTGCTGTTGTTGTTGTTTTATTGTATTCGTATGAACTCGAATTACCAAATGCTTTGGACGAATCAACAGCTGGCATATTCGTGAGTTCTTTAGCTTTGTATATCGTTTTGTTCGTCTACCGGCACTATATCAGCATGCCTATTCACATTGCAAGCGCCAATGCTTGCAATGTGTATATCTTTGCGAAGAGTGATGGCAGACGAATTTTTGTATAAGCAACTGCGAACGAGCTTTGTTGTTTTATCGCCTCGATCTTTTTGTTATTTATGTTCAAGCCGTACATATGTAGTATGTATATATTCTTCAACATGCGGTTGGTACACACGCAACGCAATCGACGTGTTGTTTTATTATAGAAATAATAATTTGTTTTATTTGCTCTTTCTTATGATTTTTTTAAATGCGTTTCCATTACTTTCACTTATTTAACTTTTTATATTAACAAATCCTTGATCACTATATTATGTCTTATATTTTCTTTTCATACATAATTACGCAATTATTTTAAGGTTGATGATTAATGTTAAGATGAAAATTATTGAAAGTTAAAACCTGTAAATATTGGTTAAGTATCAAAAATACTTTTTCACAATTTGTAAACAGTAAAAATATTTTTCTAAAACACAACATGTTTTGCATGTAAATTGATATCTGCTAATTAATTTTCCAATTAGAATTTAACACTTCGTCGATATAAATTCACAAATTACTTCGTTTTGTTATTTTTCTTATGGTTTTCAATTTCATTTATATGCAACTTATTTTTACATTTCGTGCTATTGTTATCAAATTGTCACAAATAAGCATTGCCGGTCGCCCTAATCAGTGCCAGCTGAAATATTCTGCAGTACGTTGTTATTGTATAAGTTGTTTTAAAGCATTGTAAATATATACATATGGTTTTGGTTCGCTCCTTTCTATAGATAGTGTCGCTCCCATATCTACCGTCTGCCCCACCTGCTTTATAACTTGTCTTGATGCCTCTCAAAAATGCGTTCTTCATTACACAGAAGGCATATTTTATTCGTATTCATAAGGGGGAGATAGTGTAGTCAAAAATGAAAAGACGAATGCAGAAAATCGAAGCCAAATGCGTGGTATTAAATGACGATTCTCTTCACCTTATTCAATTTCAATTTTGTTTCATTTTTCAGCAAAATGACTATTTTCACAAAATGCACTACTACTTCCCGGCTTATTGTTTATCTTTTTTTTTTAATTAATTAATAACTGGGATAAACATAAACCGAAATTGCAATTAAAGGACAAATTATTGTATATTATTAAACACTGCTTGCAACGGAATGTGCGTAAATTCACTTTGTTTTTTCTTTCACGATCCTTTTCGTTTCTAAGTATTAATTCGTTTAGAACTGACACTCAATGACAACCAATTAATCACCATCTGCTTTGCAAATTTTTTACTAAATTCACAAACAACACAGTAGTAAGCAATCTTTGGATTGCAATTTACAGCTTCATTTCGATTAAACAATTAGATATAAATCACCACGAAACGAAATCTAAATAATATAAAATTATAGTTTTTCATGCGCGTTAGATAGAAAACATTCTAATAAGAACAAGTTCCGTGCAAAATTGAAAAGAACAGAAACCACGCTTGCCAGATGTATAAACTGCCTGAAAATCACAAATTCTAAACATAAACAAATAGTGCATGAGTTCATTAATCATAATATCATCACATTTTCTTAAATAAAATTGGTATATTTTTTATTACTCGAGTGTTAAAGGAAGTAATATCCTTAATTAGGAAACTATGTTAACTATAAATGGAATCACTATTCTAACTAGAATTTAAGAATTCACAACAATGCTCTTTGCTTTGCTTTGTATCAGCTGTAGTGCTCGCAAATGTCAAACAACTATAGCGTTGCCAATAGTAACGAAATATTTACAACAAAACAGAGACATTTTTGAGCATGTAGTTAGTTTTATGATGTATTTTTGCTGGAAGTGTGTAATCAATCAATCAATTCAATAGAACTAACGCAACGGAATATAATTTGAACAAGTATTCAAAATATTGGCGTCAATTATATTTAACGTTAGAAAAGAATTGAATTTATTTAAATTGATCTAAATTTTGCCAACCTTTATTAATTTTTAATTTTCTAAAAATTAATTCAATTAGTTTCAGCATCCACGTTGCATAAAATGGTAGCCACAAGTACAGAAATTACTGTTAGAACACCACGATCACAGCCCTTGGCGGAATAAAATACGGGTCCATTCCGATAACGTATTATTATCGAAACGACGAGTGATATATTGTTAAAATGAGTTTTTATTGTTTTATTTTTATTTTTTAAGTAGTAATAATATAATATATTCATATATATGTCTTTGGAAACAGATTACAGTCATTTTGAGTATTATTTTAGTTTAACTAAGTTTTTTTTACAATATATTTATTTCGCTTCATTTATGAATATAATTCACGATAAGCTAAAGTTATCTACGATATATCAGGCATATATAATGCGAATTTTTCGTTTATATTTTAAAATAATAATTATCATTTGAGAAATCACAACTTTTATGCATCCAGTACTAAATATTTGAGATATTTTTTGTTGCTTCATGCAATTGTCTGAAAATTAGGATATATTCAATATATTCACTATATCTTTCGGTTTGGTTGGACACTAGTCGCATGCTACATACATAGTTAACATTTTCATTAATTGGCAAGAAAAATTGATACAAGTTTACTTAACACTTTCATATAGTTATATGTACATATGTATGTGATTTTTGTAGTTATTAAGTTATATGCTTAACAACATCGTGACGATATTGAGAACCATTTTTGATGAGCATTTGAAGTTTACCGATTTTCCGTAATTGTTTTGCAATGTCTTCTAACAAACCTAATTGTATATAAAAATTTGTTAATTTTTTCCTTATGCAATCTCTTTGGTTGCATGACAAAAACATTATCTATTTTCATTTATTATAGATTTCGAGTAATAAATATTAATGTGTGTAAGTTACTTAGTTTACATTTAAAATTAAGTTTATCGTATTTTTGCATGCATATGTATGCCATGCATATGTATGCATACATCTATAATATTTTGAGAGCGTATGCTAATTTACTAAGTTACTGTGTTCTATATGTATATGTATATATTTACATTCCTCCAACCGCTCACATTCGTTATATTTATATAACTTACAGCCGCTATATGTAAAAAAAATTTAAGATTTATTGCCACCATAATTTTGAATTTGAATTTCCTTTCTGAATTTACTGACAATATCAGCTTCTGGATTACTCAGGTACATTAAAGCATGACCGCTTCATTTTCTAGCCGTTTAGTCTCAAACACAATTGACCTGCCAAATTAATCGCACTTATATATTGCTTTTCCCATATCACTATACCAGCACTACAAGCATGAAATGAAATTTATGGTTATCCACCAAAATCTGAC
The DNA here is from genome assembly GCA_037783105.1 of Bactrocera zonata. Lineage (NCBI taxonomy): Eukaryota > Metazoa > Arthropoda > Insecta > Diptera > Tephritidae > Bactrocera > Bactrocera zonata. The sequence continues at coordinate 106,953 of JBAWJQ010000405.1, forward strand.
AAAATCCAACGTTATATACTAGTCAATTTTTGTGGCTGGCTTTGAAGATTTACCGTCACTGACAGTTGTAGCGCACGTATATTCACCATTCACCAACTCATCAGCATTATTGCATGCATCATTACGCTGCTGACCAACACCTACAATTTCCGACGTTACTAAATTTATAGAATTTCGTTTCATTCGTCGCATCATGGTGACAGGTCCACTGCCAGCAGCTACAGCGGCCGCCATTTCGGCAACCAATGAAATTTCACTAATTGGTGAACTGTTTGTGGTTGGTGCAAAGGATGTGGGTGTCGTTGGTACTGATTTTGACAGCTGCAATGATGTATGGCTGCCACGTGTGGTGAGTAACGGATTATCTGTTGAGAGACGTCTGTCGCTTTTGGTGCTCTTATTTAGTGGCAATTCGAATTTGGGTCTTAGTCTTTTGACATTAGACATAACTGTTGGTTTACTAAATATTAGTACAGTTGTTTTGTTCAATATAGGACATAGAAAGATTTCATGTATCGTAGCGGCGATACGATAATTTTGACCTTGAAATGGATCTGATAGCGCAGCACATAACATATGGCTAAGATTTATGCCAGTAAACTGAATCAAAGAATTTTATTAAAAAAATTTTGTATGAAAATACAATTATCAACTTACCATCGATATAGGGGTCAAAAAGGCGAAATGATATAGCAACATTGTGGCAGTCCCGATAGTAGTCCAATTGTAATCATATAGGTCCTCAATTTGATACGCACCTGGAAATGTTTAAATTATTTTAAGGATAAGTAATATGTTTAAATTAATAACACTGGTTTCTGGAAAAAAGATTGATTCCTCTTTTCAGGATATACATATATATATGATAAAAACAAGTTTAAGACACCTCACATCATATATAGAAAGCACTGTCAAACTCTCATAGTAATTGTAGTGTATATACGCTAACTAATCCCTCACTTTTTAAGACATCCACCAAAAATTTTCCTCACCAAGAAGATACATTTTTACCCTTTTAATAAATGTATCTTTGAAGTTATTATGGCATTAAATTAACTTTTTTTCTTGTCTTTTTAAACGACTGTACTAAAAACCGTTATTTGAGATTTGTGGATGTAAAGTGAGGATGTAAAAATTTAGGGACCAAATTTTCCTCGGAAAGCATTATATTGCTGATTCCAGTTTTGTGCGGACTTACCACTTCTTAATATATAAGCCGGTATTATATAGAGTAAGGCATGCTGAATCCAATAAGTTGCCTGTTCAAAATGTAATGTACGACATTCTACTTCCGGGAATAGAAACGCCAAAAAGGGACCATTTAAATTATTCATTTGTATGCGAAATAAAGCGATGGTCGTCTTACTGGGCTTTGCTGCTAACAGGTAGATCTGTAAGCATACATACATATATAAAATATAAATTTTATTTATAAAACAATTCTATATTAATGCAGATTACCTGGACCAAAGTTTGGATGTGACAAGGATTCAAAACATATATCATATTTTTATTGGCAAATTTAAAGCCCATTTCTACGCCAAATATGAAGGTCATCAATAACATTAGCGTAAGTCTTATGGCGGAGTGTGGCTTATTGATATCCTTGAGCGGTGGCATCATAATCGGATCCATGCGTTTTGCGGCCCAGCATATTAGATAAATGAAGATTGCGCTTAAAATAGTGGATTCAATCCAGCGGCGACGATTCGTCATGTAGTTAATACATTCAGGACCGGCTGTACGTGGTATTTCATCGTTGACACCGGCAATAGCCCAGCTCCAATCCATAATATCGTAGGTAGAGAAAATGGACGATTTTTGTTGAATTTTTAATTTTTAGATTAATTTTTGGTTGCTTCGCTGATTTGATAATTGTCTTCCGTCACAGTCTATAACCTAAAAAATAAATATAGACAATATAATTATATGAGATAAAACTACGTAATAATATAAACGTTATCATGGAAACCATTTTTCATAAAATAGTATAAAAATTGTACATAAATTAATATGGTTTAAAGAAAGTAGGTTCGCATTCGAAGAAGCAGTAAAGATTCACAACGAAAGTTTTACTTAGAAAAAAGTTAAAAAAAAATCTATTTTATTCATCAAGATGAGGCCCACCGAACTTATTACACAAAATATCGATTATTACATATGCAGTGAAAGCCTGCAAAAATCTATATGGACCTGATCTTCGATTTTCGTTCATAAAATATGCTATTGAAACCAAAGCTTTCGCTGCCAGCGTAGATATTCAGTAATAGTGTCTCTATTGGAAATTACTTCTCATACACACAAATTAATTTTACGATTTACTGCTATTTTTGGCAATTTTTTCTTAACCCTAACCCACGGTGCAGTGCTTTGGCGCCAAATGGTCTGTGGGAATATTGAAACGCCTGCTAATAATAAAAATAAAATCGCTTCCGTTATAAGAAATTAAGACATAAATGTAAATATTGCATACCCACACATATGTATATGTGCAAAAATGTATGGCACCCCGGCAATTTGGTTAATATGTATGTGTACGATTATTTATAGTGCGTGTAGTTGTGTGTTCGTTTTAAGAGAAAATTTTTACCAACACTAGGATGCCACATCTGTAAATAATAATATACAAGTGTTGTTGGATGATTTTACAGTGTAATCATAGATTGCTCATACGCCCTGGTTGCCCGGAGTACTTTCTATAATTAAATATATAGCTGCGTGTGGATAATAGGAAATTTGATTGAAGTGAGAACTATTATTTACAGCCACGTTTTAGGGATTTTATTAGTTTATTACTTATGAGAATTGATAGAAATGTATTGTGTTTTATTAAAAACAGAAATAGTTTTTTAACATTGTTCAACAGCAAGGTAAGACATATTTTATAACTCAATCATTATATTTTTTTATTTTACTTTCTTGAACAACTAGAGCAGCGGCTGATGCTAAACACAGTTATGTGGGAAAATCAAAAATGCTTGTCACTGGCAAATTGCCATGTCCAAAATACGGTTATTTGCCAAAACACCTAAACTTAATTGGTATGTTGATAAGCGGACACGTTAAGGCAATAATCAAATACATAAATCAAAGATAAGCCTAATAAAGTAATAAACAGTAAAAATAGCTATGTATACGAATCTGTAGATAATAATAGATGTATTTATATGTACACATACATATGTATGGTGGTTAGGTGCGTCTGGGGCATGCAAAACAAACGGTGTTTTTCTGCCTTCCGTTATGGCGGCATTTTGTGCTTTTGTTAGCGACAGATATACATATGCACACATACATATACGCAGATCATATTAGGGTATAATATTCTTTAAATAATATTGATTTATTAGCTTATCGTATATTATTTGTGTTAAGCCTAACATAAATATGCATATTTGCATTGTATGTACATTAGTAAATATTCAAAAAAAAAAACATTAAAAATAAATTCACTACTACTATTTTGTTGTTTTCAATTTTTATTTTTTTATAAATTTTTCTTTTTACACACTTTAAAATCGCCAGTTGAGCAGAATTTTTGTTGTTGCAGAGCTTGCTACCGGCCATGACTTAAGCACACATATCGTTGCACGAATCTCATATTTTTTGGTTATAATCGATATTTGCTTTGCTGCTTATTTATTTATTTTTCTACATATACTATGTATGTACCTACGATTTTACTACACAAATACACTTCATTTACTCGCATTAATAATTACCGCGCTATCACAGCACAAAACACAACAAAAAATCACAACTTTAGATTAAACACATCACTTCACACACGAATTTGTTAAAGCATGGAAAGCTATTTTCCACAAATATTGTACATTCTATTCTATGGTAAATTTTCTGCAGTCGGCGGTATTCTATGTGGTACAGATTTTTTGAGTTCTTCACTAAATATACAATCTAGTCTACGGCTTTAGTTGCAACGAGTGACTGCCGCCGTGTCTGACAAGTAAATTGCCAACTTGCATATCCTGTCATTTCACTTTTTGCTCTCGGCGCGTCAGTTGTTGAGAGCGCCAACTATTTGCAAATTTGAGTGGCAACACAAGTTTGAGTTTTTATTAACAATATCGCTGGAGGATTATAATTATACTTATGCTAATGAAATGAAATATTTTTGCGTTATACATATTGAATAGAAAAGCGTTTAATTACTAGGGTAATTCTAGTAATATCAAATAAATACTTTATTAATGCTAGAAGTTAAAAAATAATTTCTGTACTTAAACCGCGTATATGAGAACGGAGGAAACCGAGATAATCGTTCCTTATGCAGCGTTAATTCTGTGGATGTCATTGGAAAGCCGTTATTATTTAGAAAACCACTGTTTAGGGAATAGAAGAGTTTTAAAGAAATAATTTTTAAGAAGTTAGCTTAGCAGAATCCAGAGTCAGGTGTCATATAATCTTCAGGTGGTTCAGCATACATTTTGACAGAAAAAATATTTAGAATACTAAAAAAATTAACAACATATTTAGATATAGGTATATATATATATATACATATATATATGTATATAGATAATATTCGTTTCATATGTACCCCTTTTATTTTTCTAAAAATAAAACGCAAAAGAGTATTTTTTCGGCCTCTACGGGTACTTCGCACCTTAAGTTTCAAGTTTGATTTTAGAAAGCACCGTAGGTGACATAACCTCCTAAATAGACATAGAAGATATTACCGAAATCTACCAAAGCAGTTTCAAAATAGATGGTGTTGAAGACATGAGGATTTCTTCAGAGCATGTAAATACCTTCCTCTCTCTCGGTTCGCATAAATGAAAGCAACTTCACTTTGTAAGTGAAAGCGTAGGCACTGAAATGTGTGTTAAACAGAACTTAAGTATTGTAATATTCGAAAGAATCGGTTAAAAACAAAACGAAATATATAGAAAAGTTTAAAAAATATATTTCTATGAATTTTTTTGTTTGCAAGTACTGTTTAGCTCGAGTTAGAAGTAAAATTTGATTGTTGGTATTGGTATGTTTTCAGTTTTTTCGACTTCCAATTAAAAAGTTTCTTGATTTCATTATATATTGCTATAAATTCAACTCATTTTGCAAGAACTTGACTTTTTGTGAAAGCAGGAATTGCCTTGTTGAGGAAAATTTGTTTTTTAGCAAAAATTTGTTTAAACTACTATTGTTTAGGCAATGACTTATATATAATCACAATTTTTTGCAGCCTCAAAGGCTAAATCACTTCACTACATCGACCTTGAAATCATATTATAGTTCAACGCATACAAACTGACAAACTAATCCACGTAAACATTTACATACACATACATATATTTATCTTGACAAGGTAAAAGAGGCACTTAAAAGTCTTCAATAGCATTGAGCACTGTCGTATAAAGAGCATTTAATCCTCCAGCTGATTTTATTTTTTTGTTGCATATACCATTTTAAACGCCTTTTTTAAGTACAAATTAAATTTGCTTTGATTTTTATTTTTTTTATTATTATTTTTTTTTTTGTGCTGAATATATGGTAAAGATATAAAAAATGAGCATTCAGTTAATTTAATAAGTGCACACATTTATGCATTAATTCAAATAAGCATGTAAGTAATAGGGAAAATAATAGGTTACTTTTATATTTTTGCCACTTACGATTTTTAATGCTTATTATTGCAACAAAAGTTAAGTTTAAACAAAATATATACATGAATATACGTACTACATATGTATATACGCACTTTACCGTTAGGTTTTCACTTTTCTATAAACAAAGCTCGGAAAAAGCCACTCAACAACTGAATGGAATGGAAAGCGTAATTTTCCAATTAGGTTGGCAGGCTTGAAAAAACATAGCAAAAGAAAAAGTAAGTGTTTAGTGAATGTACAAAGAAAGACACAAAACAAAAATATGTAAATAATTAAATCATTGCGGAGGACACACTTAAGTGTTTGCCGGTTACCTATTTGCTTGCGCTGCAATAAATAAAAACCTTCTATGCAAACCGAAAAAATTATGTACATACATACATATGCATATATGTACGTATACATACATATGTATGTATATTTACTATACGTGTAATGCATTTGAATTGTATGAAAGGCGGTACCAGAACTATGCTCGGCTCGAAGAAGCAATAGACAGTTGATAAATTAATTTTTGAAAAGAAGAAATACATAAATAACCAGAAAATCGATGTTTTTTGTAAAACTTACTTGTGTTTGCTGAAACAGCTGCTGATTTCCCAAGACCGCTAATACAGCTAATACAAAAATAAATAACAATTTTCCGAATTTATATGTGCTGCTGTAACACGGAATAGTTTGTACACACAGAGCAGCTAATTTGACTTTTTTGTTGATAGTCAAGCTATTATTTGTATTGTATTTTATTAAGAGAAAACACAAAAATATTAATACAATTGAATTGTAATCATTCTGCCATTGTCGCGAATGCTTTAATTAAATAATGTTGAATAGTGTGTATAGCATTTTTTTTCTCAGTAACAACGACCCTACGGCGTATAAGTTACATGGATGACAAAATGATCACTCTTCAAAGCTGCTACAATTCCGTTTCTATTAAATTTAATAGAAGCCAGAAAAAGAAAACCACAATTCCCCACATTATGGTATGGTGGATTAATGTAATTTTGACAAATAATGAATAAAGCATTTTATTACGAAAATTTTTAATATTAACATCTGTGTAATTTAAATAAAATAATCATAAATTTGTGTGCACATAATCAAATACTCGCAATTTGTTTACCCGTTATTTTATTCCACTTTGAAGTTATTGGCCAATAGATGGCGCTAAAACAGTTACCCAATTGTTGCTTAGCAAATAAATTAAACTACTGCAGAACAAATTTCATTAAATTACGAAAAATTGTTAACATTTTATATAGACCCGAAATATAAAATATATATATTAATATTAAAAATTTAGAAGCGCTAATTTAATGGAATAAAATCGTGCATATTTTGTATCAAAGAAAATTATAAATTATTAACACTAATTCCAAAACTTTAGAACTGAACTTGCAGTAATGCTCTTAAATATTTATATTTTCCAAAAAATTATGGCTTTTTATTTTTCCACAAACGATGAAATAAAAATATAGGTAAAACTTTTGCTATACGGCATCATTAAATCCTTCGTTCATTATGTAGTATATAAGTAGTTGTCACACTCACTCCACTGTTGTAGTATTTGCATTATTTTTTATATACTTTATGTCTTTCATTCAATTGGTATTGTGAAGAATGTGTGATATTGCACGTTTTCATTCTGATTGGAAATAGTATAGCAGAAGCCGTTGGTTGGTTTTGTGAAAGGAAAAGGATAAAAAGCAAACAAAGGATGAAGAAATGAGGAAGTGATAGAAAATAAATAAATGAAATTTTGGTAACTTCTACTAATTGGTGTTAAATATCATTGTTGTAAAAGAAAAAAAAAATACAGTTGTAAATATATACGAAATTTTATCGAAAAAAATCGAACAATTGTACAGTGGGTCAATATTGTGTAAGAGTTACTTGTAAAACTTGAATTGCTGGTGATTCCATAGAACAAATTGTGGATCGCGTGATCTACATATATTTCGCTGCTAGAGTTATTACACATGGTAGGTAAGATCAACTAGATATAATTGCTACAACTGCATTCCCTCTAAGTAAATATTCAATTGATACCATTTTCTTTTCTATTCATCTGTTAACAGTGCGACGTCTATATTTAACTTCTCTACGTGAGAAAAAAAGTAAAATTGACAAAATTGTTTTTAGTTCAGGGCTGTGTGTAGAAACATTAAAACGTGCGTAGCACACACCCACTTATTTGCCGGCCGACTAATACTACATAGCATTGCACTTTTACTTTTAATTTGAAAATAGCAATTTTGTTTTGTTGGTCGAAGAGGCAGCTGCTGAAACATTGCATTTGAGAATATACACCAAGTGTGACGACACCCAAGAAATTAGTAAAGAAAAAATCAACGCGTAGTAGTAACAATTAAAAAGAATAAGTGTCCACTAAGGCCTACTGATAAGCAATTATTATAATAAAATTTATTCGTTGATATACATATGTACATAAATTAATCTGATAGTATTCCTGGGATAGCCGGAGTAAACATTTTATAGCTGCCATTTACAAAAGTGAAATAAATTTTATCGCTCGGGTTTGATTGCAAATGTTGAATCATGGTTACTGCGTCGCAATGTACAACTGAGACAGTATTTGATTACAGTTGGAAGCAGGTCGTACAAGCCTACTGGAATCGCTATCCCAATCCCTCAAGGTTAGTAAAATAAGCTAATATACATATAGATATAAATATTCTATATGTAAAACTGAAATTACAGTACACATGTTCTTACGGAAGACACAATACAGCGTGAGGTACGTGATGGTAAATTATATTCTCGCCGTCTACTATCCAAAACAAATCCAGTGCCAAAATGGGGTAAACGTTTTTATAATAATGCACCAGTGAGAATTGTTGAGGATTCGATTTTGGATCCGAAAAATAAAACCCTAGTCACCTTCACGCGAAATATTGGATTCAAAAAGATAATGGTGAGTGCAAAAGGTAATTTATTTATAAATATCAGTCTTATTATTATCACTTAACGACCACCAGCGATGCGCGAACAAAGCCCCAATATAGTATTTTTCTTAGTACCTTTTTACTTTTTCTTTTTTTGTTATTTGTTTACTTTTTTATGGACCGGTTTTTAAGCCTCTTCTAATAGATCGCATAGGTTTGTTATTTTTATAATTGTTTCATTTTTTAATATAGGTGCATACATGTATACGCACCATATATTTGCTTTCGTTTCACATTGAAAGTATACGTTTTTTGGTTGCTTATTTTTTCATCTACTGTAGTAATTTTTTTGTTTGAATATTCACATAAACAAGAAACGGGAAGTACTTCTAGTTAAATTATTAATTTGATCTTTCACGGCTATAAGAAAACAATAAAAATATTTGAAATGAGTAGTACTCTAAAAACAGTAACAACTGTTCAAAATATATTTATTTTTAACATATCTAAAATTTACAATTATCTGAAGGATTCAGATCTACTTCGTTGTATTTAAAACAAGCTTCTAATTTTTCCCACCAGTCAGCCGAAAGCCTATGATGCTAGCGCTGCGTACTTTAGTTTGTATAATAATTTGTTATTATGTAAGCTTTAATAAAATAAAATAAAAATAAAAATATTTATTTTTTTACAGCAACATTAGAATGAAAAAGCTTATTTAGCACAATGCGTTATTGTTTATTATAATGAAAACTAATTGATGCGTACATTTCCCAATGAACCAATTCTATAATTCATGCATTCAAAACATTTTTTTCGCCACTTGTTCACACCACTGCCCTAATTGCATTATGATGTAATAATATATAATGCTTTTCTATTTGCAGAAAGTCGATGAAATAGTCGAATATAGCGAGCAGAAAGATGGGCGAACTTTGGCTGTAAGGCGTGCCTCTGTTACTTCACAAGTATTTGGGTTTTCACGTGCTATACGCGCATTTGGCATTGAACGTTTCAAGTCTAATTGCAATAAAGCCGCGATCGGGTTCAATTATGTACTGCGAAATATGTTTCCTAATAATGTGGCTTCAGCGAGTGCTACTAATGGTGCAACGAACGGCAACGCCAGCGAATCAGTGTCTGCCGCTGGAACGAGCCATATACAGCAAACAACTTTGAATAAAACTGAAACCATTAAAATGGCAGGCAAAACCGGCTATGCGTATTTGAAAAACCAAGCCATTAAATTGGCGCAAATATTTTCCATTAAAAATTGATAAATATTGTAATGAGAAATAGAGAACAATTGTAGTAATGATGAATTAATCAGCTAAATCTCTATAGGTTTTTCAATTTAAGCGCAATAGTTCTACACGATATACGGATTTAAGCGAGAATATTACGTAGAGATGTTACGCTGGAAAAGCTTTGATTGTAATTGGCGACTGCCAACGATAATCTAATCTAATAATAATTGCAAACTCACCGTTGTCTGCCATAAACCAATGCAAAGGAACATTTTGAATGTAGCTGAAATGCATAGAGAAGTAGACACTCTGTTGAATGAAGAATATTTTCTCGACACTGAATATAATTTTATAAATTCATTGATATCCACAATTGCTCTTCATTCCAAGGCAAAATTGTTAGCCATACTCACGGGAATCTAAATACTATGTATAATATAAAAAGATAAAGGTGTATTTGTGGTATGAGTATAGTTTATTACATTTAAGCAGTCTTCCTTTTGTCACATTTTAGCTTCTGTACCCACAAAAGCTCTGCGCTATTAGTCGAAAATTTTGCCGTAACATTAAACTATTCAAATTTTGTTTTTTATTTATACGGTCCCAAGCATGTATAAACAAAATATAAAAATTATTGTAAACAAAAGTGATTATTATATTTTATAAGTAAATATTTCATAGTTTATAAAAACTAATTGCGGTAGTGTTAATTTTTGCCACTAAATCAATGAATAAAAGTTGTATTACTTTAATTTGGTATATATAAAATGAGTGCATTTTTATTTATTGAACAGATGCGAAAAATTGAAAGTTGTTGTGGCTGCATAGATAAAAATAATCCAGAAGAAATGGATAAACCATAGTATAAGGGTGACTGTCGTCAGTCATTATTTTCATATTATCAAACAAAACTTTATCGTCAGGATGCAATCCGATCCCCGAAAGGTTGTCTTTTTGGATATGCTATTATAATATATTGACATAAAGTGTACGTGTATATATGTATTTGTCGTGCCTGACATACAAATAAAGGATATGTCTCAAATATATTTGAATTTGTACCTTAAGGTCTCTCCTGTTATATTAACACTCAATCTCTTGAGTTGGATTTTTAAGTTAATCTCAAATAATGATAAAAATACCAGTAAGTTAATTTTTAAATCAGCTTTTCCAATAAATTCAAATCGAATATTAACGATACATTTTAGGATGTAACTCACATATCACATACATACAAGTATATTTAATAAATTTAAATATTAGGTTGTCAAAAAAGTCTTGCGGTATTTTTTTATTGAATTTTCAATTGTTCATAAAATTGGTTACAATAATGCGATTCAAGTCAAATATGCGCCGTTTTGTTCGATGATGCGTTCCCAACGAGATGCCAACTCCATAATGCCCCTCTCATAGAAGCTCGCTTCCCTACTGGCAAAAAACTCGGAGAGCCAATTTTCACAGGACTCTTTTGTGGCCAACTTCAGACTACCAAGCGCGTTCGCCATGGACAGAAACAGGTGGTAATCACTTGGTGCGAGATCCGGACTATACGGTGGATGCAAAAGAACCTCCCATCCGTGCTCCCGGAGCTTCTGGCGCGTCACTAAAGATGTGTGTGGCCTGGCGTTGGCCTGATGGAAGACAATTCGGCCACTGTTGATCAAAGATGGCCTCTTCTGCATGAGTGCTGCCTTCAAGCGGTCCAGTTGTTGACAGTACAGGTCCGAATTGAGCGTTTGGCCATAGGGGAGCAGCTCATAGTGGATTATTCCCTGCCAATCCCACCAAACACACAGAAGAACCTTCCTGGCCGTTAATCCAGGCTTGGCCACCGTCTGGGCCGCTTCACCGCTTTTCGACCACGACCGTTTGCGCTTTACGTTATCGTAAGTGACCCACTTTACATCGCCAGTCACCATACGCTTCAAAAACGGGTCGATTTTGTTGCGATTCAGAAGCGATTCGCATGCATCGATACGGTCAAAAATGTTTTTTTGCGTCAATTCGTGTGGCACCCATACATCAAGCATCTTAGTGACTCCAAGCTTCTTCAAATGGTTTATAACGGTTTGATGACTCATGCCCAGCTCTTGACCGATGCTACGGCTGCTACTATGCCGGTCTCTTTCGACCAATTCAGCGATTTTATCGCAATTTTCGACGACAGGCCTTTCGGAGGGTGGCGCATCTTCGACCACCTCTACACCAGAACGAAAACTTTGAAACCATCGTTGTGCGGTGGAAATGGAAACTGTATCGGGTCCATAAACTGCACAAATTTGATTGGCGGCTTGAGATGCATTTTTGCCTTTATCGTAGTAGTACTGTAAAATATGCCGTATTTTCTCTTTATTTTGCTCCATGTTTGCGACGCTATAACTCACGAACGACTTAAAAGAAACGACAATCAATCAAACACGTGTTAGCGCGTGAAATGAGCTTTCCAAAAATGTATAGCATGACCCGATGCGACGAATAAAACTAGAATTACGCGGTTTCAGCGCCAACTAGCGAAAATACCGCAAGACTTTTTTGACAACCTATTATGTTCACAATAGAGTAACTTACAATAGCTTAATAATACTAGCAATTACAATTTATATGAAGATTTTTTTATATTATTAATTTCTTATTTCAATACATACGAATTTTCAATTGGCAAATTTGGATATCACAATCATATTATATAATCACGCCTATTTTGAATGATGAAAAATTAAAAAGAAAATAATTATTCTAATAAGTGTCAGTTATAGGTTAAAAATTATTAAATAGAAATACATTTTTATTTCTATCAATTGAAACTATTCGAACTTTTATCAAATTCTGAAATGTAGAAGCTGAACCTTAACAGTAATTTTTCTATGTTATTATGTTAATATATCTTACTCAAATTTTGCTTGAAAAGATGTTCTCAACCATGTTTCAGATAAATACCAAAGACAAATAAAATCAATCCGGACCATCGCTTAGCCTTTATAAAACGAAATACTAATATAATTTGCTGCAAGTTCACAATAGGCACTCAGTGTAAATTAGTTCAACAGACTCAAACATTTTTTGTAGTAATGAAACATACCTAACCAAGTCACTGTGAATTAACTTTTCGTTGACTGTTTTGAGGTGTCAAAGTGTCAGTCCAATATTTATTTTTCCAATTGGATTTTTGAGAACTCAGAATTTTAGAAAGATTTTATAGATTTAACGTAAATAATTTGGAAGAAAGAGCCCCCAGTACGCTATGCCAGGAGAAGAAGCAAACGAGAGTAAGGCACAAAAATTGGCTGCCGCAAGGAAAAAGGTAAAAACATTCTAAATGACACGTCACACCGACAAGTCCCTCAGTGTTATTTCGCTGTTCATACTTATAAGTGTGTATTTGTGCTGTGTTGTGGGGAACTTGGGTGTTGTTTTTATTGATCTGTGTAACAAAAAAAAACTTATTGCAGTTGAGGGAATATCAGAAACGTGGCACTGCGGAAAATTCAAATTCAGTACCTACAGAATCGCATAGCAATAGTATCACTGGTGGCAGCAGTATTTCGAGTAACATATCTGAAGCATCCGATTATGATGTATCTAACAATGGACATGAGGCTACAAGCACTAATATGCAAACGTCAGCCAACAATAACATTGCGACGGATATTTCAGCATCAACAGAGATAGCAGTAAATACATCAGAAGTTGTTTCTACTCCTGATTTTTCTTTGTCTGCGCCAGCACCTCTCACTGCTACTAGTTACTTCCAAACCACAACGCAAGACTTTCCAGCATTAACGGTGGATAGTTTTGCGGCGCCAACAGTTGCATCGCCTGCGATAAGAGAATATACAACAGATCAAATGCAACTTCAAAATATTAATGCAATTCAAGTGCTTATAACTGAAAAGGCTGCGTTAACAACCGAATTGAATAAATGTCGCTCTTTATGTAAGGAGCGGGAATTGGAAACCGAAGAACTACGTACACAGTTAGAATCGACGACACAACGTCAAGAAGAACTACTACAACACTATCAAGTTCAGCAACAAAGCTTAGAGCAATTGCGTAACAAAAATGCTGAGCTGCAACATAAATTGGCCCAGGCGACTGCAAAGCAGGAAGATCAAGCTGGCCATCTAGATGAGTTAAAACGACTGCTAGATGTAATGCAGCAACGGGCCACAGATGTAGAACACCAGTTCAAAGAAAAAGCTAATGAGCTAGAAATGGCACAATTGCGCATACGCCAACTGTCGGATGAGGCAAATGTGAATCAGCCCGATAATCGTGTAGAAACACTTACACAAACACAATTCATGTACGAACAGCAGATCAGAGACTTACAGGTGAGATAGGGCGTTTGTAAAAAAGTATGAGCATTATAAAAATATAAACTTTATTACTAAAGGCTATGGTGCAGCAGCTGACATATGATAAGGAGCAAGCAAGCAATCAATATCAGAGTTATGTAAAACATTTAAATTCGGAATTAAGCAATTTGAGCGAAAAGAATTCTGAACTACTGGATGAATACACAAAGCAGCAAGAACGTGAACGTCAACTGGTGGATCATATAGGCGCACTTGAAAAGGACATCCAAAGGAATATAAGCCGACAAGATCAGCTTAGGAAAGAGAAAGAACAGGTATAATTTTTGTTTACAAATTTATATACAATGGTACTAACATGCTTTAATTAGGAATCCCTAACGCGCAGTGAAGCGCCCGTCCAAGAAATTGAGAAACTAAAAGAACAAATTGGCGAATACGAAATGGAACGTCATGAATTTCAACTAAAAATTAAATCTCAAGAAGATCGTCTTGAAATTCTCAGCAGCGAACTACAAGAGAAGCAAAACAGATTGGATCAGTTGGAGGAACATGTGAGAAATTATGCTTCCGAACAGCCCGACCAAGTCAAATTATTAGCCACAATGGAATCGGACAAAATCGCAGCTTCCCGCGCGCTTGCACAAAACATCGAACTGAAAAAACAACTAGATGAGTTGGAGCTGCGCTTCGTACAGTTGACAAATGATAAAGCGGATTTAATGAATAAATTGGATGCTGAAGAGCATGCCAATCGTGAAATGCGCGCGAATTACAATGAAATGGAAGAACGTCTACACAATATTGATGAGCGTTTCAAATATAAGGACGAAGAAATGATACGACTCTCACATGAAAATATGGAACTAACTAACAAAGCGGCAGCTTTGCAAAGGAAACTGCAACGACAGGTAAAATAAAAAAAAATCAGTGTTTCTGTACTAATTTATGCTATTTTCAGGGAAAGAAGTTGGATGGACACAATCATTCGCACGAGCCCAACGATGAATTGCACGAATATCAACACAACGGCTGTGACGACGAATATGAACATACCCATGGAGATGATCATAACGAACACGAACATGATCATCACAAACACGAGCATGATCATCACGAACACGAGCCTGATTATCACGAACACGAGCATCATTATCACGAACATGAGCATGATCAGCACGGACACGAGCATGCTCATCACGAACACAATCATGATCATGATGAGCATAGTAGCGACCTTGAACATAATCTGAATAATGAGAATAAGCATTCACAGCACCATCACCAACATGTGAAGCAATTATCCACAAGCAGCAGCAACACTAGCACACCATACCTACCGACCGAGGAAGCTGTCGAGCGTTTAGAACAACGCTTCACACGCCTAATGTCACAGGTGGCCGATTTAACTGATGAAAAACAACGCTTGGAGCATTTAGTACTACAACTGCAAGGCGAAACTGAGACTATTGGCGAATATATAACGCTGTATCAAACACAAAGACGCATGCTAAAACAACGCGAGTACGAAAAAGCTGCACAAATGCAGCTCCTGCAACGTGAACGTGAGCAATTGCGCGACCGAATCGCCATACTTAATAATCTAGTGAATAGTCTACGCGCAGATATGCCGCAAAGCATATCGAACCTACAGGAAAACTTCCACTCAAATGTCATAGTAAATGACGATAATATTGATGATACCAACACGCCTTTGATTGTAGAAGCTAATGAAGCGCTTGAAGAGCAACACAATCCACTAGACTCACAATTGCCTGCGAATGAGTCACGCCAAATATTAACAAAAATTCAAAATATAATTTCTGAAATAAATGAGAACACACAGCACATTCCTGATGTGGCAACGGCGCAAACAGTCGACCATATAAATTGTTGTCTTGGCAAAATTGAAGTTGTTTAGACCCTACAAAATGTGTATGTGCATGGATGGAATGTGTGTGTCTGTGGTTATATTCGTCATTGCAGTCATGCACAGTGCAATGGGGTTTCAAATATGTTTGTTTGTATGTAAGCTACCTATATTGTTATGTATGTTTGTCAACTTATTGGACTTTTGTGTAACGCCAATTTAAGTAGTCCATATTTTCGATAATTATGAAATTACGATTCTTGGCGACACTTTATTGACCTTATTTACAGTGTTTCAAAAAATATAATACAATAATATTTAAATAAAATTTGTAATTTTTGTGCCGTAATCAGTTCTTACGAGTATATAAAATTATTGTGGATCAAAACAGGCGCGGAAACACTGAACACTCCGTAGTTCCAACCCCCCTCCCCCCAAAAGAAGCTATCAAATTTTTGTAGTTGCTGCTATCGCTATTTTGTAATATCTAAATATTGTGAGTTCTTAATGTTGGGCATTTTCTTCTAGTTATTTACAAACAACAGTTTAAAACAAAATCAAAATTTTATTCAACAATTTTCAAGCTTAACTAAAATCGTCACACCGCAATACTATATTATAAGCTATTCATCTCTTACATTACATTTTATTATAAGAAACGGCTTATGTATTTCGAGAAAAATATTTATATTGTACATATGTATAGGAAAATTACGCCCTTGACCGCGGAAATTCTCTAGCAAGGTTTGTGCTTCTATGTCTGCAGCTGGTGTTATCATTTTCAGTACTTGGGCCATTGGTACAACTTGAACATAGATTTTCATAACTGCTATTATATACTAATTCTGGCACATTAATGTTAGCATCGATGTCATGCACAGATGCCATAAAATTGTGTGCTACCAACAAGAGCGCATGATCACGATATGTGCGTTCGCTTTCAACACGTATACGATGCTGTTCCAATAACTCTGCACGTATTGAACCCAATTCTTTTCGATATGCAGCAATTGTTTGTTTCAATACTCTGTTATCATCGACTAACTTCTTATTGAGTTGCTTGTAGTCACCCATTGTTTTAAATCCAACAAAGTTATTAAGAAAATGCTCCAAATCGCTAAGAATCCAAGTACACTTATTTTATATTTAACCACCGAGCCCTGAAAATGCATAGAAATTAAAATGCATAGTTCATAGAAATAAAAATATGGAATTCAGATGTCATACTTACAAATCTTGTCGAAAATTACAATAGCAGCTAGTTTTCCTATATTCAAAATCAAACAAAAAATGTTTGAAACAAGTACAAAAACAAAGTATAAACAGGCACAGGATTATATAAACGCAAGCGATGGAATAGAAATAAATGTTAAAAGCTTAATTTGAAATAACTTCTTACTTCAGTATTAAATTTCCTAAATTGCGGATTACGAAATTTAAATATTATAACAAATTAAAGCTTTTTCTACGTATTCGTAATGGCAGTATAACTGGCAATAAATTCCATAATATACAATACTACTCTCATTTGTGCCGATAATAGGAATAAGAAACAACAATTTCGCACAATAGTACCACTACAACGGTTCCTTTTCTTAACTCCGTTATACATAAATTCAGTGTATTCTTTATTTAGCAACTAGTGCTTTTAAACCACGATCAATTCTAGCAAACGAGTTATGTATATCGTCGCTTGTTATTTTTATGATGTCAAAATAATTGAGAAAAGTCATTTTAAGAAACTCAATGTTTTTATTATTTGTCTGTAGAGTACATAAACTTAGTTGAAACATTCTAACCTCAAAAATATACGGTGCTGGTTTATTGACTGTGCACGCTTAAAAAATATTTTTTTTTTTTTTTATATAGCAATTATAAATAGCTAAGGAAAAAAATCAGTTTTGTGCTTGATGGAGCTCTGTACTCATACAGAGATGGTCAATTATTAGAATAAAAAATGTAATTTCAGGCTTTATTATTACAAATTCTCCCCAGAATTTTAATTGCAGCTAACACAAATTACTTGAAAAATAAATACTAAACAGTATCATGAGTGTAACTAATGACTATGACAATATTATTAAAAGGATCTTGGCTTACTTTTTAATAACTAAATAATATTTAACGCTTCTTCGTAGATCCTTTCCTTTTGCCACCGTCGCTCCGTAGTTTTACTCTTAAACTAGGTTCCGCTAAAGTTGTTGGCGCACATCTGCGTGATGGCCGCATGAATAGGCTTGTTGTCTGTGATGACACACTGCATGAGCCATCGCAATTGGTTTCATCAGTCGTTGCCTCTTCCGTTGCTGCTTTCATGCCATGACACGGCGTACTGCAGGATGCTTCCAAGAAATTACCCATAGAAAATTGGGTTATACCCAAACTTAACTCTGTTAACATAAACATTATTAGTATACTAATAAAAATAATCAAATATACGTACCATCATTTCTTATGTTTTCGACTGAAATCTCATATTCTGGCATAATTGTGTTCTCTAAAATGTTGTAAATTAATGTTAATGGTTCATATAAAAATATTTCATGCATTAAATTCACCTTTAGTGTTAATGTCTACCACTGCCGGTTGTGGTTCATGCATACGTTTTATTCTCACTACAAGATGACGTTTAAAAATTTCTTGATTCACTTCCATCCACTTATCATTATTATCTGTTATTTCGTTGTTCGAAACATGTAACGATTGGTTCATTGCCTGAATCAAATCATCCTCTACATCTATGCCATCTAAAATAATTTTTTTTATAAATCTGATGCATTTCCTTGCGACAAATTTAGTACATACCAACTTCAACATTACGTGGAACTTGTATAGAATTTTCAATGTCACTACGCCGATTACGCTCTTTCCCACGTTTTGTGACATAATATCCTTTGTTTTCGACTTGCTCCTTATGAATATTGGATATATCTCTGATTGGTTGCCTATTCCGTTTATCAACTACTGTACACTTTTTACCGTCATCATTTTCTTCACATTCTTCTTCAATGACTTCCTTTATACAATGCAAATCTGCATTTTCGTAGCTCTCTTCGCGTTCTACATCAATTACATTGTCTTCCATTATTGAGTTTTCTAAATCCATATCACTACCAGATTCAGATTCTTCTAATTTACTGGTTTCAGTTTGCTCAATAATAGCATGACTTTCGTATGGTCGGCGTGTTGGCGACAACCGTATACTATTTTGGCGGGTCACTGCACTAGAACGACGAAATTCTCTGACAAGATGTGTGCTTCTTCGTCTGGAACTGGCGTTATCACTTTTAGCACTAACACTATTGGTGCAATTTGAGTTTTGACCACAACTGTTACAACCCAGTAATTTTTGTACATTTACGTTGGCGTCGATATCACGCATTAATGCCATAAAATTGTGTGCTACTAATGAGAGTACGTGGTCACGATATTCGCGCTCGCCCTCAACACGCATGCGATGCTGTTCCATTAACTCCGCACGTGTTAAAACCAATTCATTTTGATATGTTGCAATAGTTTGTTTTAATTCTCTATTAGCATCGACTAACTCCTTATTGAGTAGCTTGTAATCACCCATTCTAATAAATCCAACAAGCAAATTTATTAAGAAAGTTTTCCAAACAACTAAGAATCCAAGTTCACTGACTTTATATATAACCACCGAGCTCTGAAGCTACATAGAAAATACAACTTTGTTTTTAGAATTAAAAATATGTAACACAAGTTTTATACATACAAATTATGCTTAAAACGCCAATTGTAACTAGATTTCCTCTCTTAAATTTCAAATAACAATTTGAAACAAGACAAAAACAAAATGAAGACAGGCACAGAGTTGTATAGACCAGAGTGCTTGAATTGAAAATTAAAACAATTCAAGCATTTTTTTAAATAACTTTATTATTACTTCAATGTTAAATATGCTTTATGAAATTTTATTATTATTACAAATTAAAACGTTTTCTCTTAAATTATTAGTCACATTCGTTTAATGGATAAAACTTATAACTAAAAATGGCAGTATAACAGGCAATAATTGGGACAATGCTACACTAGTAGTGAGGCCGACAACAGGCATAAGAAACAACACTTTCGTACCATAATAGCACATTTCTATACCCCGTTATATATAAATTCAGTGTCCCTTTTTAGCAACTATTTTCTTTAAGTCACGATTAACAGTGCAATCGGGTTACTGAGGTTGTCGCCGCTTATTGTTTTTGTAAAGTGCTTTTGCAAACTTATTAAGCAAATGTTCGAAATATGTAAAGACCCAAATGAGAGCAGCCCAAAGAAACATGGTTAAATCCATTATGATCAATGTTATTGATAACTTGTTGCTATAATTGAATAAAGTTACCTAAGATCATTTAAAAAAAACTCAAATAAAGTTTTTATTAAGTACTTACATGTATAACAAAAGCTTAATTCAAACCCCTTTTAGAAATTTTCAAACAACCATTCAAAACAGAATTAAGATGAACACAGGGTTGTATATATTTAAATGCTTGAATACAAACTTTTCAAGCCTATATGAATATCCCGCTAAAAAAGGCGCGCTCCCGATACTTTATGAATTGTTTAGTTATAATGTATATTATGCCATATAAATAGCATAAGGTATTCATCGTTTACGTTAGATAGGTATAATATGGATAATATCCTTAACTCTTATAGTCTACTCTAAATTCAATTGTCTGTTAAATCTTTGGTTAAATACCCAAAAATATTGTCAGAGATTTTTGTTTAAGTTTCTATTAATTTTTGGCAATAGTTGGTTTTAATTTCTACTAGCATTGATTAACTCTTTATTAAGTTGATTGTTCGAACCTGCATTGTCATTATATAGACGTGCATTATTGCTATAAATCCTTATCAAGAAAATATGTCTATACAATCATAGAGATACCACTCCAGCTTTCAATTAATAAACATTTAATATTGTAGCTATACGGCATCTACATTTATTTCTTCTTCTACATTTAGTTTGCTTTATCTCCAATTTGACAGCATATTTTGACGCAATTCATTGTGAATGGTTATTCTTGCAAATTTTCGTTTCATGTCTGTCCATTATTTCCACAACGGGAAGTTTGTTATCCGTAAAACAAGTTAAATTTTTTAGAAAAGTGTTGGAGGAATCTAACATATAATTCATACTGTCGATAAAAACCTTTTGATAAAAAAAAACAGTATAAGCCAATAATAAAATTGTTTAGCAAGAATAGCAACACAGCTGTGTTATAAAAAGAGTGTTCAATGGAAATAGTGCAAAAACGAAAATAGTTGAGTCGTCAGTAAAGAAAAAAAGATATAAACGACATTATAAAAATGGGCGAACGCGTTTAGTATTTCAATAATTAACATATTTTGCATCATAGCATAAGCATATTTAGAAGCCCTATGTACCAATTGTTTTATGTGGAATTGTGAAAGTAGTAAGATAAAACGAAGTTCTTAAAAACTAAGCAATGATGACGTTTTGTCTCTACGAATAAACAAGGCAGACAAGTCATATGCGGATTTTTTTTTGTGTGCTAGTTGCTCAGTGTGAATTTTAAAGTGTTTGCTAACAGTTTTTGTAATCGCATTGTAGGTCGTACAAAGTGTAAAACTTCGCCTAAAATATTTATAGTATTCTTGAATATAACACACATATTAAACACGATATACTTACACATAAAACATTCGTTCAGGTGAGTTTATCTCTTAACTACCCTGCAAATGCAGTGATTTTCCATTAGTAATTTTTAGTTAATGAACAAACGCTTGAAATTAACTTTAGTATTTTTGTTCACACAATTACTTCCTTATGGCTAATCCTATTACCGGTAGCTCATTGACATCTATAGAAGCGTAACCCAGAAAGAGTACATTGTCGCCACGACCCAACACAAGGCATAACAGGTCAAATTGCAAAAGTTAGAGGGTGGTTTGCAGGAGGTGGGTTGTTTACATACAATTACGAATACACAACATGCTTTACAAAAAAATTCACCAATGCAGCGCATGCCGCTCTTATTCAGCATGCTGACATATTGCGTGTAAATCCGTTTGTGAGTAGTATAATATATTGGGGATGTTTGGCCTATCCTTTTCAGCCTAGCGAAATGCCTTAACTGCGTGCTGATATACTTTATATAAGCATATTCTTGTAGCGACAATAGGATTCTTGTTTGGAAATTCCATGTTGAGTTCTTGCTTTCTCATGCTCTAAGTGCATACTACACTTGGCTCAACAAAGATGTGTTAAAAGCTTGCATTTTATTTCTTTCTACTTTTTATAATGCAGTAAGTGAGTTCAATGTCGGAGAAAGAAGTCGAAAACAAAGGCATTACAGCTTAATCGAAATGTACCTACATATAGATGCTGTTTTTTATAGTGCATTTGATTAGTCATTCGCAAGGTTTCAATAGGTTTTTGAATGCAACACCCGCTTATAAGTTTGTTGATAACGAATAAATTTCAATTATAAAATTTGTGCTATATACATACATACATATATTTGATATAATGCCCGTATGACTGCTTTGTGATATCTTATCCGCGCAATGTAAAATTATCTATATATTGCCTTCTTTACTTTTGTTTGTGATAAGATACCCTTAAGAATTTGTATAACCCTTTATATATGTACATATATATTTAGTTTTAAATAAGTAGGCACATATAGAAATACATGTTCATTGTATGCAGAGCGTACTACCTATAACTCCTCAACTCATGTTTTAGACAATTTCGAATTTTATAATAATTATTTAAACAAAATATGCTAAACAAAAATGTATTATGAATCATAGTGGTTCTAGTTTGCCATGTCAATATTCATATATAGGAATGGTTTACACATATGTATGTACATATATTGTATATACATATGCTTCCACATCTTTTAAAGTATATACTACATACATATATACATAAATGCAAATGCCAGTTTATACTGAAATTTATATACATTAATATGCCTATTTATGATCACATCAGTTCATCTCATTTGGGTTTGAGTTCTGTGTGTTCTGTATGGCAATTGACATATCCCTTGCTGTGCTCATACTTATTTTACATGTTAAACATGTAAATATAAATAACACAGGAAACTCAACCCCCACATTGAATAAGTTGTGGTTTAAAGCCAACGGGTGGGGGCTCGATCGGTCGTATGATCGTGCTGTTTTCTGTTTGCAGCTCGCACTTACATTAAGTATTTACTCAGATTACTAGACATTAGAATTTTATTTATGAAAGCGTAACAGCGGTTGCAAAATGTACATACATATATACATAATTTTTTTACGATTTATTTAAAATGTGGTTAATAATTAATACTACGTATGAAGGTTGTATATTATTTATTAGATAACATAATTTGCTATTGAAAATGCTACATTAATTCCTAAGATATAGATGGTATAAAGGCATTTTTCATATTGCTTATAAATTCAAAAAGAAATAATAGTAATTTTGTAGGTTCCATGAAGTTTATCATAAAAAACTACTTAAATTCGCTTGTTTTGTTTGTTTACTTATTAATTTGTTTTTAAGGAGTATTTTTTCGATACGCTGGCATGGCCATGAACTTTATAACTGGCAAAAGGAAATAGAGATTCTTTAGGCTTTTTTTTGCATCTCCATTGCACGAGTCGTTTTCTACCCAAGAAGTTGCGCATATGTACATATGTATGTCGAAATCGCTGATATTGCAGCAACGCCAAAATTATGGTTGAGATCGACGACTATTGCTGAAACTCAGGGATCAAAATCAAGTTCTTATTTGTGAAGGGTATTATAGCTTCGGGGCAACCGAAATTAACGTTTCTTGTTTATTTTTGAATTTCATTTTATAATGTGTGCACTTTAAACAAAATAAAATGGGTTAGATCAGTTTAAGTGTAGATTGATGCACCGTAGCATTACTCACTATTAATAAATTAGTATGATGTGAAGTAAGGATACAAACAATCACACATATTTGTCGCAACCACAAATGTCATGGCTACACACCACAGTTTGACATTGGAGATTGACAACAGCTGACTAATAGGCATTAGCGCTTGCCCTTTAACTGTTTTAAGAAAAATTACACAAAAGTGTTATTAAATTAAAGTGGAGCGAACACATAATTTTTTCACATAAATGGCATGTTATATCAATTGATGTTCTGCTGAATTCGATGAATGAATAAACCCGCATGCAATAATTATGGGTTTACACTTAGATTAATATTTGCCGATCCAAACGGCGTTAGATCGCCGAAAAAACAATCCTTGGCCGGATAAAATCCGGGTCAATTCCGGTGCGTAGAACCAGCTGTCGTGGGAATCGTAGATGCTGCTTTTAGAAGCTGTGTTCCTACAAGAATTTTCTGTACATATACACATGTGTATACACTATATGTAAATATTTGTGAAGTTCACCTGCTTGCAAGTGTTTTCAAAATAGCGGGTTTATTTAAGCTTAATCAACTATCAAAAATTGCATTATTTTCTGCTGCTAAAATGGTATATCAATTCGAATTTGCAATAAAATACAATTGTGGCAACTATTTAAAAGAAATACGTACATATATGTATACATGTCATGTACACACATAAATACATTCGAATGAACCAATTGATTGTAATAGAAAGCTTTAACGCTGATCGGCTGCCAACTTGCAAAGATGTTTATACTCTTGCAACCAGTTGCTACAGAGTATTATAGTTTTGTTCACAAACTAAACGAGATAGATAAAGGGTTACATATATAAAAATGATCAGGGTGGCGAGAAAAGTTGAAATCCGGGTGACTGTCTGTCAGTCCGTACGTCCGTGCAAGTTGTAACTTGAGTAAAAATTTAAGATATCTTAATGGAATTTTTTTTCGAGAATTTCTAAGGCAACGGGGAATTTCACTAATATTTTTCGAATCCTTGAACACGTTGGGCGCCTTTCCTCTTCGCAAGAGCCTTACAACGCTCCATAATAAATATTTCACACTGCTGTCTATTAAACATTTTACTTACATATAATCTCGCAAAAAATCACAACCGATTTACTAAAAACTTTTTGATGTCAATATTCTGTACTAAAAACTTTTATGAAATAACGGCTTACTTCTTTGACCCAAAATTTTCACTGATGCATAATATACATACATATAACGGCAAAGTATGAATGAATGAATGAATGAAAGTTGAGGAATGCACTGCGACCTTTGGTCTATTGTGCCCTCCCTGACTCACATTGACTCACTCAGCCCCAGCGCATGAATAAAATCCAACAACTTGCCGGGTGCTAGTGAGGCAATGTGATCCCTATCCAGACATGTTAGTCCCAGGGCCTTTGTCCTGCGTCTCCAGACTGCTGTGCAGTCGATCAGCAGGTGCTCCGGGGTTTCGGGCTCCCTATCGCAGAACCGGCAACTTGCACTGGAGGATAGGCCCATGCTGTATAGGTGCCTGTTTAGTTTGCAGTGTCCGGTGTACCATGCGACCAGTAACCTGAGCTTGTTCCTTGGGAGGTTTATCACAGTTTTGAACCTTTTCAGGTTGTAACCCCCCATTAGCAGCCTGGCTTGTCTCATACCGCGAGTTTGGTGCCAATGCTGCTCCCTGCCCTCTACCTCTTCCTTACGGAGCAGCTCTTTTATGGCGTGGGGACCCACCCCCATGAAGGGTTCGGGTCCTACCACCTTGGTGGAGGCTGCGGAGCGGGCGAGCTCGTCTGCCAGTTCATTACCGGCTATTCCTTTGTGACCAGGCACCCAGATTAGGTGTACCTGGTTCTGCTCTGCAAGGCTATTCAGCCTTTCCCTGCACTCCTGCACTAGTTGCGATTTGATCTCATAGGAAGAGATCGCCTTTAGCGCCGCTTGACTATCGCTGAGGATCGCTATTCGCTCATTATGATAGTTGCGATGGAGGTTAATATCGATACACTGGCTTATCGCGAAAACTTCCGCCTGAAAAATGCTCGGGAACTCTCCCATGGGTATGGAGAGTTTGGTGCGTGGGCCCACAATCCCTGCGCCTATTCCCTCAGACATTTTAGAGCCATCAGTGTACCACCTTATCGTGCTATTCCTCAGCATCAGTTCGAAGTTGGAATCATCCCATTCGTCTTTACTGCCAAGGGTGACCTTGAATCTTTTCCTGAAGTTGACCGTTTTTGTAATGCTATCCCTCGGGAGGAGGACCAATGGTAAGCATTCACTTATCCTCTCCATCCTCCGGGATGAGATTACTTTGCCAATTCCGCACCCCTCCGCCGTTATTTGCAGAAGTGTGTGCTTGGCTGCCTGACCGATAACCAAATGAAGCGGTGTCAGTTCCAGCAAAGCCTCCAGTGCCGCAGTTGGACAGGTTCGCATTGCACCCGTCATACAGACACAGGCTAAGCGCTGTAGCTTCAACAGTCTTGTCTTAACAGATGTTTGAGACGCTATTGAGGCCCATGCCACCGCCCCATATGTGATTATCGGTCGTACTATCATGGTGTACAACCACCTAACGATCCTTGGCTTACAGCCCCAGGACTTTCCCGCCAGTCGATTGCACACCATCAAAGCCTTCGTCGCCTTGACCACGGTCAGGTTTAAATGTTGTTTCCACCGCAGAGTGGCGTCAAGCATCAAACCCAGGTATTTAACACTACTGGTCATCACTATTTCACTTCCCCCAAGTGAGAGGTTCCTAAGACCGGGTAGGGACCTACGTCTTGTAAACGGGACCACGGTCGTCTTGGAAGGGTTGATGTTCAATTCAACTCCCCTACACCACACCTTTGCTAGGTTTAGACCCCTTTGGACCAAGTCGCATAGAGTGTCTTCGTATTTGCCTTTGGCCATGATCACAATGTCGTCCGCATACCCCTGGCAGCGGATCCCATTGTCCGTTAGCAGTGCTAACAGGTCGTCCACAACTAGGCTCCATAGTAGGGGGGATAACACACCACCCTGTGGGCAGCCTCTAGTTGTGCCGAGACGTATCCTTCTATCGCCTACTGTGGTCTCCGCAACCCTGGAGCGCAGTACGGCCTGTATCCATCTGCGCACCGGTGCTGCCACATTCCTTTTCTCCAGTGCCCTGGCTACACTCGTGTGGGACGTATTGTCAAAGGCACCTTCGATATCCAAGAACGCGCAGAGCATCACTTCCCCATGCTCCAGTGAGCTCTCTATCTCAGAGGTCAGCTGGTACAGGGCAGTGCTCGTTGATCTGCCCGCCCTGTAGGCATGTTGAGCCGCATGCAGCGGTGCTCTCCTCAGCGCGTTCATCCTTATTTCCTGGTCCACGATCTTCTCCATGGTTTTTAGTAAGAAAGATGTTAGGCTAATTGGCCTGTACGATTTTGCCAATGAATAGTCTTTCCTACCTACCTTGGGTATGAAGATCACCTTCGCTGTCCTCCATATCTCAGGGATGTACGCCAATGCCAGGCTCTCCCTCAGCAGCCGCAACAGGTGGGGCAATAGGAGTTGCTCCCCCTGTTGTAACAGCGCCGGGAAGATGCCATCCACCCCCGGAGACTTGAATCTCTCAAAACGAGGCCATTGCCCACTTGATTGAGTCCGCCGTAAACAGCCGTCTGGCTATACTCCAATCCTCACGGGATGGCCTATGTTCGGTCATGGGAGGACACTGGTCTTCCCGAACTGTCTCCGGGAAGTGCGCCTGCAGAAGCTCCGTGGCTCTGTCCTCTGCACTGGTCGTGAACGTCCCATCGTTCCTTTTGATTGCTATTTCCACGTCGTTTGTGCCCCTTGCCAGAGCTTTATGCAGCCTAGCTGCTTCTGGCGTAGTGGCGACACTCTCGCAGAATCTCCTGAAGCTGGTCTGCTTTGCAGACCTTATCTCCTTGTTGTATAAAGTGAGATTGCTCCTATATTCAGCCCAGACCCCCGTACGTTTCGCCTTGTTGAACAGGCTTCGTACTTTTTTCCTGAGGTCCGCAAGTTTCCTGGACCACCAGGGGCAGTTACGTCTGTCCCCGGGCACTCTCAGGGGGCAACTACCGTGATAGGCTTTAGTCAAAGACTCATTCAGCTCAGATAGCCTTATCTCCAGACCCAGGCCAGAGGTGCTATCGTCTATCCGCCCCCCCTACCTAACTCCTCCCTTAGTATCTCCCTGAAGGCGCCCCAATTCGCCCTCCGGGGATTACGCCTAGGGGGGAGGGGCCTGACCTCTACCCCTAGCAAGAACCTTACAATACGGTGGTCCGACAAGGAGGGCTCCGCCGAGACTCTCCATCTCGAGACCAGTCCTCTTGCAGGCCCGTTGCTCAGGGTAATGTCCAGCACCTCCCTCCTATTTATAGTTATAAATGTGGGCTCACACCCAACATTTTCTATCGCTAAGTCACAACCTACTATGTATTCTAAAAGAGACTCACCCCTTGCGTTACAGTTGGTGCTGCCCCATTCCAGATGGTGGGCGTTCGCGTCACAGCCCATAATCAAGGGAAGCCCATGTCTGCTACAGTGATCCACAAGCCGTTCCACCATCTCTGGAGGTGCCGTGGATGCTTCCCCTGGGAAGTAGGCTGAAGCCAGGACGAAGTCTTTGCCCTCAAAGTCCCTGGCTTGCACCGCCACCAGATCCTGCGTCAGGAACTCTGAAATACAGAAGAATTCAATGTTATTCCTGACGACTATGCAAGTCCTAGGCCTCTCACTTGAGAGATCCCAGATTACCTTATTTGATTCCGTTTTGAGGCCTTTAACCTCTCCTTTGCGGGTCCATGGTTCTTGGACCAGCAGTACGCCCAGCTTCTCTACCGTGAACCTGCTCGTTATTACAGCCGAAGCTGCCGCCGCGTGATGCAGGTTCACCTGGGCAATCTCCATATGGGCGGCCATCATAATAGCGGTTCGAGGAAGGGCACTCCCCCTTCCCCGTCAGCTATCTCGTCACCATCCAATGGGTCACCTAACCCGTCTAGGAGTTCCTGTGTTGAGGGGAGCTCTGCTCCCTGGTCGCAGTGATCCTCTGCGGGGACGTTGGTGGTCGTTGCTGGCACTGCCCTCACAGTCCCACTTCCGCCGGGCTGATCCGCCACCTCGTCCACCTGCATCGGCACTGGTTCCGGGGCCGCCAATGGCGCGGCCTGCCTTACGATGCTCTTTCCTTTCTGATTCGCGGGCATAGCTGCTCCCTTGCTAACGGTGGCTGCGGGCCTGTGAGGCCGCATAACCACCGTGCTAAACCTGTAATACAGGCGGAATCCTTCCGCCCGGACGTATTTGTACGACTCGTCGTCTATGTACAGGTTTAGCCTCCATCCCTTCATACCACCTAGTTCTTCCATCTTGCTGCTCGCGACGCGCCATGATGAAGTGCTAAGCCCCAAGTTTTGGTTCTTCACCAGTCCTAGGGCATACTCATACGGTTTGTCATCGCTTCTTGGGAGGAACATTGTCATGCTATGCATGACGGGCAGATCCTCCGCCCTCCTCGCGCATAGGGCCGGACCCTTCCAGCCTCCTAGCTTTGGTGCAACCTCCCGCAGCCAGTTGGCAGACCTCTCGTCCTTGCACTCCACCTGCAGCATACCTCCCTTGAACTCCACCCCCAAAAAGGACGCCGCGAAGTTTTGTCCTCTGAAGACCTCGTCCAAGAGGAGGTTCTGGAGCACGGTAAGCTCCTCCGGCTTCAGCGCCTCCGCCGGGTAGTTCTGAGGCAGTACAGCCATGCGCATGCCTTTAATGGCATCCGCATACCTGCGCCGCCCCTCCTCCACCCGGTGGGGAGCCGGTCCGGGTTGTTGATTACCGGTTGCCTTGCTCTCGTTGCCCCTAGACCTTTTGGAGCTGGGGGGTTCCTGCGGCGTGATTTGGGCGCTGCTCCGCTTTGCTGTTTGGGCATACGTTTCAGAGGGCATTGCCCTGCCATCCCCACGCCGTGCGGTCAGTGTAGCACCGACCGGACGGTTACTGGTGCCGCCGCCTTCCGCGTGAGCTGACCTGATGTCGTCGCGCTCCTTAGCTGGGGGTTCATTTCTCCCTTTGCCCCTGCTTCTGGCCATAGCCTCCGCCGCTTCAGGAGTCTTCCCCTCTCGCAGGTACCGTAGGTACCACCTCATGGTGGCGCCGCTCATTCCCCTCCTTCTTGGGTCATCACACCCTCCGGGTTTGCCAGCTTCTGGGAGAGGGCGTTGCCCACCTCTCCTGCGCCTCCTTTTCCTTCTGCGCGCACCGTCAGGCTCTGCCCGATGTGACTCCCCCGAGTCCGACCCGCTCCGCCTTGCGGCGGGGGTCTTGGCGGTGCTCGTGGCTGCTGCCGCGGCCCCAGGCGTTTTAGGCATGCATGCACAGCTACATGAGGGCATGTCGTCGCTATCCTCCTTGGCATGCTCCACAAATAGCGCCCGTACCTCCGGCGAGAGAATGTCAAGGAAGTCCACCTTCCGTCTGGCACCTTGACCCGATCTGCCTTCTCCTGCGTCAGCTTCCTTCTCGTTGTCCGTGTCCGTTCTCCGTTGTTGTTGCCTTACATCCGTGTGATTGTTGTTTGTTTTGTTTTGGTTCTCCATCTGTTTCGTCCGACCCTAGGCTCAAACAGGGTGAGCCGTCAGGTCTATTGTTTAAAGTGGGGACTAAGTAGGTCAGCCACGCCAGAGCCCCTTGGCGCGGTAAGGCCACAGTTACACCCCAATTCGGCCCGGTGTTGGGGAGGCTCCGTTATAATACAGCCAGATTTACCTCCTGGCTGCAAACCATCCAATGGGCACGGGTCGCATGACACCCTGGATTAGGAGGTGGTAGCTCTTGGTTAGCGCACGCATGCGGCACCCGACACCCTGCCCGGGCGGTGCCTATCGGCACCAACCACGCAGGTTGGGGGATGCCGAGTATGCCTTGCGCCTAAGCCCCTGCACCGCGACAAGGTGCCTACCATTCGCAGAGGAAACGGCAAAGTAACAGCGTATTAATATGCAAAAAAAAAAGAATTTGCTAAAATACCGTTATCTTCAATTTTCAAGCAATATTATTGGAATATGTAAGGGTGTGCTAATTAGTGTGCCACCGGTGTACGGTGTCATTTAAATAGATTAACCTGCCCACCATGGCCTTGTTTTTTTTTTGCCAGATCACGGGTGTGTCGTGTGAAGATGGCATTTTGTATGGAAAGATTTGCGCCTGAACAATCGCATTCGTAATACCATAAGCCATCTTGAGACCCAGCATTCATTCTTGGATAATATTCGACCGAAAAGGCCACGTCCAGCACGCAGTAAAGTAAATATAGTACCCGCGGCCAATATTTAAAAAAGATATTCTTCAAAAAATAAATGCTAAAGAATGTTCTTTCGAATGATAATAAACATTCCCCATTAAATTTGAAGTTCATATGTTTTTTCTTTAAAAAAAAGTAGGAAACCTCGAAATGGACTACGCTTTATAAGCACTAGTATAATTAATACAGAGAGACGAATACAAATGTGCGCATATATAAAGGAACTAGTATTATGTGAGAAAATTCTGTAGATTGGGTAGAGTTTTATGGAGAGGAATGTAATGACAGTGCAGTAAATTCGAATGAATTTAACATAAATATGTAGATATTGTTCAAAATAGCGGGACAATCCTCGAACAAATTGTTAAAATTAGATCATTATAGCATATATGTACATATACATACATATATGTAGATGCCATACAAACTTAATATAATAACTTAATACAAACTGCCGGATACAAATCAATTTCTTGTACGGAAAACTTTTTTCGCCAATATATCTTCATTAATTATTGTCCAAGATAGGACAGATCAGATCATTATATATGTAGCTGTAATACACTCTGACTAACCGAAATCAAGAGAAAGATCTTTTTGCCCTAAATGCATCTGCGAAAAGTAGTATAGCTTCGGCGTGGCCGAAGCTTATATTTTACCTTGATTTGACAACAACAGCGATTGATTGATTTTGACAGAACAGCGAAAAACGCTACTCCTTTCCTCAGTTGCCGTCCTTAGCGAGCAAAATGTGTCAAAAGTTGATCCCGTAGAAATCAGTCATCTTTGTTTGTTTTCATTTGAACAATGTTGCCATTGCTCAATACGCATACATATATGTACATATAGTTTTGTACACATCTATGTTTTCAATTACAATTTTTCATAATATAAAATAACAAAACTGAAAACAAAGTATTAAAAATAGTTTATACATTTATAAATAACAGCATTCGACTGATTTTGAGTTAGTTTAAGAAAATTTTAAACATATTGAAGACAATTTTTATAATTACTACCGTATATCGAGACTGGCAACCCTGCGTTGTGAGAGAGCAATCAGCTGACACGATTCTACGCAAAAATCCAAATGCCGTAGAAATCTACGGTATCCTACGGTAAAGCGGAAGGTAGAAGCGATGTTGGCTGATCATTTACATTGCGCTCCCATAAGATACGTATCAGCTGACACGGGCCACCGGTTTACGTTGTTCGCTGATCCAGCTACTAGAACTTGAAGTTTGTTCTTACATACATACGTACATACATACATACATACATACATACACAGACACTTCCGATTACTCATCGTAAACCGATATTGCTTATAATGCAAGTTTTTCTTAATGGTAAATCGAATTAATTTTTTACAATATATTTTATTGTTGTCGTTTTACTGATTTTATATGCAATTGATTTAGAAAATCTCAATGTCATTTAAGCTGCGCAGTCGTTTTGACTCATAAACCTGTAAATTAATGCAATAAATGCATTTTTCGATCGTTGGTTTGTAAAGATCTCTGTAGTTAAAACTTTTAATATTTATAAAATAATGTATAAAATTTTCTCGACTCTCGCTAAAGCTAATTATATTTTAAAAATTTTGTGTATATCCCTTTTTTAATATTCAAATCAACTTCGCACATTTTCGTTTGATAAGATAAGTTTGTTTAATAAGAAATTGAGATGGTATTCAAAAAAGCACCGCGACACTCGTTGAGTGATTCACCCTGGATTATAGTAGGCGATTGGATTAAAACGGAATTTCAGATTATAGAATTTATAAAATAAAAGGTATTATTGTGAAAATAATTATTTTCCATATTGCTATTAGTTAGTCTTTTGAATAGTTTGTTTATTTTTTGTGCCAAATTGAATTGAAATAAGATCACATGAGTGATTTGTTTACAAAGTTTGGACCATTTTAATTTATTTAGTCACAAAAGTTCTTCTCGAAAATGGTTTTTATAAGAAATATTCAATTAATTTAAAAAAATTTGATAAAAAGTGCCATCTTTGATAGATAGATAGATTATTAATTGAGGCATGCACTGCGACCATGGGTCTATTGTGCCCTCACCTAACTCACAGGGACTCGCTTAGCCCCAGTATATTGATGAAGTCCAATATTCTACTGGGTGCTAGCGAGGCAGTGTGATCCCTATCCGGAAACATGGATCCGAGGGCCTGTGACCTGCGCCTACAGACTGCGTTACAGTCGAATAGCAGGTGCTCCGGGGTTTCAGGCTCACTGTCACAGAACCGGCAGTTAGCGCAAGATGAGAGGCCCATGTTCGATAAGTGCCTTTTAAGCTTGCAGTGGCCGGTGTAAAATGCGACTAAGAGCCTGAGTTTGTTCCTTGGGAGGTTGATTATAGTCTCGAACCTCTTCTGATTATACCCCCCAACTAGCAGTTTGGCATGGCGTATCCCGTGCGCACGCTGCCAATGTGCCTCCCTGCACGCCCTTTCTTCTTTACGAAACAGTTCCTTCACCGTATGAGGACCCACTCCAGTGAATGGTTCGGGCCCCACCATAGCAGTGGTGGCTGCGGAGCGGGCAAGCTCGTCAGCCAGTTCATTGCCGGCTAAACCCCTGTGACCAGGCACCCAAATCAGGTGTACCTGGTTCCTCTCGGCCAGTTTGTCCAGCCTTGTTCTGCACTCTTGGACTAATAGCGATTTGATCTCATGAGATGAGATCGCTTTTAGTGCCGCCTGACTATCGCTGAGTATAGCAATTCGCTCGTTGCGATAGTTGCGGTAGAGGTTTATCTCGATACACCGACTAATGGCTAGAACCTCGGCTTGGAAAATGCTCGGAAAGGTTCCCATCGGAATGGAGAGCTTGGTACGCGGACCCACGACACCCGCACCTATTCCTTCCGATGTCTTCGAGCCATCGGTGTACCACCTCAAAGTGCTATCCCTTAGCATCTGCTCAAGAGTGGGGTCACTCCACTCACTCTTGCTACCGAGGGTAACCTTAAACTTCCTTGTTAAGTGGGTCGTTTTGCTGATGCCATCCCTCGGGAGGAGCGCAATAGTAATATCGCCACTTATTTTCTCCATCCTCTGGGACGAAATTATCTTGCCTTTGCCACCACCCTCTGCTGTTATCTGCAGAAGTGAGTACTTGGCTACTTGACCTATTATTATATGGAGCGGTGTCAGTTCCATTAGGACTTCCAGAGCCGCCGTGGGGCAGGTCCGCATGGCTCCCGTCATGCATACGCATGCTAGCCGCTGTAACTTGGACAGTTGGGTCCCTACGGAAGCCTGTGTCGCCACAGAGGCCCAGGACACCGCCCCGTATGTAATAATTGGTCGGACAATCATGGTGTATAACCACCTAATGATCCTTGGCTTACAGCCCCAGGATCTACCCGCCAGCCGTTTGCATACCATCAGTGCTCTTGTTGCCTTGGCTACCGTTTGGTGCACGTGCTGCTTCCATCGCAGGGTAGAATCCAGAGTGAGACCTAGGTACTTAACCTTGTTTGTCATTTCAATCTCTCTGCCCCCAAGTGTGAGGTTCCTCAGGCCGGGTAGGGACCTGCGCCTTGTAAATGGGACTATGGTTGTCTTCGAGGGGTTGATGTTTAATTCAACTCCCCTGCACCACCCCATCGCCAGGTTTAGACCCCGTTGTACTAGGTCGCAGAGAGTATCCTCAAATTTACCTCTTGCTAATATCACTATGTCGTCCGCATACCCTTGGCAGCGGATCCCGTTGTAGGTTAGCAATTCCAGCAGTTCATCCACGACAAGGCTCCACAGTAGTGGAGATAGTACACCTCCCTGTGGGCATCCTCTTGTCACCCCCAGACGAATTGTTGTATCGCCTGCCGTGGTCTCGGCTATTCTGGTGCGCAGCACGGCATCAATCCATCTGCGCACCGGTGCGGCCACCTTCCTTCTCTCCAGTGCCCTGGCTACACTCCTGTGAGACGTGTTGTCAAAGGCACCTTCGATATCTAGAAAGGCGCATATCATCACCTCCCCTTCCTCCAGTGTGCTCTCGATCTCCGAGGTCAACTGGT
The DNA here is from genome assembly GCA_037783105.1 of Bactrocera zonata. Lineage (NCBI taxonomy): Eukaryota > Metazoa > Arthropoda > Insecta > Diptera > Tephritidae > Bactrocera > Bactrocera zonata. The sequence goes on from JBAWJQ010000405.1 coordinate 142,177, forward strand.
ACAGAGCCGTACTGGTTGATCTTCCCGCTCTGTAAGCATGCTGAGCAGCATGCAGGGGTACAGTTTTCAGCGCCGTCGACCTTATATTGTTGTCGATGATCTTTTCCAAAGTTTTCAGCAGGAAGGAGGTTAGACTGATCGGCCTGTAAGATTTGGCCAAGGAGGAAGGTGCCATCTTTGATATTCATGATTAAATAATAGAAAACAATTTGAAGTTAATTTATACGTCTATATTATTTTTACCGCCAGTGGTAAAAATATAGACTTCACAATAGACTCTCTTAATAACGAGTCCTTCCTCCTTTAGCCTCAATAACTGCCGTAATTCTTGAAGGCATGGAGTTCACTGGGATCTCAATTGATTTCCTTACCGTACCATACCAAATTAGTTCTAAAACCTTTATCATTTGACTTTTGTTTAGCAACTTCATTATGTGCCATAAGTACAGAGTTAAATCGGTCGAGTTTCCCGGCCAATCCAAGCGTTGAATCCTAAGATCGTTAAAAGTATTGGCTAACGAAAAATAAAACCCGAGCTGAATAGTATCATATACACCAATAATCTATAAGGGTATTCAGACCAAAGCCTGTTAATTTGGTAATTCGTTAGTTGATACTTCGTTAAAAGGCTTAACTGTGAACATACTTTTAGTTCTACCTCTGTAGTATGGTAAATTTGATTCCGAAACAGCTGATTCAATTTTATTAAAGAGTAAAAATGCCTCAACAAAGTGCAAAATCAAAAATTGTCAGTCATTTAATGGGTAAGTACTTTAAATTGATGTACAGAGGAGCAGGAGAACAGCTGATGTGATATTACCGAGTAACGAATCAATTATCAAGCTTGCCAGATGGATAGTTCGTTACTCGGTAGAACGATAGTCTATTAATTTTACAAAAACAAAATACATGTAAAAAACTACCGAATAACGACTAACTATATAATGGATTGTCAAAAAAGTCTTGCGGTATTTTTATTATATCAATTCGTGTGGCACCCATACATCGAGCTTCTTAGTGACTCCAAGCTTCTTCAAATGGTTTATAACGGTTTGATGACTACTATGCCGGTCTCTTTCGATCAATTCAGCGATTTTATCGCAATTTTCGACGAAAACGTTGAAACCATCGTTGTGCGGTGAAAATGGAAACTGTATCGGGTCCATAAACTGCACAAATTTTATTGGCGGCTTGAGATGCATTTTTGCCTTTATCGTAGTAGTACTGTAAAATATGCCGTATTTTCTCTTTATTTTGCTCCATGTTTGCGGCGCTATAACTCACGAACGACTTAAAAGAAACGATCATCAAACACGTGTTAGCGCGTGAAATGAGCTTTCCAAAAAGGTATAGCATGACCCGATGCGACGAATAAAACTAGAACTACGCGCTTTCAGTGCCAGCTAGCGAAAATACCGCAAGACTTTTTTGACAACCTAATATATTTTATACAAGATTTGTTCCCAATCAAAACATAGCCATTTTACACGGTGGCATTACGATGAGTTATCCTGGAAGATTAGGCGCTCCGTATAAGAATAATGCTTTTCAATTGCGGGTCTTAAAAAATTGTTAACCACTACTGCATATGTTTGCGCATTCATTATTAGATCAACCAGGTATACAGGTCCCAAAACATACATACATAGATTGAAAAAAAATCCTTTGTCTTTGAGGAAACTTTATTTTCTTTACTACACAATTATTCTGGAACCTCTCACTAAAGCAAATTTTGGAGCTTGGCAAATTAAATTTGTTTTCGTCAAATCACATAATCAGTTGCTAATCATATTGATCCCAACTTTATTACTTTTTAGCTCACTAAAGTCGTCCGGCTTTCATCTTTTGTATAAAAGTGGCTGTTTGGCAGGGCATCTTCCATATTTTCTTCTGATCATTTGGCATTTTGCGCAATTTTTCAAATACACAACCAAAACAGGACTAAAATTAAACAATGTTCAACCCAATTTCATAAAAAATAATAAATTTCCCAATGCCTACTAGGACATTTTTTTCAGATTTGCATACATTTATAAAGCTGAAGATATTTGTAGAACGTCTATACTGTACTACGTGTAAATAGGCATCGCTTTCAACCAAATAGAAAAATAAATTATCATCTCAATAGGTTGGCCTAATACATTATCGGTGGTTTTCAACAACCCATGCACACCGCTCTGGTAATTCTCTAATGACGACTTATAGAAAAAACCGGCAGGACTTTTGTTCATTAGCTGGTATCAATTTCGTCTGCTTCCTTTAATGCTCATGATTTCACTCTAACGTTCACACCCAATTTCCTGTTTCCGTTACTCACAAAAAAAAGTTGCAATAACAAACACAACCATTCCGCCTATTAAACAAAGCACCTAGTCTTTTGACATTGCAATTCAATTTGTTGTTTTGCTAATAGAAAGCTAATAGAAAATGTTGTACGTAAATGGCCAAATAAATTTATTTTTGGGTGTGTTTCATCGACAGGATTGTCAATATTCTTAAATTACAACACTGGTTAATTGTTGGTCATCATTGCAAAATGTAAACGCCCACACGCAAAAAAGTTACACGAATCAGCCTTTCGAGCTTATTGTATTCCCACGTGTACGTAATGTACTTGCGTGTTTATACAAGGTCTGTCGCAAAAGAAACAGAACTTTTTAAATATAACTGTTTCTGGTGGCGCCACCTATTGGTGGGTATATGAAATAAAAAGTTTGTTCCCTTGTTGACATTTCGTAAAAATTTTAAGACAATTGGATAACTACAATCGATGTTATCGATCAAACAGTGACAACAGCTTTTGATCATCGGTTGTAAAATGCATTTTGAACAAAGAGCAAATATTAAATTTTGTTTTAAACTTGGGGAAAACGTTTACTGAAACATTTCAAATGATGAAAAAAGTTTATGGTGATCAGTGCCTTTACCGTAGTAATTGCATGAGTGGTTTAAGCGATTCCAAGAAGGTCGTGAGGACCTCTGTGACGATCAGAAGTCGAGCCAAAAAAAGTCGTCTTCAGAAGTCAAAAATAAAGACAATGCTGATTTGTTTTTACGATTCCGAGGGTATTGTACACCGAGAGTACGTCCCAGCTGGCCAAACGATTAATGCTGTGTGTTTACCTTGGTGTCATGAAGCGTCTTTTGTCACGCATTCGTTGTGCTCGACCACAATACCGTGAGGCAGGGTCCTGGCGCCTGTTCCACGATAATGCGCCATGTAATCGGTCGACGCTTGTCACTGATTTTTTGACAAAAAACTCCATATTAACCATTAATCACTCACCCTACTCACCTGATCTGGCACCCTGTGATTTTTACCTATTTGGAAAACTTCATTTGCCCATGAAAGGACACTGGTTTCAGGACATTTCAGCTATCCAAAAGGCGACGACCGATATTCTCAAGAGTATTCCGAAAAATGACCTTAAACACTTATTTGAAATGCTAATTGACCGTGCTAAACGCTGTATCGAAGCACAAGGAAACTACTTTGAATAAAAAAATATAACTTTTGAAAAATATTAATTTTTTGTATGTTTTTTTTTTAACAGTCCTGTTTCTTTTGCGATAGACCTTGTATGTATACACACATATTTGTAAATACTATATTTGCTAATATTGACCTGTCCATTTACACGTACATTACACAGCTGTCAGCAAAGTTCAAAACTAATGGTATGACCTAAGCTACAAATGACTAAACGAACCTGAAATTAGCTTGTGTTGAATACATGTATAGTATGTATATTTATATATGCAGAAGGTAGTTCATTGCGCGTCCAAGTGCAGGGTACGCTTGCTTTCCTACCGGCCTGACCTACCTCTTGACCGATAATATATAAATGATACGTTACGCACTAACATTTGCCACTATAACTCACATACAAAATTTATTGCGTGCGTTTGTGTTAACAAATCGGTCGTGAAATGAAACTGATGCGTGTAATAGATACATTGTCATTGCCATTTTGGTTAGTTATTCCTGCCACACAACAATTGTTGCGTAACTCACACATACTTATAACAACAACATATAAAGTTACATTTAACGTGTATAACTTTGCTAATGCATTTCATTTTAATTTTATTATTACACGCTGGCATTCGAATTTACACACTAACTTATAGTGAGTAGTAATAGAAAAACATTGTAGTTTAACAGTTTTTTCGACTATTTTATTTGTGCATGATAATTGTTAGTCCAGCAACGCATACGGCACGCAACGCACGTGGTTGAATCGTTCACATATTGACGTTGCTCCGCTTTAAGTAATTCCATCATATGAGTGGCTCATTACTTTCTTGGTGGTTAAAAAAGAAAAAAGCAAGGCAAGAGAAAGCTTTTTGGTAAACGTCCCGTGTCAACTATTTTTAATGCCAAAGTAGTTACGTACATATGTATGTATTTTTATGCAAACGTTTGCACGACATTTCACAATGTAAACATAATTTATGCGTTTAAATTTTTATAACGTTAAATCTGTTTTTTATAAACTATATATTGTGGCAAAATAGTAAATGAATTGTAAAAAAACGCAAAATATTTAACTATTCATCAATATTTATCTTGTCGCCTTCAAAGTAATCCCCACCAGATGCAATACACATATGCCAACGATTTTTCCTCGAAACACTTTTCATAAACACTTTTTGGGATGGCCTTCAGCACCTTCCGCGAATTTTGTTTTATTTATCCGATCGAATGAATAGAATAAATAACACGGAGCCAAATATAATAAGTTGTTTGATCGATGGTATTCATTGCGTTTTTGACTTTCAATTCGGTCACAATCACGAGTTATCATAATGTCAAATACGTGAATTGTTCCTCGACAATTTCGACCGTATTCGACGGATGTTATAATACACATGCCTCAAGCAGACCAAATAGAACTCACCGTCTTTTCCTCCGGAATAAGTTCATGATGCATCCAACCACGAATATTGAAAAAAATGAACACCACCTTGATTTTTGAGCGGCTTTGGCGTGTTTTTTATACTCTTGCAATCAATTGCTACAGAGTATTATAGTTTTGTTCACCTAACGGCTGTGCGAATCACCTAAAACTAAGCGAGATAGATATAGAGTTATGTATATATAAATGATCAGAATGACCAGAAAAGTTAAAATCTGGTTGACTGTCTGTCTGTCCGTGCAAGTTGTAACTTGAGTAAAAGTTGAGCATCGTTGACACTTGGTATGTAGGTTCCTTAGTTCCTACGAGCTCGTAGATGGGCGTAATCGGATCACTGCCACGCCTAGAAATCGTCATTAACCGAAAACATATAAAGTTCCATAACTAAGCACTTGTCAAAAAAGTCTTGCGGTATTTTTATTGAATCAATGGCACCCATACATCGAGCATCTTAGTGACTCCAAGCTTCTTCAAATGGTTTATAACGGTTTGATGACTACTATGCCGGTCTCTTTCGACCAATTCAGCGATTTTATCGCAATTTTCGACGATAGGCCTTCCGGAGCGTGGCGCATCTTTGACCACCTCTACACCAGAACGAAAATGTTGAAACCATCGTTGTGCGGTGGAAATGACTGTATCGGATCCATAAACTGCACAAATTTTATTGGCGGCTTGAGATGCATTTTTGCCTTTATCGTGGTAGTACTGTAAAATATGCCTATTTTCTCTTTATTTTGCTCCATGTGTGTGACGATATAACTCACGAACGATTTAAAAGAAACGACAATCAATCAAACACGTGTTAGCGCGTGAAATGAGCTTTCCAAAAAGGTATAGCATGACCCGATACGACGAATAAAACTAGAACTACGCGCTTTCAGCGCCAACTAGCGCAAGACTTTTTTGACAACCTAATACTTTTCTTATAATGGTATATCTGTATATCAAAAATGGGTTGACCATTTACTTTCCTTAGCCTCAATATACCTAATATAAGATTTTTGAACATACGGGTGACTTTTTACCGCATACATATATCGGCCAATATGTGATTTCTTCTTTACTGGCGTAGATACCGCTTACGCGATTATAGCCGAGTTAACAACAGCGCGTCAGTCGTTTCTTCTTTTCGCTACGTGGCGTCAATTGGATATCCCAAGCGAAGCCAGGTCCTTCCAACGGAGTGGAGGTCTTCCTCTTCCTCTGCTTTCCCCGGCGGGTACTGCGTCGAATAGTTTCAGAGCTAGAGTTTTTTCGTCCATTCGGACAACATGACCTATCCAGTGTAGCCGCTGTCTTTTAATTCGCTAAACTATGTCAATGTCGTCGTATATCTCATGTAGCACATCGTTCCATCGAATGCGATATTCGCCGTGGCCAATGCGCAAAGGACCATAAATCTTTCGTAGAACCTTTTACTCGAAAACTCGTAACGTCGACTCATCGATTGTTGTCATCGTCCACGCCTCTGCACCATATAGCAGGACGGGAATAATGAGTGACTTATAGAGTTTGGTTTTTGTTCGTCGTAAGAGAACTTTATAGGGTGTATGCATATATATACCCTATATGTTTATATAAAATTGCTAGATTCCGATCCTCTGGTTAACGTTCTACATCTTATTTCCCTGGCTTTGATTCTTGTAAATTTCAAGAGTATAAAAATTCGGTTGGGCCCGAATTTAGCCCCCTTTCTTACTTGTTTATTTAATTTTTGTTTGAATAATTTATGACTTTTTTATTTAGTTATCATTATTATTATATTATCTTTAATTAATTTATTTCAAATATTATTATTTATGATATACATAATTATTGTTACCGGGTTAAAAGATAATTTTGTCAAATTGTCAAAATATTTTTTCACACATGTGAAAGCGATAAAAGCAAATTTTATGGAAAAAAATTTGCACCAATTCAAATTAACTCCATAAGCTTGTTTGAAACTGAATTATGAGCTGTGGTTGAATGTATAAGTTGTAGTTGTTGCTAAAAATGACAAAAAGAAGTGAAAAAGAATAAAATGTTCAACAAAAATTTCTATTAAACACTTCCGAATATACTACTGTGCCCAAAAAATAAGGTGATATTCTATTTATTTTGAAAATTCTTTATTTATTCTTCCAAATCAATTTCATCCCCTCCAAAGTAATCCCCTCCCGATGCAATGCACTTATGCCAACGGATTTTCCAATCTTCGAAACACTGGTTGTAGTCACTTTCCGGGATGGCCTTCAGTTCCGTCTTCGCTGCGGCTTGAATCTCCTCTATCGTAAAAAACGGGGTCCCCGGAGCGGTCTTTTGAGCTTGGTGAATAGCCAGAAGTCGCACGGCGCCTGATCAAGTGAATACGGTGGTTGCGGAACGATATGTGTTGAGTTTTTTGGCGAAATGATCACGAATTACGAGGGCAGTATGGGATGGTGCATTATCGTGGTGTAAAAACCAAAAATTGTTTTTCCACAAATCCGGCCTTTTTAGGCGGATAGCGTTACGCAAACGACGCATAACGATCAAATAATATTCATTGTTGACTGTTTGACCCGTTGGAAGGAATTCATAATGCACAACACCACGATAATCGAAGAAAACAGTCAACATGACCTTGATTTTTGAGCGACTTTGGAGCGATTTTTTTGGTCTCGGCTATCTTTTGGCACGATATTCACTCTATTGATCGGTTGTTTCGGGGTCGTAAGCATAGATCCAAGTCTCATCGCTAGTTATAATGCATTTTATGTTACCCTGGTAGTCGGAAAGCATCATTTCACACACTTCAACGCGACGCCTTTTTTCCAAAAAAATTCAATGTTTTCGGTACCAGTCGAGATTTGACGCGCTTGAGGCCCAAAACATCCTTCAAAATGGTATTGGCTGAGCCTTTCAATATGCCAACTTCATCAGCAAGGTCTCTAATTGGTAATCGACGGTTTTTCAACACCAAATCTTTGATTTGTTGAACGTGAGCTTCGTCGGTTGAGGTTGATGGTCGCTCTGGACGCTCTTCGTCTTCGACACGTTCACGGCCGGCTTGGAACTCACTATACCACTTGTAAAAATTTTTTTTAGACATAGCCTCATCACCAAAGGCTTTCTGCACCATCCTCAACGTATCCGCAGCAGAAAATTGATTCCGTAAATAAAATTTAATGCAAATTCTTTGCTCAGCAAATTTCAACATCGCAAAAAACGAAAAACTCACTTTTAGCAGCTCACAAAACGACACGTATCTCAAACACTAATGAATATTTTGACATGAAATTTTGACATAAATATGACTGACAGTACTACCAACGTAAAAAAAAAAAATAATTCTCCAAATCCTTCGACGCGCGCAGTTTAAATTTGTATGTATGTCTTAAATGTCATCTTCAATGCCGATATTACATTGAAATAATTCGCGAAAGTGGGGACTCCTTTATTCCGGTATAATCAAGATAAATTAACCCTTAAGTTTTAAATATAAAATATTATTGTGGGGTCTAGTCTATATTTAAATAATATTTAATAAAAAAAGGTTTATTCTACATTGGAAAAATACTGTTGGAAACCCCACATATAAATAACAAAGAAGAATATTTGCTGAATATTTTGCTAAAACCGTTATAATCAAGAAAAGAAATTTCTTACAATCGTGCTTATCATAATTTTTATTTTTTCAAATTATGATAAGACGTTCGCAAATTCGCAAGAACTACAGTTAGTTTCAGCTGTATTTGTTTATACTTTCATTAATAATATATTCATCTTTGAGTTACTTTTTGTTTGAATTCGCTTTGCAATTTTTTTTATGTATTTGCTGATTGCATGTACTGCAAATACATAATTCAGAGAATGCACTGATGACTTGAATCATACTTTTTTGGAAAATAAGGCGTGCTTAAATGAGTCAATAAAAGTTGATCACCCCACCAGCGCGACTTCTCATAACTCATTTTTCATGAACTGTTGTCTCAAATTTTCATTGCAGCCATTATATGTACTAGGGGATCCGGCCACGCGTTGCTGTGGTATACATTTTATACTATTACTCATATAATAAACTATTCAATAAAAAAACGGTATGCAGACGTAGAGACCATTCAAAAAGCTTGCACCGCCATACTGGCGGTCATACCGGCCAACAATTTAAAACACTCGTTCGACATTTTTTTGGACCGTGCAAAAAGCTGTATTGAAGCAGAAAGAGACCATTTTGAATAAAAGCCATTTGTTATGTTTTTTTTTAGTCCTGTTTAATTTGGAACGCACCTTGTATATATGTATATTTTTTATAAACATATATAATTTATACACTGACCGATATATTCGGTATATCTCATACATTGTCCGATATTTTCGATTAAAAGTCAACTATATATACTAGGACTAGGGTCCACATATTCGGTACCAAGGGTCGTGAACAGTTTTGGTTGAATTTGAAAAATTTTTGGTCATAAGGTGGCTGGGCTTTAAAGGAATTATTAATGCAAAATTGTATCCCGTTATATTAATTGCTCTTTGATTTGTATACTGGAAGGTGAAATAATCAAATGCAATTTAAAATTGTGGCATATGGGAAGTAGTCGTGGTTGTAGCCCGTGTTCGCGCGCTGGTATAGGAATGTGAGAAGAATGCCACGTACTAAATTTAGTTGAAACCTGTTGCTCGGTTGGTATGTCTCTGGCATATATAGTTATCGATTTATCCCACTTTCAAGTTGTTAGCAGTTCCGTTATATGGGTGGTGGACGGCGTCATCTTCCGATTTCATCCACTTTTACGGTGTCAAACGGGATACTAGAAGGATTTTTCTTTAGCGAATTCGGTGGTTTAGGATAAATGGACATCAAACTAATAAAAAAACGGGACCGTCGCCATTTTTTCAAAATCTTTAGCCCACGGGTGCCTCTTGTACCAAATTGCAGTTCTACTTCATAATTTAGTGCTTAGTTAAGGCACTTTATACGTTTTCGATTGATGGCGTTTTGTGTGAGTAGCAGTAGTCCGAATACGCACATCTACGAACTTCGCCCTATTTTTTTTTTGCCAAGGAAAATATGTACCAAATTTCATTAAAATATCTTCATTTTTCCTCAAGTTACAGTTTGCATGGACGGATGGTAGTCCAGACAGACAGTCAACCGGATAACTTTATATCTATCTCGATTAGTTTTAGTTGATATACATATATAACCGTTAGGTGAACAAAACTATTGTACTCAGTAGCAACTTCGTTCGGTGGAATTTTTGCCTTTCGTAACTATTTCATAGTTATATTCGAGGGTTCCTCGACAAATCATCTTTTAAAAGACTTTCTACCGTCATACAGGATTCCAACTCATATTGAAATTTACCGTGGCGCAACTTAAGAAGCTTATAATCTCTTTATAATAAACTTTGGACGGCCGGCAAGAGTTTTTTAAAATTTTTAAATGTTGTACCAGGCTTCCAACTGATTTGCACAAATTCTTGCACCTTTTACGGTAACTTTATAGGTTCGTTTAGGTTATATGGTTGAACTACAAGAAGAAAATCGCATTTTGGCCACGTGAAGCTGGTAAAAGAATCCTGCAATTCGATTTACTGCCGTCCTATCAAAGTGAATAGTTATTTCTTTAAAAGCCACTTTGTTCCGAGGAAGGAGATCTACTCCCATATTAATGGCACCAAAAGACAGTTCGTATTTCATGATAGTTGTCTTCATTTCCATTCAAGTTTAGTTTGGCGACTTAAATTGTTGCAAATTCGCGAATTGCTTCATTAATTAGTCTATCCTCGCAATCGTTTTTTTCTTGCCTGGCCTTTATTGGCTTTTGCGTTTATTATCTATGGCACACAACTGTGACTGATTTAAATCTGTCACTACATAAACACAGCTTATCAAACATAGTGTCAATGTGTGTACATATACATATGTATCGCTAGCTCTTTGCACAATTAGCAATAGTGTCGCTGACGTCATATTCTTACAAGCCTCAGACGCAGCCAGAGGTAAACGCAGCGTATCAATGTGGGCACGCGCCGCCTGCAGGAACTACACATAACAGCACAATTTACAGAGAATCGTATAGAGCATAAGCTGTTAGTCACTTAGTCATTATTTTGCTCGCGATCATTTAACGCTGAGACATCGCTAAGTGTACGTTTTGTATAATTCCCCAAGATAAACACGCGAGCCACAGTCTTTTCTTGCTCCCGCAGCGCCAGCACCTCCGTGCACGCTTACTTGTATGCTATGTTGTTGGCTTACTACTAGCTAACCCGCGCTCGGCTTTTTAGCTTCTTCGTCATCCCGTTGACGCCGCTGGTGATGACGTTGCTGATGCCTTCTGCTCGTTGGCTTGCATGTGCGTGAGTGTGCGATTAGCCAAGTAATCGCAGTCCCCAGTTTGTTGTGTTGTGTCGCTTTTCGAGACATTTGCGGCACGGCGTGTTGCCATTTGAACGTTGAACGCGAGAGCGTTGTTGTGTTAATGCGCGTGCGTGTGGTGTACTAAAACTTTTCATTTACTAGCTAATTGAGTGGCTAGCAAATTTGCAGAAAACAAATGAAATTGAGTAATGGTGCTGGCAGTGTTTGTGATTGAGACGCGCCAACAAGTGAAAATTTTATATATTGAAGCAAGCAATTAAAACAAAAAACAAAAATAAAATAAACAAAACAGATCTGCCAAAAAACCATTTGGCAATTATCTATAGATCAGTGCTTTGCGTGTGTTGTATTCACTGCCAGTGAAAAAGTTTGCACAACAAAAATATTTCGCACATTCCGCTTGTTTTTAATTAATGTTTCTTATATTAAGTCAGTCCAGCAGCATGCACATTTGCTGCTGACTCACCTGTGATTAAGTGTGCGCAATAAAGGTCTATTTGTTTATACATTTTTCGCTCGAATATAAATAAAATCTGGTGTGATACTCAAACGCGCAACGACTACAGCGTGTTTTGTAGAAGCTGAGAATAAAATAGTTGCTGAGAACAAATTTGCACCTTGTGTCATTTTTTATTCAAAATTTACACTTATTCATAAATATAAGTACAATTAAATATAAAAAGTTGCAATTGTCAACAAACTTCCAATAAGGTAAATGGTATGAAATAATCGACTTTGAAAATCGATCACAGTTGTCACAGCTCATTTGATGGCTTAGTCATAATGCACTTTTACAACTTGCACTTTGTTTTTTTTTATATTTCTGTTTTCAATAACAGTTTTTAAAGTGACTTGTAAATTTACTCAATTATTTATCTCTACTTATTTGAATATTTCATTCATTGGATGACTCATGTAACACTTTATAAAAATAAATAAGTTTATTCTGTGCATGTGGGCATTTAAAGTTTTTTTGTGTTGTTTTTAACTTCTTGTCATTGTCATTTTTATTGTGCTTTGTTTATACGATCCATACGACCTACGATTGTCCGCTCATATTTGATGTCTTATATGATTGTGCAGCACCAACAAATAAATAACAAGTTCGTTCGTTAATTCTCTAGATTGATTTGGTATGCAAAACGCGTGTTGCGGCTTACTGCCCAGACATACATACATACATTTTTCAGGTTCAAATGCCTTTTTTTAATTTTTCAAGAATTTCTTTTGTCGAGTGTTAAAAAAATGATACTTCCTTGCATATTTCACTTGCCAAAAAATATACTCGAGGAAGAGACAAGTGTTGATACTTCAAAATATTTATGTACATCACTGAAGCACCGGAAATCAAAGTTACTTGTCCGCTAAATGTTCTTGCAACCTTTTTCATTAGCACCAAATATTTTTGTGCCGGATGCTTCTATTACATTGCTTGCCTTTTAAAGTTGTAGAGTTTTTTTACCACTTTTATTTTCGGTCCTCCTGCAATTTGCCAGCAAATACTATAAGGCTAAAGCTTGATTTGGCAAAATTTTATGGCTGTGTTTTACAAGAATGTTTAAACTTATATAAAATGGTGTTAATGCGGATATTACTTGCCAATTATTTGAAATTTCTTCGAAAGAAGTCGTAAAATATACTTTTATTGGCATAGTGTATAGAGGTGTGAAATATGTCTTCAATTCATATATTTGGTTTATTTTTGTAGTCAAAAATACGTGTATGGAAATAGAAATGTATGGAGTTTTTCAGATATAAATGGTCTAACTAATTCGAAATGGTTCGTTATACATATGTATGCATGTATGCATGTATGTACATATGTGCTCTCTGATCAAAATTGACAAATTGATTGACAAAAACAAAAATATGTTACGTTTTTTAACACAAATGTTTACTATTACCTTCAAAATATAATCCTTCTAGGGAAATACAAGCCAACGCTTCATCCAATTTTCCATACATTTGTTATACTTAAGCCTCGGCGCGCTGGCCTTCACCCAATAACTTTAACTTCAATGACTCACGACGCGTTCTCCAAAGTATTTTTGAAGTCGAGAACAGAAAATGTGACAGCAACCAATTCTGATGAATACGGTGCCTGTGCGATGACTCTCGTTTCGTATTTGTCCAAAAACTCAGTCACAATCAATGCTAGCATGTGACGGTGCATTATTGCGATGAAAAACCTCTGCTGAATGTTAGGTTCCGAACCAATTTAGGCGATAAAAAATTCGTGTTAATCTAAAGGCGGATTTACCTAAAATCCTTGCTCTTAGACTTATTCTTATGGGCGTATTTCCAGCAATAAGTTAGTCTACAGTTAGTTGGTAGAATTACATATTGAAACGAGGCTTTATATTTATTTTCTTACATTTTCTAAATATTATTGAATTGCATTTAAATAACCAAATATGTTTTCTTTGGATTTGCAGATGGCTATACCACCACCACCAGGTCCACCGCCGCCACCAGGGCCACCACCGCCTCCCGCTATGGGAGGTCTCAAATTAGGTGGTGCCGGTGGCGGAGATATGCGTTCAGCGCTCCTACAATCCATACAAAAAGGCACTAAACTGAAAAAGACTACAACAGTTGATAAAAGCGGACCAGCCCTAGCAGGAAAGGTGTGTCTTTTGCGATAAAACTGAGCTTTTGTGAATTAATGATTTTTCATTTCACATATGTATGTATGTAACTAACCGGTGTTGTTTTTCTTTATTTTTCCTATTACGCACAGATTTGCGATTCAACGTCATCCGCAACGAGTTCACCGAAACGAATACACAACAATAATAATAACAACAACAATATCAGTAATAGCAATAACAATAATGTGGGCAATGGCGCACCAAAATTGGGTGGCCTATTCGAAGGGCTGACCTCAATGCCCAAACTGAAGCCAGTCAATGGCAGTAGTCGTGGTGAGTAACAACAACGCCGATTTCTGCATTACACACCAATTGTATTTTCCGATTTATGTTCTTATTGATATGTGTGTTTGTATGATGTGCTTTTTTTCTACTTTTACAATTTCCTTCATGACATTTTCAGCCCAAGCACCGGCAATCCCAACGGCTACCAATAACGACTCGTCCGCAGCGAGTAGACGCAACGACACATCGCCACCAGCGAACGCCAACAGCGGAAATAACGGCAGCAGTAATGGTCCATTAGATTTCAATGCTGAACTAACAAAGCATTTGACACTGAAGCGGCAGAAGCAACAGCAGCTACAACAGCCGGTCAATGCGACCGAGGCGAATTTACGCACAAATCGTGGTCCACCACCGCAGCCGCCATCGACGCCACCGAAAAATCTCTCAACGGTAAATACAATGCATGCTAAATTATGACATGAGAATAAGAAAGACTACAAAAAATATGCAAAACGAAATAAAAACAAGAAAAGGCGTTAACTTCGGCTGCACCAAAGCTAATATACCCTTCACAGGTGCATTTTTTTTAGTAACTACGTGTTTAAGTAAATCTATGGAAGCTATATGCTATAGTAATCCGATGTGAACAATTTCTCCGGACCAAATTTCGTGAATATATCTTGTCAAATGCAAAAGTTTTCCATACCTGCACTAGATGCCGATCATTCAGTTTGTATAACAGCTACATATATGCTATAGTAAGGCGATCTGAACAATTTCTTCGTATATTACATTATTATCTGAATTATTATTATTATTTAAATAACTTATGCTAACTTTTGAACAGCTTCTTGAAGAGAAAAAAACGTTTGCAAAATTTCAAAACGATATCTGAGGGACTAGTTCGTATATATACAGAGAGACGGACATGGCTAAATCGACTCAGCTCAACATACTGATCATTTAAATATATACTTTATAGCGTCCCCGACGCTTCCTTCTGGGTGTTACAAACTTCGTGACAAACATAATATACCCTCTTCAGGGTATAAATGTAAACAAATATGTATATGTGAATAACAAAACTAGAGATTGATAAATAAGTGGCGAGAAAATTTTGCAGTGATTTCTAGTAGCAGGTTTCTGGTGGTGTTGCTGTGTAGCGTACGTTTGGAAAAGGGTTTTGCAAATAAACCACATCAGCGTACAGTGTTGCCCAAAATTAGAGCAGTACTTCTGTAAAAATTGTCATATAAGTATATATAAATATCAGCGTAACGGTCTGAGTTGATTTAACCAGGTCCGTCCCTCTATCACATGCATACATATATACGAACTAATCCCTCAGATTTTGAGATATCGATCTAAAATTTTGTACACATCTTTTTCTCCAAAAGTAGCTGCTCATTTGTCGGAAACACCGATAGCGGACCACTATAGCATATATGTATCTGTCACACAAGCTGAACGTGCAAAATCAAGTTCTTGTATGGAAAATTTTTTTATTTATATTTTCACAATACTCGCCACAATTTTCGAACAATTTGTTCAGATCAGACTATTATAGCATACATAATATATTCAAACTAAACGATCAAAATCAAGGCCTTATACGAAACCTTCTTTATTTGAGAAGTTATGTTCAATGATTTCGACATGATATATTATTGTCTACGGAGATGCTGTCTTGTCCCGACATGTTGTTTATATCAGACCACTACAGCATATAACCGCCATACGAACTGCCTGTCAAAAATAAAGATAACGGTCTTTTTATTTTGTAATAAATACACCTGTGTGGGGTATTTAATTGCTTCGGTGCAGTCTAAATTTACGATTTTTCTTGTTTCTTAATGAAATAGTTTTTTTTAATAAATCGCAAAAACGTAAAAAAATACTTTAAATTTGTGTCATCTAAAAAGTACAATTCGCAACATAGTTTTGCTGTCGCTCACTACTGGATTTATGCGGCTTTATTAATTAGGCTATAAATTACAATTATGAAAACAGCTCAACACTAAACTATGTATGATAGCACATTACTTATTTTAACTAACGCAAACAATTTTGCTCATCACTGCACTCATTTGCGCATTTGCATAAATTACATACACTTAAAAGTTATCTACAAGTATTCGTACAGACACATGATCACACGAAATTGTAGTATAAGATTTACAAAATTCTATTTCAGTGTCTGTGTTGGAGAATTTATTAGCAGATTTATACAGCTGTAGCAGCTGTAGCCAATTCATGTAGTTTTCCACACCGCTTCTGAATAAATAAATAAATTTGACATTGGAAGTGTTATGAAATCATTATAAATATGCACTATATTTGGCGTGTCATTTGCATCTAAAGTGCGTACGACTGTGGCGTCCACAATTAGAAGCGTTCGCTAATAAGGAAATCGTATTTTCTTTTAAGTTAACCGTTACCGTTTTAAGACAGTTTACGAGATTTGAGAAATCTTATGTATAATTAAGTGTAATAATGTGTCTTATGCTTTGTACGGTTAGGAAAAAATCAACCCTGCTAATATTTTAAGCATAAAACGCTACGCTAATGAATAAAATGCCTAAATGTCGAGATTGTTGATATCATATACATATGTAAATTGTTTTTTTTTTTTACAAAAAAATTGGAAACTGTTAGATGAAAACTTTTCACGTAAAAATCACTTCATAGTCTTTAAAATATTTATGGGGTAAGAATAGGTAATATATAATTTTAGAATTTATATACATATGCATATATTTTTTTTATTTAATTTGTTTATTATTTTTTTCTCTTAGTATAAAAAAGTGTTTTATACATATGTATGTACTATATATTAATTCCAAAGTCAATAAGCGGTTTACTTGTTTTTTTTTAACATTTGCATCAGAATCTACAAACGTCGCCTATAAAATATACATATGGGTATACATATACATATATATTTAAATTATCAGGTTATTGAGCTGAGCCAATTTATTCATATCTTTCTGTCTGTCTGAATCTGAAAATTTACACACATTTTTTTCTTCGCAAGAAGCTCCCCTTTTCGGTACCGCCGATGTTGGACCACTATAGTACATAGCTGCCATACAAACTGAATGATTAAAATTAAGTTCTTGTAAGGAAGTTAACGTTTTTTCTTCTAACAGACTATGCTGAAAATAGTTTGCAAGTTTGTTGACAATATTTTTTTTTCAAATCTTATTTTATTTTTGCTATATCACTAACTTAGAGTATTCAAAAAATCCAAGAGAAATAGTTAATTAAACAATATTATTTTTATTGTACGTCTGAAATTGTGTGGAAAGCGATTTAAACAAAATTTATAACCTTAAAAATAACTATACATACATATATATGTATAAAACGAATTATAATTGGTGTTATAGTGTTTTAAACATCTCATGAAATGTCTACACTAACTAAAATATGGTTGATTGACACATTAATGGACATCTCCTAAATGCCAATTAGAATATTCGGGGCGGAAGCAAGTAATATTTCTAGTGATATATTAATTTTTAAATAGCAGATTTCTATTTGGCCAAATAAATTGATTTAAGAAATTTTATCTAAATAATAAAATTTAAAAGTTTTATAGAATGCATCATTTCGAAATTTAGGATTATGTAAGTAAAATATTATGTTGTTAGTACAATCATTTGTATAAAAAAATATAAATAGACCGCACTAAAAATAATTTTATAGAAATCGTATTTTAAATTTTATAGATGTAAAATAACAAATTGTAAGAGATTCGATGTAAAGCTAAAAATATTAGAACTCAACGCGTCAAATCGTAGCAATATACCATTTAGGCTATATGAAATACATTTGTATATGCGCTTAAACGTATTGAAAAATTATTATTAAACATTTTCCTTTTTTGCTTTACGTATTATATTCATAATATTTATTTGTTTTGTTTTCTCTCTTTCGCCATATCTTAACAATGCACAAATAAGCAGAGCGCCTCCGACTCGGTGTTGGAGAAAACGAGAGGTATCAACGCGTCGTCAGCTGGTATACGCGCCAGTCCGTTGGCGGCAAATCATAGCAATAGTAAGGCATCATCGCCTACGCTTTCGGAGAGCAGCAATGGCAGCAACAAAATCGCTGGTGGTGGCAGCAGCAATAGCATCAAAAGTAAAGCGGCTAGTTTGAAGTAAGTGAAGTACTGATGAATTTGATACAAACACAAACGCTTTTTCGCTTGTTTTATATAAAACACATACATACTTCTCGTTAAGTATGTATGTATATACATATAGTATATTTATTGTCGATATGTCCATATTTTTATTGCTTGGCAAAGTAAATATGTAAATTGTAGATATGTAACTTAAGCTTCATATGCAATATTTTAACAATGTAAACCCACGTACATATATACTATATATATAGCAGCTATGTATATATGTATGCAACTACGCCTCTTAACGTTGATTTTGGTGCCTTCACTATTCACCTGCTTCGCTACAGTTATTTTAGTATAAAAGTATCTTCGCTTAACTTGACTTAGCAGTTGCATCAAACACCCATCTACTACAAGCGTCAACAAATCACATGTTACACATACATACATACATACATACATCCATACATATTTACATACCTCAAATGGCTAGCAAGCCGCCTTCATACTGATTATTTGTTACTAACTTATCGTACGACCATTGCAATCACCTGCTTGTCAATATTAATGTCACGCGCAGTTTTGCAGTTTATTAACACTTTTTGTTTGCCATACATTCATAAAGCTCTACGCATAAATCTCACTTTTTATCAAAATCAGTTTCTTTGGTTTTCCATTTTTTTCGAACTTTTTTTAATATCTCTCGTTTTCACATTCTCAATTTATTTGCTTTGTTGTTCATTGCGTTTATATGAATGCACGTTTATACATTTTTCTTATTGCCAATTTCATTTATTATGTGTTTTTTAACCACCTTCACATCATGTTTGGTGTTTTCACTAAGAATTCGTCTAGAGATTTGCATTTGCTACGTACAATTATATATATACATAGTTACATTTGTATATAGTCAGTGCGAAATTTTCGAGAAATTATTATGTTTTTTTTTTGCGTTATCGGTTAGTATACATTGTAATAAACATTCTCTAAAATTTTGAAATCGAAGTTCACTACAAATCCAATCTTTAAACGCGTTTTTCTCAGAATGGTATTTTTCAAAACGGTTTCAACTATCAAAGGAAGAGTTTTGAAGATATCCAGAACATTTTTAATGTGATTCGCTACCGCGCTATTTAACCTTTTATTGTTTTTTTTTTTACGAAAAACTGTCGGAAAAAGGGCAAAATTCGATTTTGTATTCGTCATGAATGTATTTATTTAAAAAAAATCGGGCTTATTAGTTGATTCTAACATTAAAAAAAAAAAAAAACGCGAAAATGAGTGATTTTTCGGAAGGTCAGTCTGAGACGATCCCTTAAGTCTACGCACTATGGCATTTCCGAAGTTGGTTTTTTTTGCAACCGTCCCCTGAAGTTTCAAGTTTTGCATTAAAAAAATTATTCACAAGCTCTATCAATTTATCTTTCAATTTAAGTCGTGCAGTTTACATGGAATTTTTGGATCTTTTGCATTAAATTTTTTAACTCCAAAATAAATAACCCTACAATTTTGAAAATATGAAATTCTACTACAAAATTTAGCGCTATTCAAAAAAGGTCCGAATTATTTTTTGCTAAAAGCCTTAAAAGTTATACATTAAATGAACTGAGCCTTCAAGTGAGCCTACAAGTGAATTTTAAATTCTAAGTTGCTCATACGACATGTTGTACTATATGAATACTGTAGAATATTCTCTTTTAACGTTTATTTACTCTGTACATAAAAAGTGGAAAGCAAAAGTTAAAAGTATAAAGTAATAATGGTGAAAGTAAAATAATTATTAGCCACGGTTTAAATTTAAATCAGAAAGCTTATTTACGTTGGATAATGATTTTTTTGGGCAAAAACTGAAACTATTAGGAGCGGCTCCAAAAAAAAATCAAAGCCTGGAAAATAACGAATTCCATAACATATATACATATATATGGTATATACTTAACCCTATGTATTTGAAGTAAACAAATAATATACGTTTTAGTTGCGAATTAATATTTTCTTTAAGAAATGTTTTTGACTTGTTTTTGTTTTTGTTTTCATAAGATTAATTATTAACTGGAAATATAAAAATTCTATCTATCTAAAGCTAATCTTATCTAAATAGACTTTTATTTTTAAATAACTTTTTGTGCATTTTCGGAACATCGTCGAAATGTTATGAAAATTTCTTTAAACAATTCATATAAAATTGTATAAAATAGTAAATGTACGCTAGCCGTTAGTAAAATTTGTAAAAAAAAATTTAAAAAAGTACTTCGGCATAATACCCTCCACACGTAAAGCATTAAAGAGTATATAAAAATAGTATCTTATCTTGCTTTTCATCGGTCAGCTATAGGGGTCCGATCGTGAATAATATATTCGTAGCATATGCCATTGCTTTTGACAATAATTCGCGCCAAATTTTTTGTCAAATAAAAAAGTATTGCCTATAAGGATTTGGTTTTGATCAATAAGTTTGTATGGCAGTGGTCAGACTTTGGAGTTTCCGACAAGTGATCAAAATGTAAAGAAAAAATTCATGAGAAACACATAAAAAATGTTATTTGACATTAGAGATTAAAAAATATTGTCGCAAAAAGAAGCATATCAAGTACCAACCTTATATAATAAAAATAAGGCCTTTTAATTAACCGCTGACATTTCAAAAATAATATTTCAAAACTCTGATGACAAGTTTTGACTTTTCTTTTGTACATACGTATAACTGTACATATTTCCGCTAACGTATATCTACTTTCTTTCCATATGCTAACTTTTACTAACCATCGTAGCTGTTTTTTATACTTCTTTCTTGTGTTTATATTTTTCCTTTTCAAGCCCTAATTTATTTGCTTTTGCTTTTTTACATATATATATATACATATTTTCTTTTTCAACAGTTTAACATTAGGCAAAACAAATTCAAATGTTGTAAATAATAAAAGTAGTAATACAAATTCTTCTTCAACTACAACGACCTCGTACAATTATAATTCAATCAACAACACAACTACCACAACAAAAACAACAACAAACAAAACAACAACAAACCATTTAAACTACAAAAGCAGCCTGAACAGTACACTGTCGAAAGCAACACAATTCCAACAGCAGCAGCAAACATCACCTGCACCTAGCCGAGGCAATATCCTACCGAACAAGTCATCATTATTCGGCACGAATGGCATAAATAGCGCTGCTGGCCCTTCTGCAACGGGTAGTAACAATTCGCTTGCCACCCCAACCGCAGCATCAACGACGACGCCGACTAATAAGTCGCCGACGCCAAGTTTGAAGCCGGTGCCGAATCATGGCAAACCGAATTTTGCGCCCAAACCGCCAGGATTACAGCAATTGGCGTTGGCGAGCAGTCAACGCACGACTGTGTCGCGCCATCATAGCATGAAGTCGCCAAGGTATACCAGATGCAACAAGAATAACAAAACTATTGTATATCATTAAAGTAGCTGCGTGCAATGCTACAAATAATTCCATGAAAATTTAAGTTTAGTGTTTTAGGGCACGCAGTCAGGTTTCGAATAGTCAAAAATGAAAAAAGTGTGGGCTTTCAACTAACAGGGCAGCATCGTAAAATTCATTATATGTAATTATATCCATTGATATTCATTATACTTCATATGGTTGTGTTTAGTTTTAGAAAAGTTTACAAATTTAGTAAAAAATATTTGGGCTATTCGAAAAATGTTTGTAAATACTGTAATATACATATATCCTATTTAACTTAAAAATTATTCAGTATAAAGGGTATTTTATATTATTTTTTAAAAGTAAAAAATTTATCATTTACGAGTTACGTACATTAAAACATATAAACAAGACATAATTGTGGCTGTTAAATTTACTTTGTTTGGGGAAATTTCTATCATTAGTCACATTAAGAAGTTTTTTCCTATAGTATGGAAAGATTTAGAAAAAAGTAGAAAAATGCGCCTAAAGATATACTTATTTTAACTCAATATGAGTATACCTTTGTAGAGCCCATTTTTTATTTGTATTTTTTGTCAGTTTTATATAGTTTTTTTTTTGAGTCAATTAAAGAGTGATCCTTTAAATTATTTAATTTTTTGCTTGTTTCATTATTTGAATTAAACGCCTAAAACTATATTTATTTAATTTCAATGGAAGAAGATAATTAATGAATCAACTGAATGTTGAACATTTCCATTATTTCATTTTTTGTATCATTATTTCATAACTAAATATATAGATTTCGATTTTCAATAGTTAGTGAATATGTTCGAAATATAAATGCTCGAAATGTGGAACTAAAAACTGCATAAAATAGTTAAAAAAGATAGAGTCACCGAACAGGCTAGAAAACGCCATCATCAACGTTCAAAAACATAAAAAAATTAAAAGGCAGGATAACTAAAAAACATAAAAAATGTATAGCACAAGTTTTTTTTATATGTTCCACTTTTTTGACACAATTGCAATGAAAGTGGACATTATCTGTGGTTTCGAAAATATTAAAAATTTGAAGTAACTAATTACTTTTAAAACAGCAGTCAAATATGTTTATTTCGTTCGATTTAGAAACAAACTATAGAAAAAGAAGTAACTACTCTCTGCTTTCACAAGAATTTTTTTCCAACAACCGACAGCTGTCAGCTGCATACAAGCATTTAATGTTCCACATGTTTAATGACAATTAAACGAATGTACTTTAAAACGAGACCGTGTTCTATAGCTTGCTCAACAGCACTTTTTGTACTCTGTTCCACAGATCACCGCCAATTGCAGCGCCAGGTGCGCCCATATTCCCCACCCAACAACACTTCGGCACAATGCGCGCACCACTCGCCCAACTGTATCAGTCGCAAGAAGCAATCAACAGCAGCGGCATGCGTCCAGCGCCAAATCCACCAATTGGTAAGCTAAAATAAAAATTAAATAAAAATAAAAAAATATAATCATTACATCCTTTTTTTCACAGGTCGCCCTACAGTGGCACCACCGAAACCGCCATCAGTCAAACCACCGCCACCGCCAACACCGGCGCGCAGCGTCTCCAATTCCAATCTGAATAGTATTGTGGGAGGCCAAAGCACCGCTGCCAATGGCAATGCGGCCATACCATATAGCGCTGTGAACACTACACTTATCTCTTCCGTAAACAGCAATAATTACTCATCGCCCACCACAACGCAACCACCTTCCAATTCTTCTTCCACCAGTAGTGTGTCGGCATTGCGTGATCAATTTCGTAGCACAACAAATGCAACACCACCACCACCACTGCCGCCAACAGCAAGCGTTGCTGCTGCCAATCTGAAGTCGTCCAGCAGTAGCAGCGCTCAAGGCAGTCCAGGTAGCCCCGGCAGCAGGCAAGCGTCGAGTCGAGAAAAGCCCATAAAAGCAATCATATTGAATGGTGGTCCATTGAATGCGCCACCACTGCCACCACATCGAACAGTTCAAGCGCCCCCACCGCCGCTACGTCAAACGAGTAATGTAAGTAGTTTACCGTTTTCTACGTTAAATGACCAATTGCCTTATTTCATTGTTCTTTGAATATCGCACGTGTCCTAACTAGTTTCGAAAGCAAATTTGATGAACAGCTAGCAAAATAGAAATGATAAAGCACATGTGCTAAATACAGTTAGACTGCAACAGTTTGAAGCTCACATGGAAATGAATTTCACATTTAGCTGAGTGCTTTTCGGGAAGCGAAATGTAACTTTCTCTCGCATGCTTGTGTCTTTGCCCTCTCACGATGAATTTCATGCTATAGATTATTTTATTTATAAAGGCACGTTAACAGTTCTGTGCTTCTCTTTATGTAGTGCGAACAGCCTTGACTGTTTACACTGTCAAAATATCGAATATGTACAAATTATTTTTGTATTCAAGAACAATACTTAAATAGTGCCTCCTACAACAATTCTAAAGCTTCTGAGCTTCTTTCAGTTGCCGCAATTTCGAGGATGTGTCATGTTATGTAAAATGTAGTCGGTAATCAAAAATTATGGACACAATATTAATTTTATTTATTATATAAAAATTTAGGTGAACTAAAGTGCGATAATTGCCGCTTAATCATGAAGCAACTCAAACTTTTAGTTTTCAGTCATTTTGGATAGATTTGTTAGAAGCTTTTTCCTGCTGATTTCGGGTTGCTAAAACCGAAAACGACAATAAAAATTTCTTAAAACGTAGTATTTTTTGTGTTGTAGTCAACAGGTGTAGGGGTCAAACCAACATCATTTACTAAAATGACAAAAATAGCTGTACGTGTTGGAAATTTTTCAAATTCGTAATTAGGATTAAGCCATGTCCGCCTGTTTGTCCGTCTGTATGTACGCGAACTAGTCTATCAGTTTATAGGGTTTCGATCTAAAATATTGCATACAGCCTTTTCTCCACAAGATGTAAAATCAACGATATGGGGCCACTATAACATATACTGCACTATCAAAATCAAGTTCTTGTAGTGGCAGAAAACATTCCTGAAGTAATTTCGAGGCATCGTGTCGAGTTGACAGTCCTTGACCGGATAAAAATCCGGATCCGTTCCGTTCTTAGACTCTACCGTCGTGGGAACCGTTTGACAAGATATTTTTACTGATCTATCAAAAACAAGCCTTCTGTTGTAAACAATTTTTTTTTGTTTTACTCTAGGAAAGCTGTTAAAAATGTCGGGATTTCAATTTGTTATTATCAAAATTTTTAGTTTGAAAGTGACATTACTATCAAACGTACCAAACTAGCTGCCCCATCACTCAGTTAATATTCTCTTCATAAATATACATGTATATAAATTTAAATAATGTTTTTATTAAGAATGTAGGCCAATATTCTATTTGTTGTGCTACGGTTATTTGGTATCACCATTCCACACCTACCTGGTCTTGTTAAAGAAGCATATTATTTTACTTTGTGAATGGCTTTTGAAGTGTCATAAAATGCATATGTACATACATACATTCAAAATACCGAAATAAGTGTATATAAAGTATGTGAACATTGGAGAAACATTTCCTTTGACGTAGGTTTACTTCTGTTGGCATAGCAGTAAAGCTCCACTGCATATACATATATAAACCCACGTATTCTTGTAATTGTCCTGTTTACATTCTCTCGCTGCGTGCTCTCTCTCTCTCATTTTATATGTATCACTCAATTTCATTTGCCTCTGACGAATGTGAACGTCGTCAGGTGGCTTTACGCTGGATAATCAAGCGTATATGTGTGCATGTGAGTATGTGTGGGCATGGCATGTCTACACAAAAGTAAAATAGCAAAACAAAATCTGTAGCAGCGTGAAATTTTTGCATTGTGACAGTCAGACAACGCATAAAGCAATAGTATAATTTTAGGCGCAGCAGCAGGAAAAAATTCGAATACACTGATTTCCTAAAGTAATGGCATATTTCTAATGTGGCATTGATTGATTATTAAAAATCAACGTAATTTCGGCGTAAAACAATCAATAGTTTGTAACGGAATTTGAAGAATACGCGTTGCAGCAGATAAGGCGTAATACAATTGCAACAAATACCGTTTTTGCTGTTACGCGAATGCTGCTGAACTACAAACGTGCTGTAATTATGCAATTTCAGTAACTATGCTGTCTATTTACAAGTGCTCAGAGCGGATATATATAGTTTTTTACGGTTTTTTATATTCATTGTGACGTAGTAACTGCTTTCAAGGTTAACGCATTCATCAAGCACAACAAAAATAAAATTCAAACCGATTCTAGTTTTAGGTTTTCTTTTTTTTAACTGCGTAAATTAAAGCTTATATTAATATTTTAATAAATAATTTACTATTTTAATCTTACGTCCACAGACTGGCAATAACGTGGCACCAGTGCCGCCACAACGACACTCTTCCATACGCGCCAATGCACCTGTAACACCGCCAACAGCCAACAACAACAATATGCCCATGTTCGGCAACAATGCTGGCAATCTAGCGCACGCCACTTCAGTCAGCCGTTTGATCACCGATTTGGAATCCCGTTTCGTCTTCCACAATGTCACCGAATTCCCAAAACCGCCACCGTTTCTAAATATTCCAAAAGTCTATACGGCCAAAGCGAATGGTATGTAAATATATGGGGACGAGAAGAAGATGATGAAGAAGAAGACAAAAAAGCTGTGTGGCAGTTTAAAGTGAACAAGAACAAAAGTTAAATATTTATGTTAGTTTTTGTAGTTGTATGCAAATGTAAGCCAGCTGGCTGGATATAAAATGCAGTCACACACAGGCTAGTTAGTAAGAGCATGCAAGCCTAGACAGACAGACCGCAAGCAGACAGTCAAGACAATCGTTTAGGTCGGGTCATAGTAATGACCATGAAATTTATTGTAAAATTCGCGCAAATGCGTGCGAGCATATTGTAAACAAAGCAACAAAAATATTATATTGTGAATGCATACGTCGTAGTAGTTTAGCGCGTAATGTAGCAGCGTTTGCTCCCGCGTGCGAAAGTCAACTTTTCTTCTACACTTTCTGTTTTTAATACAAAAAGTACTCTTTATATTTTAAATGCAAGCTTTTAAGTTACTTATGTGGAATGCTTATGCGAATGCTGTGTATGGAATGCGGTTGAAGTTTCATTTTTTTCTTTTAGTAATCAATAAGAATTAATAATTAACTTATTTAAAGTTCAAACTATATATGTATGTATAATAAAAAAAGCATTTTATATGATTTTCTCTAATTTAAATTAATAGGTTTTTTATGGAATTTGTGAAACTTAGTGGTATTTATATTGAATTTATGAAATATTTGTGTTATATGAATTGTTGAGTAACAAGAGTAATTATGGAAAACGGCAATAAGCGCAGAGTAATTTATTAATTTTTGCACGCAATATTGTAGTCCCTTGCCTTGAAAACATAGCAATGAAGTTGAAAATGTAGCGCTATATAGCAAATTGCACAGATTTTTAAAGCAAATTAACAGCAATAATAAAATTAAAATTCAAAATATTAAAAATAATTCAAATAGTAAATTTAGTAGTTTCAATAATTAAATTGCTAATTAAACAAAAATTTTCAAAAATATGAAAATAAAAAATACTAAAATAAATATTTCATTATTTTTACGCATAAAATTGTTAATATTACTTATATTAACTTCAAAAGTCTTTTTTGATTTTAGATGAAATAGTTGGTATTGCCATCGTGAAATAATATAAAAAATATTAATTAATTTAATTTTTCTTCTAAATTATATAAATGAAATTACGTTTTTACATATTAATATTTAACAGTTTTAAAAAAGCCAGCATTTAAAAAAATAAAAAAATTATTAAAGTTAACACTTTATTACATTAAAATTATAATTGCCATTTGCCAGTTTTTTTTTTTTTTAATATAAAAAAAAATCTTAATTTAAATAATATAAATGAAATTTTTTTATTATATTAAAAAACTGAAAGATGTAAACTCAACTGATTTTTTATTGTTGTTTTTATTTACTTGAAAATTTTACTACATTCAAATTATAATTTAATTAAAGGTTGACAGTTTTGTTGAAAAACTATTTACTAGAATCAGAAATATGAATTAAATTAATATACTACACTTGAAAAAATTTACTTAAACGCAATTATATTTTTTTCAACAGATTAGTTGTCAATTGTCACTAAAATCAAAAAATAAATTAAATTGCTTTTGCTAAATTCTAATTAATACTTTTTTTTGTAAAAAATTAATAACAAAACTAAATTCATATTTAACCATTTTCAAATAACTTCAAAAATATCAAAACAGCAAAAAATATATATTTAACTTCAACTGAAATTAATTTAACAAAATACAGAATAAATGGTTTTTGGTAAATAAATTAGAGGTTGCAGATTATTTCAAAAATAAAAAAATTATAAAAATTGCTAAAAATACGAAAATACTTTTTTTTTTTGTTAAAGGCAGCAAAATGAGAGAAATGGCGTAATAAGCACATATTTATTAAAAAAAAAAAAAATATTCTGTTGAATATCTGCATTTTTTATTTGATGCCTCGTCATTTCTCATTTAATAATAGTCTATTCCATTAGCACAGCGTAGTTTTTGTTTTTCCGCTGTTATATATATTATTTTTATTCTATAATTATACTTCCAACTTATTTGTATTAGTGAAAATATTAAATTCATAAATTTAGTAAATATTTTGTGTTACAACTAAATGTACTAAATTTTAAATTTAAAATTGAGTTAAACAGGCGTAATTTGAGCATGTGTCTGCGTCGAAAATATCTAATTCTAAGCATACAAAGCACAAACACTGCTAAGCGCCGCAAAGCATGCTACTTGCCACTTCTATTTAAAGTGGCACAGTGGTACAAGACTTAGAAAATCTTTTAAATAGCGTTTTCGTTGCAAACGAAAAAACTAAAACTATTTTTAATAAGAAAGTCAATTTAAAATGAAAATAATTTTTTTTCGACACACTCACAGCCGGATACCTTGTTTTAACTTATATTTTTTTACAAACTGAAGTGAAAAAATTTATATAGCTTTATAATTTTATTATATTTACCAGTAATACCACTTGTTTTAATGTAATATTAACAATATATTGAAAATAATAATTAAAGTTCATAGCAATGCAAAATATAAAAATAATAAATGAAATAAAAGCATAAATTTTAATTTAATAATATATGGGGAAAAAAATAAATGAATATTTACGAAGCTTATAAATAAAAGTAGTCAATTATCACTTATTGTCATTTACACACACTAATTTAGTAACTGTATACTGAAATTTTTAATAACATACAATACAGAAAAGCATAAAGTATCTATTTTTTATGTTTGTAGCAATCATTCTCATGCATACCAAACACACAAACATACACATGCATACTCCACACTAGCTTCGTACAAGTCAATTCGCTAACTACCAGGCTAAATGCATAAAAATTTAGTAAAATAAACATATAAAATATATAAAGCGATTATAGTTATTTTAATATATAATAAAAAACAACACTTTTTTGTTAGCATGCAACTCTGTATGTAAATTTGTATTATGTATAAATTTATATGTAAGTATTTCCTCCTTCATTTATATATATTTAAACATAAATGTATGTATATCTAATTCTTATTTTAATTTTAGTATTTCTGTTTTTGTTTATTTCTTTAATAAGCAAAACAAAAAATATGTATAAAAGAAATTTTGTGAATAAAAATTATCAATTCATTTTACTTACTACTTCATTTGTACTTTTTCATTTGTATTGCGTGCACAAACGTACATACATCTACTTTTTATGTAAAGATTGAACGATTTCATTTGTTTGGCAAGGAATTTATATGGAATGTGCAAATATTAACATTTATAATTATAATATTCATGATTATAACAACAAATATTATTGATTTTTTTTTAAAGGATTGTCGATAATTTGTTTTATGTTTGAAATCTAGTCTAGAGTACAGAACTTCGGGCTTGGTCAGCGTTTATATTATTTAAAAATATGTATGTTTGTGAGCTAGAACGCATCTTAAACTTTTGGGGTTATGTCGAATATTAAATTTTATGTCATTTTGAAAATGTTTATTTAAGGGGTTAGGGGTAGTTAGAATTTACAAAAAATTAATTTTTTTTCTTTGCATTTTCGTTAAGTATAATGTCATAAAAATATTCCCTGAAAAATTCACGTTGATCCCATAATTAATTTTTGAGTTATTCGAGAAATAAGAAAGAGAGCTTTGGCACTTCAAAGCGCTAGTGTGAAACTTTAAACGCGTTTTTCTCAAAACTATGTTTTTTGAATCGGTGACAACTGTAATTCGAAAACCGTTCAGTAGATTTTAATGAAATTTATACAGCTTTTAGAATACATAATAAACTCGGGCCTGATCGAAGGATTTTTATTTTTTCGAAAATTTCGATTTTTTAAGACCAATTAACTGTTGATTTTTTCGCAAAAATTTAGAAAAAAAATTTCCTGAGGCCGCCATTTTGTTAATTTTGAAAACAAAATAAAATCCTTCGATCAGGCCCGGGTTTATCTATTTATAAAACAATTTTTTTTTGCCCGATTGTTTTTAGATGAATCTCCAAGGACTTATGCTTGTCACCGCAAGTATCTTTTTTTGGAACAGGGTCAACACAAACAACTATAACTTTGGAAATTAAATTTTTTTTTTTTTTGAAATTTTCGTGAATTCAAGTCAACACATCCTATAATAATGCCATATTACTACTTTTGTAAAATAACATGATTTAGTGGCAAAAAAAAAAAAAAAATACAGAAAACTCTCATTTAATCCTAAACCCCTTAATAATTTTTTTTATAATGGTCGACAAGAAAAAACCCAAATTTCGGCTGCATTGAAGCTATCATACCCTTCACAGAGTAATTATTTATAGAATAAAAGGGAATGAAAAGATCTTAATCTTGATTTTGAGTGGTTAGCTTTTGATGACAGCTGTATGCTATAGTGGTCCGATCTAAACAATATATTCGGAGATAGTAGCGTTGCATTAGACAACAATTCATGCCAGATATCTTGAAAATATCTTATAATAAAATATATTAGGTTGTCAAAAAAGTCTTGCGGTATTTTCGCTAGTTGGCGCTGAAAGCGCGTAGTTCTAGTTTTATTCGTCGCATCGGGTAATGCTATACCTTTTTGGAAATCTCATTTCACGCGCTAACACGTGTTTGATTGATTGTCGTTTCTTTTAAGTCGTTCGTGAGTTATAGCGTCGCAAACATGGAGCAAAATAAAGAGAAAATACGGCATATTTTACAGTACTACTACGATAAAGGCAAAAATGCATCTCAAGCCGCCAATCAAATTTGTGCAGTTTATGGACCCGATACAGTTTCCATTTCCACCGATGGTTTCAACGTTTTCGTTCTGGTGTAGAGGTGGTCGAAGAGAAAATTGCGATAAAATCGCTTAATTGGTCGAAAGAGACCGGCATAGTAGTCGTCAAACCGTTATAAACCATTTGAAGAAGCTTGGAGTCATTAAGAAGCTCGATGTATGGGTGCCACACGAATTGATTCAATAAAAATACCGCAAGACTTTTTTTACAACCCATTATAAAAGTTCTCCATACAACAACTTGATTTGAATTGTGCTATATGCTACAGTTTTTTATTATTACTTCGAACTACAACATTAGTAAAAAAAAAACATTTATTTAGAGGTTATAAACGTTAATTTTGACTCACTTAAATTTAATTGATTATCCAAGGCATATTTTTAGGCGCTCACGCCAGATTTTATGCATTGCTAGTAAAAAAATATAATCATTATAAAAAACATCATTGAACATATTTCCAAAAATAAATTTTTTGTTCTATAATATAGCGCCACTTCCAGGAACTAACATAAACAACAACAACAACAATTTTGATGGGCAAAGCACTAACACTGCAACACCAACAACAGCAGGAGCTTCCACAGATACAACACCACCAGCGGTAGCAAGCGGTGTGGCACGCAAACAGCCAGCACAACCGTTATTTCCCTTGGGTGTGAAGAAGCATCGCGCACCCGCACCACCACCGCAAGCCGGTGTGGCTGCGGCAACGGTATCTGTGATAAGACAATCGAGTTTCCTTTATGGCAGCGCCGGTGTGGGTGGTGCTGTAGCACAACAACAACAGCAAGCACAGCAGTGGTAAACATACCCCTGTAATGTGTAGTGGAGAGTAATGGAGTGGGTTGGAGTGACGTACATATGTGAATCATAGTGAAAACATATTTTTAGCAAGATAATTAAAAATAAAATAATTAAATATAGGCACAATTAAGTAAATCAATATTTAGTATTTACTATGTGTATGTTATATTGAATATTGTATGAATATGTATGTAAGTGTGGTTGTTTTTGTAGTTTAATATTCTCAAAAGCAATTTATGATGGTGCACAGAGATTCGGCGGAACACCTGTCACTTAACTTGTTAAGCGAAGTTGTTGTAATTTCTAAAGTAAACTTTAGGAAATTTAAAAAAAAATATACATAAAAGCAGGGTTGCGAATTCTTTAATTAAAATATTCGAGATTAAAAATTAATTTTTTAATTTAATATTAAATTCATTTCAGAATTAAAATTTGAAAATTAAATTTTCTACTAGTTAACTAAACTAACCTAAAAATTAAATTTTAAATTTAATTTTGGAACTCAAATTTGACAATTAATAATTTTGAATGAATGAATAAATAAACAGACTAAAAAAAAGGATTTGGAAACATTAGTTTATTAATTAAATCCTAAATTCTCAATTGAATTTAATTTTGGAACTAAAATTTTAAACTTTTTATTAATTTTAATTTTGGAATTAAATATTTAAGTTAAAAAAATATTAATTATAGAATTAAAAAAATAAAAATTTTAATTAAATTTAATTTTGGATTAAAAATTAAAAGTTTTAAATAATTTAATGGAATTAATAATAAATTATTTAATAGCAAAATTGGAAGTTAAAAATAAAAAATTTAATTTTCAATTGCAAAATCAGAATTAAAAATTGATAATAAGTAGAAAATTTATACTAGTTAGACTAAATTTTGGAAAAATAATTTTCAATTCTTAATTGAATTTAATTTTGGATAAAAATTTAATTTTTTAATTTAACTTACATTTGGATAAGAATCAAAATTTTAAATAGAAAATAATAATTTTAAATTTGTAATTAAATTTAATTTGGAATAAAAATCGAAATTTTAATTAAAAATTAATTAAATTTAATTTGG
The DNA here is from genome assembly GCA_037783105.1 of Bactrocera zonata. NCBI lineage: Eukaryota > Metazoa > Arthropoda > Insecta > Diptera > Tephritidae > Bactrocera > Bactrocera zonata. The sequence goes on from JBAWJQ010000405.1 coordinate 175,149, forward strand.
AATAAAAATTGAAATTTTAATTTAAAAAAATTTAATTTAAAAATTTTAATTTTTAATTAAACCTAATTTTGAAATTAAAAATATAATGTTTAATTGCAAAATTGGAAGTAAAAAAAGAAAATTTAATTTTTAATTGCAAAATCGGAATTAAAAATTGATAATATATAAATCGTTTGATTAATTTGTAATTGCAAAATCGGAATTAATTGATAATATATAAATCGTTTGATTATCGGTTTGAGTATTGAAAATGTGAGCTCGAAAAAATATGACATAATTTTTTTTTTAATTTTTAATTATAAACTTTGTTCACATTCTTTTATTATATATAGAATTTTAATTTTTTTTTTTCAATGCGGTATAAGGATTTGAAATTAGAAAATTGTTTTTTATAATAATTTTCGATATAAAAAATACTAATTTAAGTGTTTATTCTTTTCATTTCTTTAAAACATTTAATGCCACCCTGCATACATACAAGTTTAAAAAATTCCAAAATTATATGTACTTGTGAAATTTTAGCGACAGGCTGAAGCTAATCGCGTCTAGCCGTTTTTGACTTATATTAACATCAAATCTGGTTATTACCACCTCATATAACATATTTAATATTTATACTAACTAAATTAACTATCATATTCCAATACATATAAAGACTTTCTTTTACACATAATGCCTTCATATTTGTATTGAAATTAATATTGTAAAAATTAAACAAAATTACAACTAACAACTAGAGAATTATATATCTATTGTAATTAAACATTAAATTAAAATTGGTAGACGAATGTTACAAAACATTAAAAGTAAAGTTTAGAATTATCCTCAGCATTTACCAGGAAACTAACTAAAGATATTTGTAAATTAAAAACAGTCATTAGCAATGTTAAACAAAAAAAAACAAATAAATAAACAATAACAATAATATATGAATAAAGCATTAATTCAGCATATTGCTATCAAATATTGTAGAAAATTAATCACAAGAAATAACGAACGCACTAACTGATATTACCGGTATTTTTGAAAATAGACTGCAAGGCACTTGTTGGTGTTGAAATATCTAAGTATTAATAGTTACATACAATTATTACATATTAAGTTGAGGCAAATCATATACATATGTGTATGTATATAAGTATTATAAATATATGATATATTCAAATTATTACTATTAAGCATTTAGAAATGTTATCGAAAGCATTTGACTGTTCGAACTTCAAAATATCCCAAATAATAGGGTAAATATCTACATACATGCAAATGTATGTACGTATGTAAGTAAATGTTTAATTTTAATATAGCGCGTGCGTTCTTTGACTTGGGAGACTTCATACTGTTGTGTTTTACTGTTAACAAATTTCTATATCATGAGCATAAAAAAAAAAATTAAAATTATAACAAAAAATAAAAAAAAACATGGAAATTACGTTACTTTTGTTCATTACAACTCATCTCTGTATTATTCAATAAATTTACACAAACTTTTAAAGAAAAACTGTTATTATATGTCTTTTTTAACTCTTTTTGTTTAAAAATTTTCGTAGTTTCCTTCAATAATTTTAATTTATCGTAGTTATACTTATTTTTTGACTTATTCAATGATATTTATTTATATTAAATGATATTTTTTAATTCAATTTAGTATATTTATTTAGTTTGTCTATTTTTACTACTTACTTTTAATTTTTAAAATATTAAATATTTTTATTATAATATACAATTTATATTAATAATTAAAAAAATATATTTTTTATTCTAGTATAGATATATATTTTATTTACTTGCTTATTTTTAATCGCTTATTAGTGTATTATATTATTTAATTTAATCGATTGCATTTCACTCAATTTAGTTTTTATTTCAGTCGTGTTATACTCCTAATCTTACTATTTTTTAATTGTTGTTTTTATTCAACAACTTCTACCATTGATGATAAGTATTTATTGAAATGTTTAAAAACATACCCAAATTATTATATAAATACAATTAATATAAAAACTATTAATTGTGTATGTTTGTATGAGTATATGCATATTAAAATTTTATGAATTTGAGATAAACAATAATTACTTGTTAGTGGATTTTTTAATTATAAAGTATTTTATTCACTAAAATTTTTTAGTCATATGTTGTATTTGTTAGAACATCTTATTAAAACGAACTTATTAATCAAAAAAAAACATGAAATGAAAAATATATACATATTTATGAAAATTACTTATAAGTTTTTTATTAAAGAAATTTTACAAAAAGGGGAAACAACTAAATTGAAGTGAGTGAAAGCAACTTCTAAAATAGTAAGAAACAATTGCTAAAAAATCTAGAAATCCTAATAAGTGAGAACTTCATACATCATTTCCTGCTTAAAAAATAATAGAATGGCATCACAGTTTTTGATTCCAAATACCATTGTGAATGCACACTTTCACTTTGCAAGCAGACAAATAGCAATAAAAAATCATCTGTTGTAGTAAACAAACTGTTGTGAAAATTTCCAAAATGTTAACTTCTATGGTTAAAGAATATCAAGTTAAACAAGCCAAGCGAAAACAGGAGCAAGGTATGCAATAAAAAAAAAAACAACACTAAAGATTCGTTGTAATAATAGACTAATTTATGTTCAGAAATACGACGCAAAGATGTTATTGAATCATCAAATGAGTTAACACAGGCCATTGTAGACCACTTAAATGTTGGGTGAGTATGTGCTTACATACTATAAGTACGCAAAATTAAATTTAATGTGACTTTTGGTAGTGTGGCACAAGCATACTTGAATCAAAAGCGTTTGGATGCCGAGGCAAAGCAGTTGCACGTCGGCGCTACCAACTTTGCCAAACAGACGCAGCAGTGGCTGCAATTGATTGATAATTTCAGTAGTGCATTGAAGGTACATCTGTTTCTTGAAGGTTTAATGGCAATGATTTATTTATTTTTGTTATTCCAGGAGCTGGGTGATGTGGAGAATTGGGCACGTAGCATAGAAAGTGATATGCAAGTCATACAAAATACACTGGAGATAGCGTATAAGACCTCCAGACAAACACAACAACACAATGCTAGCAAATAACTATGAAAACAACTATTAGCTGCAGATATAAGTTAAAGCAGTGTTGATATTTATTTTCTTCCAAGGAAATAAAAAACGTCATTTGGACTATTCATTAAGTTATACATTCTAAAATATTTCCAATTACAAATTTTTCCCTGTAAATTGTATATACAGAAATCAAAAATTATTTGCTTTTGATTTTTTTTTTTTATTCCATTTGTATTAGTAAATATAAGAACTAATTAAAATTACAAGTAAACAAAAGTAAAGTCTCGCTTTTTTATAATATATAAAAAATAGCAGCGAAACGTCTCCACTTCAGTTATTCAATGTCTAGTGGACATACATACATTTAAATAGTTACATATGCAAATTCTTCAATGCAGAGGTGGCTACATCACATTTAAATAGTGCTTGCTTTTTTTGTTTTAGTTATGAAATTGCAATACACTACTGTCTACTGCTAAACATAGAGTTATAAAAATGGTTGGTAGTCAACAAATAAAATGTGTTATAAGTAAGCAAATAATAAATGTTGTTATTAAATAAATAGCAATTGTAATTGCATTGAAACTAGCATAAATAATAAAAACAGAGTAAATGCCAAACTTGGGCGAAAGAATTCAATATTGTGCTGCTGGCTGAATAGGACGTTAATTCGATTGTTACAATTAAAAAACACATTCCATTCATTATTTATAATAAATAATTTGCTGCCAAATGTTGAATATAATGAGAACGTTAACAAAACACCCACGTAAGCAACCAATAACTCATGATAGTTCGGCATAATTCAGCAGCTGTTTAAAATCTGTATTTTTTGTCCACATTTTGCACATTAAGTCCATTTGAAAACATTGGTAGGAAAGTGTTTTGTCACACCAGTACTACAGTTTATGTTTTTTGTGTATAAATTACTGATAACATTATAATTTATACACGGAGCAGTTTTAATAGCGTGCACGCCCTGTAAACGAAAAACAAACAAATTCATACTAGATTACATAACATTTCGAGTTAATACATACGCGGCGAGTAGGAACGACTCCGACTGCGTTCATAACGACGCCTTCGATCACTACGATAGTTATTGTTGCGACTGTGATAAGGTGAGCCCGAGCGACGACGGGGACGATAGTCATCTCGATGCTCACGTTCACGCCTTGGCAAACGAAGGTAGAGAAAAATTAATCTTTACTTATATGCATTAAATTACTATTTGTTTACATACCGAGTTTGTCGGCCCATATAGACACCAGGGGTGGGAGTGTGCGGTCTTTGCGTTGTTGAGTAATCAACTCTTATGCGCCGATCATCAATTTCCATGCCGGAGCAAGCGTCCTTAGCCGCCTTTGCATCCGCTATGTCCTCATAATAAATAAAACAAAATCCACGCGATCTACCAGTCTATGGAAAATAAAATATATTGTATTAGAAATCAATATTTTCAAGATAATTTTAACGCTATTATAGCAAATGTATGGGAGAGCCTTTAGTATGTACACGCAACTGTCTTTGGCGTGTTACTCATTATCTCCAATTTAGAAAGTAATTGGTTTAGCCATTTTTTAGATCATTTAACAAAAACTTTTATTTGAAAATGTATCCATAATTTATAAATGGCAACTCCATGCTTCATTACTCGTATAATCAATATGCTCACCTGTGCATCAATTACAACTTGTATTCGTTCAATGGGTCCAAATCTGGAAAATATATCACGTATTTTTTGTTGCGTTGTATACACACTTAAACCAAATACACCTATACACCGATTTTGCACTGGTTTTTCCTGTGAAATTTAAACCAGAAATATTACAAATGCACAACTTTAAAAGCCAGACAATAGGACTCACCCTATTACCACGACGCTTTTCATATGCGCTACGGGAACGTGAACGGGAAATACGACGACCATGACGTGGAGAGAGTGACCTTTTAACATGCGAAAGAGGAAAAAATTCAAATATTGAATATTGGATATACCGCACCAAGTGTAAATATATATTTTCAAAAAACAATTCGCATTGATAACTGTGTTGATCGTTAGGTTGTTATGTGTGCCCGTTAATATTCATTTTATTAATGCATTTCACACTTGAGTTTCATTGAGAGGATTGTATTGTGATGAAATTTGCAAAACTTGCGCTGTTGCGTTAGACTTGATACTATTGTGTACTTTTTATTTTTTGCGTTCCGCCGTTTGTCTCGATCATTTAATTCACAGAAGAAACATTTGGGTTTTTGTTTAATAATTTTTGCCGTTCAAGTCAATTCTGTGTAAATTTTTGAAATTGAATCTTACATTGAAATTATGCCTTTCATTATTTGAGTTCATATAAGTTTTTGCTACAATTTCACTATTCTGAAACGGGAAAAACAACCACTACGTTATTGAAAACTATTGTTGTAAATAGTGCTTAAAAATATTTCGTGATTTCGACAAATCATTTTAAACTCAAGTTACAAAACTCACACCATGTCGAAAGGCTTTAGTTATTTACAGCCGTGAAAGCTGTTGTGTATCTATTTTTAGAAAATATGTACATAAATATAGTTACTCTAGCAACTCAAATCTCACAAATATTTAAAGCAAAAAACACACGTTTCATGATTTTTAAACGATTATGAACGCCTTGCAAGAAAATGTATCCACTTTGTAAAACTAAAACTTTGCAGAAATAAAAAAAATTCTGGTTGTCATGACGACTGATAAGACATGAAAAATAAATTTAAATACATATATAGATGCATAAATTAGCCACTAACACAAATTATGCATGTATGTAGATACTTACGTTGAAGAGCTTTGACTGGCTTCTGAGTAGCGTCCACCTCGTCCTGATGGCAGTGGTGGTGGAGAAGGCGGTTGTCGTGTGGCTGATCTACTGCGAGAACTGTACACTTTTTCTCGTGAATGTCGTCTATTTAAGAAACTTAAAATTACTATTTTAGTAAGTTTGGATTTAGCAATTGATACATACCGACGCCCATTGTTGCGGCGAACTGGCGACTTGGTGTAACTGCGACGTGGGGAAATACTGCGGCTACGTGAACGAGGGCTCTAGAATAAAAAAAAAAAAAATAATTCAATATTGTTTATTAACATTTCGCGAATACCTTAAACATAAACCCTGTAAAATGAGGTTATGTTAATGTATGGTTACATTGAATATCAACTCAACTTGATACAATCTTTCACTATATTAAAATATCTGATTATTTTCCATGTTTTCGCGAATTTCTTAATCAGCCCCTTTAATTTTACTACATATATACCGGTTAACAATGTAAGGTATGCTAGCGCCATCTTTTGCAAGCGTCGTATCGTCGCTTGAAATAACTAATATTTTATATCTCTACACTCACCATTATAACTATTCTACGGGGTTTATTTTTATTTTTTAAATAACTGCTTGCAGTATAGTATATCTATTATTCTATCACGAATTTTTACAATTAGCTTGTGATTAAAATAAAAATGCCCGCTTGCTCCGAATATGAGCTGACAAATCACAATAAACTTTTGTACTAGCAATATTCACAATGCCAATATGTCTAAAGTTGCCAACTCTCCAAATATTTACATCTATAGCAATTGCAGTGACAAACGAATGGACATTATTGCAATTACTTAACAATGTCTAAAACATTTTCGAACTGTTACTTTGTTTAATTAAAAGCTGCATTATAATACTCAAATATATTAGTTTTACCCAAAAAACATCATAGATCCATATAAACTTTAAGCAAATACATAAAGATTTTAATTCGCAAATATATTTGCATTTCTAAAATTTGTCATTTCTACACGTATTAATGCCCACATTGAATTGCCTGTCAACCATTGCGGGTATGAATGACATCCACAAAAACAATATACAACCAAGTTTGTGGATGTACGCGCGCGGTACCGCTTGTTCTTTTTGTGAGTTTCGCAGATTTATAAAAAGATTATTTTCAGTGCAAATATCTACATTAATGTGACAATTTAAAGTGTTTAAATGCAAATTTTTACTGAATATTGAACAGAAAGAGTACAGTGTGGAAGAACTAAATATTATATCTACACAATAACACGTTAAAGTCGAGTTTTTATAAGATTTCCTTTAGTGTAATATAAATGCAGGCAGCAATGGCGTAAGGGTGAATGCAAAAAAAGAATAAACATTTTGCTGACAAATATATATTTAAAAATGGACGAAATTGAATACCTGGAAGAGTACGAAGATTTAATTCTACCAAGTAAGTATAAATTGCTCTAAACTCATAATAGTTATTTTTTACAATGCCTATAATTTATACTTTTCAACTAATAATTCGATATTCATGTCTTAAGCAATGAGTACTCAAACTACAACTACTAAAGGTCGTAACAGGACTAATCTTGTTACTATGCCAGATGATGAGGACTCTTCTTCTATAGATCAAGATATTTTCGACAGTTTATTCGATGATAACTCGGACGACGAGTCTGTAATGAATAAAAAAGGTAAGATTGTGGTGCGTCAACTTGTGCTGTGTGTTTTATTCAAAATATTTTTCATAAGGGCCTGCAAAACTGAGTCAGCGTAGTGAACAGAGTTCACGATATTCTCGCGTTTCCATGGATTCGCTCGATATGCTTGTTAAAGAATTAGGTATAAAAATGTAAAATAGTTTTGCAAGTTTACATACATAAAAAGTTGTATATAATTTAGGTGAGCAATTCAATCCAAATACAGATGGTTCGAAATCAACTAATAAACCCCAACCTAAACAAAGCAATGTTAAGGTTACTCAACCCAACAAAACAGTACAAAAACGTGAGATTCAGATTAAAATCAGATTATTTTGTTGGGAATTTAATTTGGATTATATATTTTATAGCTACAACCACATCTACAATGGCAAAAGGTACCAACTCACCAACGCCTGTATCTAGTGTTAACATGAAAACAAACAAAACAGAAGCAGCTAATACAACTGTGGAACGCAATAACAAAACTAAATCCGTGGCTACGGTAAGGCCAACGGTGCAACAGAATCTGGGCCAAGCATCTGCATCAACAAAGTTAATAAATTCAAATGATGTAAGTTATAGTAAATGTGCTTCATTTGACAATTCAAATTTATTTGATAAATTTATTTTTCAGAACGCGTTGCCAACAACACGCATATTACAAAGCAATAGAAGTGGTGGTATACAAAATGCGAAAATAACTAGTGGTTCCACAAACTCAACTAAGGTAGCCTCACCCACTCCGTCAACATCGCGTAAACAAATTTCAGCTGCTACTTCAACAACCGGCAGTAACAGTAATTCGCTTAACAGTAGCAAGCATAACACGCCAATGACAGGGTCTAAGCGAATTGTTGAACGTTCGCAGACAACCATTATAAAACCTGAGAAACCACAGATTAAAGATCCCGCAGAAGATCCTTTAAGTAAGCATAATAGTATACATATATTTGTTACTAAATGTTTGTATATATAAAAATAGTTGTATATTTTTTAAACAACTTTTTAAACATGTATTTTTAATATGCAATTATATTACATCAATTTGTTAGGTTTGGAAAATATTGAAAATGAATCGGACAGCGATTCTGATTCGTTTATATACTCCGATGTATCTGCCGATACATTCGTTACGTTGAGTGATGTGGACTATGATGAACGGCATATTATTGAATTGTCTAACGACTCCAACTATGAACGTGCTAATCTAGGTAAGTACATATTTCATAACTTATTGAGTAAGATAAGGTGGAAGTAAAAATGAAAAAAACCTACAGACAAAATACGTGGGTCAACGCCTTCCCCCACAGTTTCTGATGATTATAAAAGTGATAAGGAGGATACACCGACAAAAATGACGTCGAAATTTGAGGAAAATTCTAAGGAGGGCTCTGTATTGGAAAGAAATGCAAATGCTACGTCGAAATTGCGAGTACGACAATATGTTGACGCCGAGGTAACAACAAGTCGTCAACGAAAACAAGAAACGCCTAATATTTCGAATGATAAATTGTCGAATGCGGAAATAAATTCAACATCAAAGGATACGCTATTGGAGCGTATAGATACTGTACTATCCGTAGGAAATGATAAGGCAGAGGAGCTTAAATTAAATGCGAAACATATTGATAAAGTCGAACCTGAAGTTGAAGTAATTGATAGTAAAGATGAGGCCAAAGATAAGAAAACGGATAATATGCCAGAAAGAGCAATTGCTTGTGATAGTCACGTGGATGGCATGCCAATTGTGAAGCCAGGAGTAATTCAAGGTGATCATCTTAAAACACTGAAATTAGAATTACTAACCAATGCATTATCTTCCGCAGAGCCATCCACAACTGAATCAATGGAAATCGATATGGGAGAAATTGTGGAGGAAGACGTTGAAAAAGAAAAAAATAATTTGGAGAATAAAATTAAGGAAAATACTATTGAAGAAAATGATGAAATGCCAGATTATGATAGAACTACTAATGACACAATAAGTGTTACAACAAATAAAAAAGCTGATGATGTAATGCAGAACTTGCCAACTACTGAAAATATTGATGAATCTGTGCACCAGCTAGAAGTCATAAGTGAGCAGGTTGTCGAAACAGTGGAGAGCGCTGAGACAAACGAAAACTTAAATACAAAACAAAATGACACAGAGTGCACTACAAATGTGTGCAACGAAAGAGAAGTGGGCGAAAGAAATGCTAATGAACAGCAAGAAGCGGCAGTTGCAGTAGAAAGTGCAACTAATAAAGCTCCAAATATTTCTAATGAAGATGAAGTGGGAAATGTAGTGGCAGAAGTAGCTTCTAAAAAGGTGGCAGATGAAAGGAATAGCAATAGTGCGATAAAAACAGATGGCGAAAATGTTAAAAGCCAAGGTGACGAAAACAAAATAGAAAAAGATGAAACCGAAGCGCTTGCTGAAAAAGACATCGATCAAGAAAATGTCGAGCTCAACACGGAAGAGGAAACAAATGCAGAGTTGCAATTGGAGAAACACGAAGAACAAAATGAAATAATAGCTGCAAATGCTACGAAACAAACTGAGGAGACTGAAAAAAGCAAAAAGTATGAAATGAAAAATGAAAGCTCGTCAGAAAATTCAAAACCACAAAAGGAGAATGAGGAAGACTGTGCGACCAGTTCGAAAAATGCCAAAGCATCGCAAGAAACTGTTAAGAAAATGCGTGGAACGGATAAACAACGCTTGAGCCTAAGGCGTTCACAGACACCCATGATTACAGAAAGTAAATCGCAGATTGTTGCCAAGAAACCAACCGAGAAAGAATCTAAATCTACCAATGACACGAAGGAAGCTGCATCAAAAGCTAGTGATGAAGCAGATGTAGAAAAAGTGGTGGATGATGTGTATATAACGGAGGCAAAGAAAGATGCAACGGTTGTATCTAAAGATGGCAAGTCGAATGAAGATATCGACAGTGTCAATACGAAAGAAGTGGGAAAAAGGTCGCAATCCAGCAGGAATAAAAGTAATACACAAAAAACGGATAACAAAATTGATGATAAAAGCAAGAGTATGAGTAAATCCAACATGGAGACGGATAAGACAAGTTCTGAAACACAATACAGGAAGTCTAGATACGATAAAAAGGAAGAGGTTTTACGAGCAGTTTCGAATAGTGAACGCAGCGAACGAGCTCAAACGCCTCGTATTAGAAATATTCAAAAAACTCCAAGCGAAGTAGCGGAACAACAATCTGTAGGTGGAAAGAAAGAAGTTGATGAGACAGAACAAAGCAGCACAGTAAAAGATGAAGATGAAAAGAAACTCATAAAAGAAGCTACAGCAGAGACACAACCTAAATCCGAAGATATGATGCGCTTAGAAAAGTGCAAAACGCCTGATTTGACACCAAGACACGATAGAAGAGTGCGTGGACTAGTGGTCTCCTTGAAGAAGACCGATTTATCAAAAGTTCTTAATGAAAAACTTTTACGGAAAATAAACACTCAAGCAAAAGGTGAAATGCCAACTCATGTAAAGGAGAGTGAAACAGCAGCCGACGCAAACATAGAAAAAGTCAAAATAGACTCAAAAGAGCAAGAAATGCCGACGGTTACAACAAAAAGTAGATCGAAGGAGCCTATGTCTTCAGATGCAAAGAAAAAAGATTCTTCCGTTGAAAAATCAGCAGAAGAACGAAACAAAGATTTAAAAGTCGAAAATACTACAGAGAAACCGAAAGAAGATATTAAACACGATAATCTTAAAGATAAAGCTGATATTTCTAGGAGAGATGAAAAATCGGGCGATAGCTCAAAGAGGTATTCTAAATATGAAACATCTAGAAGTAAAAGCAGGCGAGATCGAAGTACTGATAAATCTGTAGAAAAAGTAAGTGAGCATTCGAAATCCATGAAAGTTGAGGATAAAGCAGAACATTCATCGAAAGATATTTGTAATAAAGCAAATAAGGATTCAAGATTAGAAAAATTTGCAGATGATACAAAAAGATATTCAAGGGGTGAAAAAAATCCAGAAAGGTCAAAGAGAGAATCAAAATATGAGAGGTCTACGGAGAGAGCAAAAAAGGAATCAAAGGAAGAAAACCCTTCAGAAAAATTAAAGACTGATTCTAAAGATTCTACAGATAGAACAAAGAAAACTTCGAAAGAGGGAAAGTCGACGAGTGATCGTAAATGTGAAACAGAAATGAAGGAATCAAAAGAGAAACCTGAGTATAAAATGAGGGGAGACTCAAAAGAAGAAAGATCAAAGAGTTCTTCCAAAAGGTCTACAGAGAGAGCTAAGGAGGCTTCAAACGAAGGAAAATCTGCTGAAAAAACAAAGACTGATTCAAGAGAGTCTATGGAGATATCAAAGAAGACTCAAAAAGAAGAGAAATTTTATGAAAAATCTAAAAGAGACTCAACAGAAACATTTGATGACAAATGTAAAAGAGACTCGACAGACGAAAAAAGTGTCGAAAAAATTAAGGGTGAATCAAAAGACTCTACACATAGGACAAATAAAGGTTCAAATGAGGCCAAATCAACGCGTCTTTCAAGATCTGATAAATATATAGAGCGCTCAAAGAAGGACTCAAAGGACGAAAAATCTGAGATAAATGTAAATAAAGCTTCAAATCAGAAAAGTCCATCTGCAGAAGCTAAGATTGAATCAAAACATGAAAAGTCCGCGGATAGATCCAGGAAAGATTCAAAGGAGGAAAAAGTAAGGGGTGATTCTAAAGAGCGCTCAAAGAAGGACGAAAAATCTGAGATATATGCAACTAAAGTTTCAAATGAGGAAAAAACATCAGAAGAAGCTAAGATTGAATCAAAACAGGAAAAGTTCGCCGATAGATCCAGGAGAGTTTCAAAGGAGGAAAAAGTAAGGGGTGTTTCGAAAGAGGAAAAAACTTCAGCGTCAATAAGAGCTGAATATAAAGAGACAAAAAATTCGGAGCAATCAAAGAGTGATTCAAAACATGAAAAATCTACAGACAAAGAAAAGAAAGACTCAAAAAGTAAGGAATCTGAAACAAAGGGAACAAAGATTTCGAAGGAAGATAAACCTACAGATAAAACAATTGAAGATTTAGAAAAAACCCAAGAGGTAAAAGCAAAGTCAGAAGATGACAAAATTACCGATTATCGGCAGTTAAAATGGAAAACCGAGAAATATACACGGAAAACGAAATCTACTAAAGATACTAAGAAAGTGTCAGAGAGTGAACTGAACGTTGAAAAGGAATCTAAAAATGGGACTTGTGAAGCAAAGCAATCTAACGTACCAGCTGTAATGGAAACCGAATCAGGCGATAAGGAAACTATAGGGCAGAATTCGGCACTCTCTGAAGAGTTAAACATGGAATCAAATGCAGACTCCACCGTAACTGAAACTACTCAAAATTGCGAAGAAGAGAGCGAAAGCAAGTTAATAGATTCCACTGTTGAGAGTCGAAAAGAAGATATAGAAGTGATAAAAGAAAAGGGCGAAGCGAACGATAATGGAAATACTAGTCAAGTTGAGCAGAACGATAGTAAAGGTCACACAATGAGTGAAAACGTCGATAACACTCAAAACGAGCGCTGTGAATCTCAAAAACCCAACGAAAGCAAGCATGAATATCAAGTTAATAAAGAAACAAAAGAAACTACTCTTAGTACAAAGAAAGCTGAAAAGGAAACAGCTATTAGCGGAAGCACTGAGAAAGCTGAAGGAATAACAGCTGCTACTGAAAACACTGATAAATCTAAGAAAGATGGAGTTGTTGCAAATAGCGCTAGCGAAAAATATGTTTCGAAAAGAGGAAAGTTCTATAAAACACGAGAGAAAAAAACGGAGACTAAAAACGAAGAAGAGTCTGCTGAAAAAGAGAGACCGGAAGCCAAAGCCGAGACCAAAAACGAAGAAGAATCTGCTGAAAAGGGTCCGGAAGCTAAAACAGTTGCAGGTACACTAGAAAAGAAAGTTCAAAAAGAAAAGGAGGACAAAAGTTCACAAAAGCAAGAAGAGAACAAAACGGAAATTGTAGAAAGCAATAATGTAGGTAAAGTGGAAACTACAAATGTTGCCGAAAGCGTCCAAAAGGTCTTGCAAGAAACAAAAGTTGACGAAAATGCCACGAAAAAACGAGCTAAATCCCGAAGAGTTGCTGAAAACACGCACAAACAAGAGATTACGAATGTGGAAGTTGAAGTAGAGGAAGAAATAACAAAAAATGAACAAAAGAAAACTGATACTACAACAGAGAATAAAAATGTAGCTGAATCCACAGATGGCAAAGCAGCAACCAAAATTGTGGGTAGTGCCGATAAATTAGGAAATCCAAATGATACGCAAACGGTTGACGAAAGTGCAAACGAGAATTTAAATAAAGAAGTCGTAGTAGAAGATGCAGCGCTGAATGCTGACGAAATTGAACATAACCAAGCTAAAGCTGGAACATTAAAAGAAACCGTAAACACGACGTTAGATGTGAATGCAAAAACTCAAACAGCAGATGAAAATACAAATAAGAATGTCGATGCTGAATCTGTTAACACGACGGAGAAAAATGATTCAAGTCAAACTCATGGAGATAATAACGTAGCAAATAAGGACGCAACGACTGAGCCCGAGGGCGACACAGAAAATACAGATCAATCAAGTAAAACACCAACAACGAAGGAGAAAGGTGCTGCGGAAAGTGAGAAGGAACCAGCAACTGGAAGTGGCGGCAGCAGAACCACGAAACATAATCGTATACGCAATAATGCAGATATAAAATTAATTTCTCAATCGCCACAACTGCTGTCGACTGACGAGGACGAGCATGAGGGCGCGACACGTCGTTCAATGCGCACGCGCGCAGCCGATCATTCGCCTAGCATTAAAAACGGTTAATAATAATAATCATACTACTGTAAAAAATCTTTTTTTAACGAATTTTTCTGTCTATTTTTTCCTTATAGATACTCACAAGAAAGGCGCTAAAGCTACTGCAAATCAAACGCCAATTTCGGCAAATGCTACACAAAAACTACAAAAAGAGCAACCGAATAGCAGTCGAAATGCTACAGCGACGCCAACAACGAATTTGACACGCAAACGTATGCGCGATCTCACGCCAAACACATTAGACGAAAATAACGGTTAGTAGCTATATCTAAAAGCTATTTGATGTTGTATAACTTTTTCACTATATTTTTCTTCGATTTTTCATTAGACCAAGAAAAGTCGCTGAGCAAAAAATTAAAATGGGAGTCGGTACGAAAATCTTGTAAGTACTCAATTTAATTTATAAATTGTTATTTGTTAATTTTTTTGTTTTTATTTATTTTATTATTATTTTTTTATTTAATTTTATTTAAAAATATTTTATTTATTACTAATATTAAATTTTATAATTTTATTTTATGATTTATTAATATTTTTTAATATATTTATTAAAATGTTTATAACTTTTTTTTAATTTTTTTTTATTAATTTTTTTTTTTTTAATTTTTAATTTTTTTTTTTCAATTTTAATTTTTTTTTTTTTTCAATTTTAATTTTTTTTTTAATTTTTATTTTTTTTTTTAATTTTTATTTTATTAATTTTTTTTTTTATAAATTCGTTTTTCTTTTATGACGCTATATTAATTCTTAATACAAACAACAGCACGCATACACCACGATGACGTCGACACCAGCGAAGGTGAACCTGATGCCGCTGCGCTTGCCCAACGAGGCGTCAAATCCTTTAGCGCAAAAGAAAGTCCAGTGAGCATGAGCGCTCAAGAGAAGCAAGGCAAATCAACGAAAAGTAGCAAAAGTACACACGAGAGTGCAACCAATGTGGCAACAAAGCATAGCACTGCCTCCGAAGTTAAGCAATCGTTAACCGGCGATAACCTAAAAACTTCTAAAACGCGCGAAAAATCAATGAACACCAGTCATAGCGCTAATAAAACTCACACACCGGAAATTAAACGTAAGCAGGAACATGAAAAGTTACCAACCACAACAACATCGACCGAGCCGGGTAAGAAGCGTAGAGCTGAGTTGGAAAATGCACAACAGTCAGCCAAGAAGTTACCACGTGCAAATGATGAGACCACACAACAACAAAAGAACACAACGTCTAAAAGCGCAGTTAAACAAACAGCCTCCACCTCGACTGGCACGCCTACGGCTGTAACACGTATCGATACAAAAGCTGATCATGCGCACGGGTCATTGGCAGCCGAAGACGCTGATCCATTGCAATTGCCGGTGAAACGCTTTAAACGATTACAAGCCATCGATGGTTATGATACATTAAATATAAGCGAGGAGCGCAAAGAAATTAAAGCAGAAGAGTTGGACCACAAAAATGTAATACCAAAACGGAAATCATTGCGGGCGGCAGCGCCAACTGATAACACCAAAACGGCTGAAACAACACATAAGTCAACACCAAAACAACAAATTCAACAACAACAACAGCAACAAAAACATCAACAGCCACCGCAACAACAGAAGCAGCAACCGCCTCAGCAACAAAATAAACAACAACAGCAGCAACAAAGAGCTGTGCCAGCAAAGCAAGTAGAAGCCACAACTACTGTGTCGCTTAAGGACAGGAAAATTGTTGTACCCAACCGGACCGGCGAAGATGCAATGAGTACCGATAAAGGCAGTTCAGGCAAATCACCCACAAAATCACCTGGTTCTAAGGTAATCACTTTCAAAGAGTGGTTAGAGCAACAGAAGAAAAATACCTCTGAAGACGGTGGTGAAGAGGTGCTCTTTGAGCCCGATGAAAGTGCCATACGTATGGATAATATTGCGACTACCACAACGACGGAGCCGAACCGCGGCAATCAAAGCGCCAGCGAAGTAAAGACTGTTGCCGAGCAGAAACCAAATGAAACAGCAGTGGTGCAAACCGCAGCCGCCGATGTGAGCGCGAGTAAAAGTTCAACGAAGAAAACGAATGTACGTGATGCCAATAAAAGAAAGAGGCAGCCAGAGGCGGTATCTAACGAAACGAAAGAAGGTGTTGCAAATGAATTGGCCAAACAGACGCCACCCGCTGCAAAGCATGGGCGCATTGAAAAAGTGGTCACACCAGCAGCAGCACAGTTTAAACGGCCATCATTGCCGCAAAGAGTGTCACGTTTAACACCATCGCGCTTCAACAATCGTCCATCAACACAGGCCGACGGTCGCGCAGGCGTACACGGCACACATCAACATACACGGGTAAGCTATGCTTGTAGTATACTCAAATTTATGATTTTATTAAAAAAAACATATTTTACAGAAATTAACGGTACAACACTTCGACACTAAAATGAAATTGCGTAAATTGCGTGTGCGCATTAATCGTTCCACCGTTGCAGCATATTTCAAAAATCTGAATTTAAAGGTTAAAGAGCAAGGTAGGGCTTTCTCATTACTTTACCATTATTTGTGCAAAAATAAATAATTTCATATTTATTTTTTCTATAATTTTATCCAGTTGTTGAGAATCCGGTTGTCTCAGTGACTGATATTAGATCGTCAGAAAGCGAAGCCAAACCTACAGAGCCTTCGCAAAAACGTAGCTCTCAAAAGGATCCACTTGCTCAAGCTAAGAAACGCATAGTCAGCCAGCCTACAACAGCAACAACCCCATTACAATTGCCTACACTAACGGCGCGCCCAAACGTTATTACTGCGGCAGAGAGCAACGATGCGTTGAAATCTTCACCGGCAGCTATGCCAGCATTAACGAAGGTGCCGCCCAGCGTGGAGCAAAAATCTCCAACAAAATGTAAGTGATTTAAGAAAAAACAAGAAAAAAAATTTTAATTCCGTCAATGCAAATTGCTCTCACAACTAAAAAAGTCATGCGTTAGTAGCAATAATAACTAAGTAACAGTACATTTTACCACACCTACTTATTTTTTCGTTAGCTTAACCTAAAAATATTTGATAAACAAATCCAGCTTGGCAATTCGATTACTAAATTAAATAAAACTGAAATACATATAAAACGCAACTATGTTTTTTATATTTCCTAATTTAGCTCAAGAAAACAGAGATGCTTCCCAAACTGAAGCAGCAGATCAGCAATTTGGCAGCACAGAAGAGCTATCTCTGTTAACGCCAATGAAATGTGTCACAGCACCACAATCGACGAACAACAGTTCACGTTCACAGCAGCAACAACAACAACAACAACAAATTACTTCAACAGGCGCAGAAGTTATGCGTGAGAAACGCTCAAGCACGACAAGCAGTTCTGACGCCAGCGTCACACAACGATCGCAATCGACTGGCAAGCAAACCAACAGCAGCAGCAGCTCCACAATCACAGCCGCTAGCACTGCAAGTATAGCTAACGATACACAAGTACCATTCACACCGGTAGTGCCTAAAGAAGAGGTAGTGGATGAGCACGCAACGCCCGCACAACAAGCAGCTGCTGGTATTACGTCGGGCGCAAGCGCAGACAGCGCGGCCACCACGAATTCCTTGGCTTCGCGTACACTGGCTATAGCAGCCGCCACCAATTCGGCACTCAATCAAACGCCTACAAATGATCCAAGCGGTTATTATGGACTGACACCGACACAGTTGGATTCAAATGGCACGCGTCTGTATTCTTTCCTGCATCCAGCTAAGTACAATCGTAATCATGGCTGCGTATTGCTCGACTACTGTTGTCCAAATCTGGACGGCCCAATGCCTGCTATTGATCCGACACGTATACACGCGCAAGTGCAGGCCGGCGTACGCGAACTGCCCGCTTACATAGTGATGTCAACGAAACTTATAACACGCGCCGATTTGGAGGCCAACAAGAATGTTATACCGGCTTCCATCCGGCAAAAGGTGGAAAAAATCACTGCTGATGCTACGAATACGCCGACAAATCAAACGTCTGTGCCGACGATTGCAAGTGCTGCACCGAATACAGCTGTAGCAAACGTAACACCGGTGGCACCACCTGTGCCAGTCAGCAAGCCCACAACATCAACAACTGCACTAACGCCGACCATAACGGCATTGCAAAAACATTTGCCCTCAACCACTGTCATTACACCGAAATTGATGCCATCGACCTCGACACCCACAATGGCCACACTAGCAAATGCAACATCTCAATTACCGACGGTATCCGATTATCAGCGTTCTTTGTTGCGCACTAGCATACGTCAGTTCGATGCACGTCTCAAAAAATACTATTATCGCATTGCAATGCTTTCGTTTTCCGAACGACAGACGATTATTGACAGCATGATCAACGCAACAACGCTGACACCCAAAGATGTCGACTGTGCTGTGCGTTTAATTGACGAGTATGCTGCACAAATCGGCATAGCGACAACTACCAGTACAACCAATGCAACTTCGCCAGCAATACAGTCAGTATCAAAAGCTATAACAACACAAACCACCAATACTGTGGTGCGCACCACAACAATACAGCAACAGTCACAGAAATCGAATTTGCAAAGTTCTAAAACTCAAGTTGCCGTCCTAGATAAGGACAATAGTTTATTGGGTTATCAGCTGGCAGCTTCACCAATGCCAATGAACAAATCATCAATATCTACAAGGTCCAGTATAATGTCGACGTCGATAACAGGCAGCATGAACACATCGTTGCCAACTGTTACGACTACGTCGGGCATTGTTTTACCCACACTGAAGGCCACACAGGCCTCACCAAGAATTTTTTACACCAAACCTCCAATGCAGACGTCTACACCGATTGCAACAACTACTAGTAACGCTAACACACCGCTTAACGATGGTAAAATCACATCGCTAAGAAGTACACCACGAATGGGTCGAGAGTTGACAATACGTCAGGTGAGAAAGTGAAATTTATCTAAACTTTTTTCCCACCCCGGGATTATATATAATTTTTAATAAAAATTGATATTCACACCTAAATGTAGGCTTCTTTTCGTTATTTTTTTAAATGTATTAATAGTAATTTCTCGTTTTTTAAATTTTTATACCCTGAACAGGGTACATTAAGTTTGTCACGAAGTTTGTAACACCTAGAAGGAAGCGTCGGAGACCCTATAAAGTATATACATAAATGATCAGTATGTTGAGCTTAGTCGATTTAGCCACATCCGTCTGTCTGTCCGTCCGTCCGTCTGTTTGTATATATACGAACTAGTCCCTCAGTTTTTAAGATATCGTTTTGAAATTTTGCAAACGTCATTTTTTCTTCAAGAAGCTGCTCATTTGTTGGAACTGCCAATATCAGACCACTATAACATGTAGCTGTCATACAAACTGAACGATCGGAACCAAGTTTTGTATGGAAAACTTTCACATTTGACAATGTATCTTCATAAAAGTTGGTACAGGTTATTTTCTAGGGCAAAAATGTAATCTCCGTAAAAATTGTTGAGATCGGTTAGCTATAGCATATAGCTGTCATACAAACTGAATGATCGGAATCATGTTATTGAATAGAAAACTTTCACATTTGACAGGATATATTCACGAAATTTGGTATAGATTATTTTCTAAGGCAACAATGTAATCTCGGAAGAAATTGTTCAAATCGGATTACTATAGCGTATCGGAATCTATTTTTTTTTTATTTTTGTAATTTTTTTATTTCTATTTTTTTTTTTTATAATTTTTTTTTATTTTTTTTTATAATTTTTTTTTTATTTTTTTATAATTTTTTTTTACTTTTTTATATTTTTTTTTTATTTTTTTATAATTTTTTTTTATTTTTTTATAATTTTTTTTTATTTTTTTATAATTTTTTTTTATTTTTTTATAATTTTTTTTTATTTTTTTATAATTTTTTTTCTATACTGTTTTTAATTTTTTTTTTTTTTTTATAATTTTTCTAAATATGCATATAACGTTCAATTCCAACAAAAACTGTTCAATATAATTGAAATTCAGGGATAGTACTTCCCTTATAGTGCTATGTACATATGTACGTCAAAATGGGTTGAATCAGCCCCCACATACCTAATATAAAGATAATCGAACTTTGTACCTCAAATATCGGCCAATGTGTGAGCTATCTCAATGAAAATGAGCTAGCTTATTTTACTCATAACAGTGTATCTTTGTGCCTAAAATAGATAAATTTGAGCAAAAAATTGACTGACGCCCCATATAACTAATATTAGGATTTTCGAAAATCAGGCTGACTTTACTCTACATGATTAGTTTTTTTAGTAAGTGACATGTTAATAGTATGTGGTATTGTGAAAAATAGATAAAATTTGGTCGATACTACCCTAACTTCTAGCTTAGATTCTTGTAAGTTGCAAGAGTATAAAATTTTCAGCAGCACTCGAACTTAGCCCTTCCTTACTGGTCTTTATATACATGTTAATAACCTTTTTTTATTATCATATACATATATATTAATTGAAATATTGGACTAATTTTTTTGGGTTTGTCGATAAAATGGATCGACAAAGTTGGATCGAAAAATGCAAAAGCTAGGCACACTTTCTTTTCTCATTCTCTTATAAAGTATATTTTTAATGCATTTATAAATTTCAGTACATATTTCATTCGAAGATCAAAATTCTAACAAATCATATCTTTAAAATAATTTGCCGGATAAACTTCAAATTTTCGGAGAATATTTTCGAAATCATTTGCATTCGATACATGTGCAAAAACGAAAATCACAAGTGAATATAATAACCCCTTAACTGCGTAACTAACTATAAGCGAGTTAATATAATTACCGTTAATATACTTCTCAAAGCTACAACTTTTCGTCAAAATTCAAGAGCCGTTAAATAACAATTTAAGATCAGTTTCACATCAAAATTAAATTCTAAAATGGTGTAAAAGGACTGATCAAACAGTACTAATTTTAAAATCATAGTTTATTCACCGAAGAGTATTAGAATGTATTATAAAAACATCAAACTAAACTTTTACTTAATAATTTTCCATTAACAAAAAATACAGATTCCACAAAAACTTAACTCGGTGCAGGGGTCGTCCTCAACGGCAACAGGAACTCTACCCACGCGCCGTTTGCCAACATTGACACGTAATCCACATCTGACAGCAGGCAGTTCGGCTGAAAAGAGCATATCCGAAACGATTACAACGCGTTCGGCTGTCACCATTACAACTGCACCGAAGCGCATGACACGCGCCACCGCTGCGGCCAAAGTGGTTGTGATAACACAGAATACTGATGGCAATGGTGCGCCGCAAGATGAATGTATACTGCCGGACGGGCATGAAAATACTGAAATTAAACGTGAGAAGGTCGATGATGATTTCGTTGGTGGTAATTAAATATAATACAATATATATTTTTATCATTTTTTAGAATAAAAATATAAAAAATATGATATAAAAATAGAAATAACAATGGAAAAACAACAACTATTTATAAGATCAATACATTATGACAACTACTTACCCAATAAAATGTTGGAATGTTTTACGGGGAGTAGCGTAAAATTGTTTTGCTAAATTAAGTTTTACTATAATTACTTCAGTCCTTTATAAGTTTCTCTCAATTGCATAAATGTTTGCGATTTTTTTTGCAAAATGGTGTTTGACATTTTTTCTCATTACTCTTCATTTAATTTGCAAACAAATAGATATGTATGTACTAAATATGTAAACATTATTTCATATTTTAATGTATACAGCATTTTAGTAAGAGCGGCTAAATTTCTCTCAATAAGGACTAAGTCAAGCACCCATGTTCATCGAATTCGCCTACAACTATACTATACTTCAATGTATGACGTAACATTTTATTTATCAATAAATATATATGTATATATAGTAATTTATTGAAATTACTATTTTTCTATTCTTGTCACAGCTATGTAAGTCAAGAAGTGTAAAAATATGCTATAAGAGTTATTAAATTCGAAAAATATGAAACACAGCTACTCTATTATAATAAATGCATTCATACATATAAAATATTATTTTATGTGTAACCATATTTAATAAAAAAAAGTTGTCTCTTTTTACTGCCACCGCATTTACCAACATGTACATACGAGTATGAACAAGTAAGATGCTTCAATATTGCAACTCATACTTGCGGTAGAGCAACTTCATTGGGAAAAAGGACGTGTGAAAATTTTCAGTTCGGGTATCTTAGAAACTTAAATATATAAATTTTATACAACAAGCAATTTTGTGGTAAATTGTAAGATTCTTGTGCGCAACAACAGCATTTTTAAAACTGACGCCTGCATAATTGCTGGCAAAAACTGTGTGCTAGACGGTAATGTTTTTCCCTTTGTTGAGTTGGGGTTAAAAAATGTCTTGGTGTAAACAATTTTTTTAGTTTGCTGTACCAAATGCAGAATAATGACAGTTGAATTTCAAAGCAAACGCAATTGCGTTGTTTGAATCTTTACCTTGTTATTCAAATTATCAAATATTTTCGTAAAATTAATTAAATGAAAAGCAAATTATTGGCTTGCTAATAACGCTATTAATGAAACTAGAAAAATTCATTAAATTGAAGTTTTATTATGAATTAAGAATATACATATGTATTATTTCTACTTTATTCTTCCATCTTTTAGTTAGCAATATTTCGGATAAATAACAAGAAATCAAAAAGAGTCAAGAAGTTTACTTATTCAGAATATCATTTCTGTATTAAATAGAATAGATAATAACAATCAAATTATGAATTTATAGAAATTGTCAAAATCTTACTTAGGTCGAGAGTTTGCTAAAATTCTGACCTTCGCATTCACCACGAAAAATATCAAAATTTCATTTTTATCTGTAAGTATTTTAATTTTTCTACCGTTTGGCACACAGCCAAAGTAGCCAATTGCAGCAAATATAAGGACATGTATAATTTGGTTTATTTAAATTTCTCCGTGCAACTGGATACAGATCAGTAAAATGCCATCATGAGTTACCAGCTACATATGTATATAAAAAAAAACAATTTGCAGCTTTAAAAGTGCATGAAATTGTGTTTGTTTAATATAACTTTTTGCAAATTTTTGTTGTAAACGCTAATAAACTGTACAAATAATCAGCATTTGTTGTGCTAAACGTACGTATGTATGGCATCTGAAATCGCAATTGCTCGGTGCTCAATCCAGCTGTGGAGCATTACGCTCGTGCAATTTCATTGTGATTTACACATTTAAAAATGGTAAAATTTGCTAAAAATTAGTATATAGTTAGTACTGTATGCATAATGAATCCTTAGTTACGCGCCATTATTAAATAAGGTGAGCTACAACAACGTTTCCGTTAGTTTATTTGCCTGTGTGTTTGTGCGTATGTTTGTACGTTGGATTGTTATTTTTTTCGGCGCTGGTTCGCAATAACGACGTGCCCGCGAGAGAGCACCAGTAACAAATGCAGAGATAAATGTATGTGAACAACAAAACAAATGCAAAGGCAACATAATGAAAGGAGAAAATGAGCGCGCAGCAGCAGTTAATTATAACAAGAACAACATGGTATGTTGTTGCCCTCATGGAGTGAGAGAGTGTAAAATCAAACCAATGCTTTAAGGGGAAAGCGCGGCGTTAAATACAACAGCAAATAAACTGATTCAGAGGTAAAGCCATAGATAACATTCACCCAACTCTCTTGTCATTAGAAAAGAGAGAGCAACTCACCTACCCAACTTGACAGTTGTCCGGAACGGGTAGGTTGTGACGTTTCGCAATTGCAAACGTCAGTTTGAAATTCTACCAAAAATATGTACATATGTATGTGCAGGGATTTGCTGCCGCCGTTCTTCAGTAAAAAATGTAAAGCAATGAAAATTAAAGAAAATGCGAAATTTAATTGTGTTTGAGCATTAATTTCCACTGAAAAATATTTAAAAACATTTATTAATTGGGAGGTAACAAGTTTAAATCCCTTTATTAAGTATTGAATATTCAAAAGTCAGTTATAATATACCACAAAGTCATAAAACCGTTATAAGTATTTGGTGTTTTAATTTAAATACCTAAAAACCAGTATTTTGTCTGATCTGGCTACAATGAAATATGTTATAAAAACACTAATTTTGAGGCACGCTCTCTCGCTGAAATAAGTTGGCATCCCTCTATTCCAGGTGTTTACTGTTTACATTGTAGCAAATAAGATTTTAAAGAATAAAAAATGTAAACCGAATGTGCACCAAATATTCTATTATTTATTTTTGTGAATAGTTTATTTAGCCTTTAATTCAAGTATAATCAAACACAATAAATTAGAACGTTTGTACGTGCGTGATTGTCGTGTAAGTAATAAAAAAGTCCCAATGGCATTACAGTGTATACACCTTATCGAAATATTTAGACTCAAAATGCAAACGTATGTATGTAAGGGGCCAACCGACGAAAGCGAGTCTACTAATTTTCTGTTACTAACTTTTTGGCACGATTCCGATTACTTTGGCGGTCGGGAAAAAACACTAATTTCGGTATAAATGGGGTATTTAAAGATAGGGAAGCTTCTCCAGAGGAGAAATATGCAAAAATACACTAACACTTCTATTTTTTTTAAATATTCCCGATTATAAATTAAAAAAAATTGTATTAATAGCACTTAGTATTTCACAATGTTTCACTAAATTTTTTCATCATTGAAATAAATTAACATTTCACTTTTACTTTCTTATATTTTAGCTAAATTTATTAATTTAAAAATCACTTAGCACACTCATCGTTGAAAAGATTAGATTGTTGTAGGATTTTCAACGATTTTTCTTTGTTTGTATTTTCGCGCGATTCTTCTTTCTATATTAACTATAATAAAAAATACTTTCCAAAAATTTTCAAGCTATAATTGAGCTGTTAACACTTTTTCCTTATACATATGTATATGTATAATATGTGATTTATATTTAATAAACACAAATAAGTAAAACTGTGATAATATTATAAAATTTATATCAAATCGGTGTGACTGAAGCACTTTCGCGTAGTACTCCTTTTTGCGTTGGCGTCCTTCGGCCGCGCATTAAAAAAATAACCCTGATCGAGCCAATACCCAGGGTGACTAAAACACTTTCATGTAGTACTCCTTAAAAAAAATAATCCTGATCGAGACAATACCCGGGGTAACCTTTTTTTTTTATTATTTTATTACGTAATATTATTATATAATATTACCTAGTTGCTTACTAAATTTAAATAAGAAAAAATCCATATGCATGGAAAGATTGTTTATACACATTTGAAATATAATTTATTGACACACTGGTTTTTATTAGAACAAAGAATGCTAAATAAAGAAAGAGGAATTATACTGGTCATATTTGCTTATTATCATATGGCAGCGCTCCATTTCCTCATAATTGTTGGCACATAAATGATGCTCACTACGAGTGTAAAAAGTAATTTTTAAAATGAATATTTGTAAGGTAAAAAACCTGCAAAAATGTGGATGTATTTAAATGTACATATATAGTTTAATTTAATAATTTTAAATTAAACAAGAAAAAACGTTAACTTCGGTTGCACCGAAGCTAAATACCCTTCACAGGTGCATTTCTGTTAGTAACTATGTTTCCAGTTTGTATGGAAGCTATATGCTATAGTAACCCGTTCTGAACAAGTTTTTTAGAGATTACATTGTTGCCTTAAAAAATAATCTATACCAAATTTCGTGAATATATCTTGACAAATGTGAAAGTTGTCCATACAAGAACTTGATTCCGATCGTTCAGTTTGTTTGGCAGCTATATGCTATAGTTACCCGATCTGAACAATTTCTTCGGAGATTAGATTGTTGCCTTAGAAAATAATATATACCAAATTTCGTGAATATATCTTGTCAAATGTGAAAGTTTTCCATACAAGAACTTGATTCCGATCACTCAGTTTATATGGTAGCTATATGCTATAGTTAACCGATCTGAACAATTTTCTCGGATATTACATTTTTGCCTTAGAGAATATTCTTTACCAAATTTGGTGAAGATACATTGTCAAATGCGAAAGTTTTCCATATGTGAACTTGATTCCGATCGTTCAGTTTATATGGCAGCTATATGTTATAGTGGTCCGATATCGGCCGTTCCAAAAAATGAGCAGCTTCTTGAAGAGAAAATGACGTTTGCAAAATTTCAAAAGGATATCTTAAAAACTGAGGGACTAGTTCGTATATATACAGACAGACGGACAGACAGACGGACATGGCTAAATCGACACAGCTCAACATACTGATCATTTATATATATACTTTATAGGGTCTCCGACGCTTCCTTCTGGGTGTTACAAACATCGTGACAAACTTAATATACCCTGTTCAGGGTATAAAAATGTGCGAAAAGTGTGTCGAATGTGGTGAAATAGCTTGTTGAAATGTTCGAATTTTGGGATTTTTTGAACTTTGAAGTCGAATATCTCGTAAACTAAGCTGACTATATATTTTTTTAATCAGGAGGACTTCCTCTTTTCAAGGGTGGCTTCAGATCGCGGCGCCAAAGAAATCAGAATTGTGCCAACTTTTTGATGAAGTGTGGTCTACGCTACCGCTATTGAGTTTTAAGAATAAAATATAATTTGTGTAGAAAAACGTAGTGAGTTTAAGTACATCAACTACACGAGTAAATCAGTGTATTGGATATACAATACACAACTCGAATACTGTCGCACAATTCAAGCAAATAGAGTACAAATCATGAGCATACGAGGTGTGTTCAAAAAGTATCGCGAATTTTGTATTTTTTCAAAAATTATTTATTTATTCATGAATATCTATTTTGTCCCCTTCAAAGTAATCCCCATGAGATATTATACACTTGTGCCAACGGTTTTTCCAATCTTCGAAGCACTTCAAAAAATCATTTTTTTTATCTTCTTCAGCTCCTCCTTCGATGCCATCTTTATCTCGTCAAGAGAAGCGTAACGTCGTGTTTTCATGGGCCTCTTCAGTTTAGGGAACAAGAAAAAGTCACAGGGGGCCAGATCTGGGGAATACGGTGGCTGCGGCATCATTAGTGTGTTGTTTTTAGCCAAAAAGTCGCGCACAAGCAACGATGTGTGTGAGCAGGGGCGTTATCATGGTGCAAAAGCCAATTTTTGTTCTTCCACAAATCCGGGCGTTTCTGGCGAATTGCTTCGCCTAGCGAATTGCTTGACCGTTTTTCCCTGTGGCAAGAACTCATGATGCACCACGCCCCTGCAATCGAAGAAAACTGTCAGTTGCGATTCGCGATACTTTTTGAACTCACCTCGTATAATCTGATGGCTACTGATTCAAATTGATTCGCTAGTTTGAAGATATAACGGCTCGATTTGTAACATGAATCAAACTAACAGAATCAGTCAGAGTAACGGTTTAGTACTCAAGTTTCTTCTTAATTATAAATCAAATATTATAGAATTTTTTAATAAGGGTTTGTGACATCCGCATTTATTTTCATCAATTGGACACGATGAGGCATTGACCACCAGATTTTTTAAATTTAGTCCCAGCCTGTCTGTTGCTTGTAAGATGCAGAAATTTTGCCTGAATGAATTGCCCACAGATCCTCGATCGAATTCACACCTGTACTTAAGGCAGGCCTCTCCACTAATACAATTGTCCGAGAGTTCAGCATGTAAATTACCAGCAAAATCAAGGAGTTCGTGTTCCAAAAAATCAGTGTAGATTTCTGCATTCATTTGGCATGGCGTAAAGCATATTTTGGATTTGTCTTTTGATGAAAATGTCACCCATACCATGAGTAATCAACCGTTTATCTATTTAGTCCGTTCAAATTAAATTGTTTTCCATCACTTGAATTCTTCTTCAATTTATTTGCTTGCAACTCTTTTTGTCATTCAACTAGATTTAAATATAATTCTTAGTAGTGATAATAATTTAGCTACAAGTTCTTGAGCTATTTTGATAGATTAATATTTCATACACACATATACATATATTTCTAGGACTAGGATATTTTTGAAATTTTATAACTAATTATGGCTCGTAAACGTAAATCAAATCTTTCACGGTGCTCAGCAAAAGCTCGAGCCATGAAAATTGTTAGACAGCAAGAATCTACTTATCATGCAGAACAGCGCAGACGTAAGCAAGCAGCACGCCAGGCAGAAGCCAGAGCTAGAGAAACTTCTGCACAAGCTGATGCTCGGCGTCGGAAAAATGCTATTCGCATTGCAATTTCCCGACGTCGAAAGCATGCCCAGCTAATGGCTAATAAGCGTGCTTCTGAGATAAATGATGAGAAAAATGTTCGACGACTCGCAGCCGCTCAGCGTCAAGCACAACAACAAATATGTGCTGTGCATTTGATTGACGAGTATGGTGCACAAATCGGTACTACCAGTGCGACCAATGTAACCACGACAGTTAAAACAACTTCGCCAGGAATACAATCAGTATCAAAAACTATAGCAGCACAAACCACCAACACTGTGATGCCCACCACAACAATACAGCAACAGTCACAGAACACATCGTTGCCAAATGTAACGACTACGTCGAACGTTGTTTCACCCACAATGATGGCTACACAAGCTTCACCAAGTATTTTTTACACTGAAACCACATCGCTGAAAAGTGCACCACGTAGAAGGCGAGAGGGGGCCATGCGTCAGGTGAGCAAGTAAAATTTATTTAAACTTTTTCCCTATCCCGATAATTGTGTTTTTTTTTATTAAACTTGAGTGCTATTGGATATTCACGCCTAACTGTAACCCCTTTTTCGTATTTTTTTAATAAGAGTTTCTTTTTACAATACTTTTTTTATAATAATTAGTTTGTTTTAGTGTTTTTTTTTGTTAATTTTTGTATTGTTTTTTTTTTATCATTTTTTCTTAATAATTTTTTATTAAGTTTTTTTATCATTCGTTTCTAATTCTCTATGATTAGGATCGTATCATAAGGTATATATTTAATGGTTGGATTGGGTATCTACTTGCAAGTCATTAATAACATGATTGCTTCTGAATTTTTAAGAGGTACATATTTTATTTGTTCATTTTGAAAAGTTTTGGAAGACGATCTCTAGGTGTAGAAAGACTTCCGAATAAATGTGTATGGCGCTGAGCAAAATTTTTCTTCTTAAAATTATCTCAAATCCAAAAACCAAAAATTTAGTAATACTATAGATGAATAGAGTTAATGAACGAAGAACTAGTAATTCTTTTTTCAAAATGGCAGTTCCCATTGTTTCGTGTGAAAAAATGTACACTTCAGAGGTTCTTAAAAAATCAAAATTATTATAAAAAATCTTATACTTTACTTCGGTCATTACCTGAGAAATAAATACAAAATATATCTAAGAATATACATACATATATGTAAAAGTCCAGAGTTTTCGGAGAAATTTTCCTCTTATGACTCTGACACAGCATTTCGAAAAAAACGCGTATAAAGTTTTGGTAGCCGATTGTACAAAGATAAGAAATTCTTACAAATAATATCTTTGAAACGATTTGCCGGATAAACTTCAAATTTTCAAATAAATTTGATATAACCCTTAAATATGTAACTAACTATAAGCGAGTCAAGGTTGAATATGTATGCATATGGCGAAATGATAGAAATGTTTGCTTTAACCCTTAATTAGGCGAATAACAGCAAATGCCACTGGAAATTGAAAAAAAAAAAAATATTTTACTGTGTTTAACTTCCTCTCTCCTCGCGGGGTACGCAAATTAGTTGCGTCCAGAACCAGCATTTGAAAAGCTACGCTACTCCCGTAGTATTTCATTTTGCTATTGATACCACGCTCTCTTTGACCGGAGCTATAGCAGAGCCATAGCAGAACAATGTAAAAGTATATGCTCTGCTCTGCTCGGAGTTTTGTGGGTAAAAGTATTAGAATGTAATACAATAAACCTCAAATTAAGCTTTTCTTAATAATTTTACATTTACAAAAAATACAGATTCCAGAAAAACTCAATTCTATCCGGGTGTCATCCACGACAGCAACAGGAAGTCTACCAACGCGACGTTTGCCAACATTGACACGTAATCTACATCTGGCGGAAGGCAGTTCACCTGAAATAAGCATCACCGAAACGATTACAACACGCTCGGCTGTGACCATTTCAACAGTACCGAAGCGCATGACACGCGCTACCTCTGCGGCCGAAGTGGTTGTGATTATACAAAATACTGAAATTAAACATGAGAATGTTGATGATGACTTGGTTGATAGTAGTTAAATATAATATACATATGTATATGTATGTATATTTATAATTTTTTATAATAAATATATAAAAAATAAGAATAAAAATAGTAAAAACAAACTAGTGGAAAAACAGCAACTTTTTATATGATCAATACAATATGACAACTACTTACCCAATAGAATGTTGTACGGGGAGTAGCGTAAAATTGTTTTGCTAGATTAAATTTTACTATGATGACTTCAGTCCTTTATAAGTTTCTCCCAATTGTGCGAGTTTTTGCAAAATGGTGTTTAACATTTTTTTTTTTAATTTTTTTTATAAAATATACACAAACGAATAGTACATCAGTTTAGCAAGAGCCGCTAAATTTCTCTCAAGGACTAAATCAAGCCACCCATGTTCATCGAATGCGCCTACAACTATACTACACTGCAACTACTGTATGACGTGCATTTTATATACCAATAAATATATTTGTATATATGTAACCTGGTCTACGAAAAGAGGGCTTAGGTGTCAAAAATTCATTTTTTTTTTTTTTGACACCTAAGCCCCTTTTTCGTAGACCAGGTCACATATAGTAATTTATTGAAATTCTTTTCTTGTCACAGCTATGTATGTACATATGTAAGTCAAGAAGTGTAAAATATGCTATAAGAGTTAAAAAATTTTAAAAATATGAAACACAGCTACTCTATTATAATAAATGCATATATATACATATGTATATCTTCTTCTTTATTGGCGTAGACACCGCTTACGCGATTATAGCCGAGTTATAAACAGCGCGCCAGTTGTGTCTCCTTTTCGCTACGTGGCGCCAGTTGGATATTCCAAGCGAAGCCAGTTCCTTCTCCACCTGGTCCTTCTAACGGAGTAGAGCTCTACCTCTTCCTCTGCTTCCCCCTGTGCGTACTGCGTCGAATACTTTCAGAGCTGGAGTTTTTCGTCCATTCGGACAACATGACCTAGCCAGTGTAGCCGCTGTTTTTTTTAATTCGCTGAACTATGTCAATGTCGTCATATATCTCATGCAGCTCATCGCTCCATCGAATGCGATATTCGCCGCGGCCAACGCGCAAATGACCATAAATCTTTCGCAGAACTTTTCTCTCGAAAACATGCAACGTCGACTCATCAGTTGTTGTCATCGTCCAAGCTTCTGTACCATATAGCAGGACGGAAATAATGAGTGTCTAATAGAGTTTGGTTTTTGTTCGTCGAGAAAGGACTTTACTTCTCAATTGCCTACTCAGTCCGAAGTAGCACCTGTTGGCAAGAGTTATGCTGTGTTGCATTTCCAGGCTGAAATTGTTGGTGGTGTTTGCATTGGTTCCAACATAGACGAAATTATCTACGACTTCAAAGTTATGACTCAACAGTCACGTGAGAGCCAAGTCGCGAGTGCCACGACTGTTCGTTTGATGACAGGAGATATTTTGTCTTGCCCTCGTTCACTGCCATACCCAGCAGTTTTGAAATCGACAAAGAGGTGGTGTGTGTCGATTCTCTTTTCACGGGTCTTTTCTAAAATTTAGCGCATGGTGAATATCTGATCGGCTGTTGATTTGCCAGGTCTAAAGCCACACTGATAAGGTCCAACCAGTTTGTTGACGGTGGGCTTTAATCTTTCACACAATACGCTCGATAGAACCTTATACGCTATGTTGAGGAGGCTTATCCCACGGTAGTTGGCGCAGATTGTGGGGTCTCCCTTATTGTGGATTGGGCAGAGCACACTTAAATTCCAATCGTTGGGCATGCTTTCGTCCGACCATATTTTACAAAGAAGCTGATGCATGCTCCTTATCAGTTCTTCGCCGGCGTGTTTGTATAGCTCGACCGGCAATCCATCCGCTCCCGCTGCTTTGTTGTTCTCCAGACGGGTAATTGCTATTCGAACTTCTTCATGGTCGGGCAATGGAACGTCTGCTCCATCGTCATAGATCGAATTTCGAGCATTACCCCTGTCGGCCATCTTATCAGGCTCTTCATACTCACGTATTCGACGTCTTTCTTTTTCTGTCTGCCCTCTTCAACTCTCGGTATCTATCGCATCCGTAACGTTGCGAGGTAGGCAGTCTGTTTTCTCTCCGCTGCGACACGGCACTCCTCGTCGTACCAGCTGCATTTGCATTCTCCAAAAACCAATGGTTCTTGAAATGACGTCCCACAGTTCCCTTATACCGAGTTGTTGAAGAGAGCTCTTAGAGAGCAGGAGTGCAAGTCGAGTAGAAAATCGAACGGCTATCTGTTGTGATTGCAGCTTCTCGACGTCGAACCTTGTGTTTGTTGACATGCGTTTTTAGCTTCACAGAGGCGGGTGCGAATCTTGCCTGCAACTAGATAGTGGTCCGAGTCGATGTTAGGACCTCGGAGCGCACGCACATCTAAAACTCTGAAGACGTGTCTTCCCTCTATCACAACATTCGGAGACAGTCAGTCGATCAGCCTCGATCCATTTGGGGATGTTTCGTAGTGGAGGCTGAATTTACCGACCCTAGTGTCAAATATATGTATGTACCTTCTTTGCCCACCCTGGCGTTAAAGTCGCCAAGCACGATCTTGACATCGTGCGGGGACAGCTCTCATAGATGCGCTCCAAGCGCTCATATAAAGCATCTTTGTGGCTAGACGTTCATCCACCAGGGGGAATGATAGTACTACTCCAGGTGCAGGCCCTCAAATCATAGTCCTTAATTCGTTTGCCGTGGTCGTCATCAAAATGGGGTCACTCATCCGAGGCTTGTTGTTTCTTTTCATTGGATGGGTTTTTTACGTGGCGGGACCCAGCGCACAACCCTGCGGAGGGGATATTTCGCCTTCTCTCTGTAGCTCGCCTTCAAACGGATGTTCTTAGGCTACCCAGACTATACTTGGTCAAAGACCGGAAGTCATGAGCTGCTTGAGCCATATGTAAAAGAATCGTTTCTGGCCACCCCGAAACTGAATGGCGATCAGAGAACTTTCCACACTTGCGTGCACTTCTAGATATGACACCATCCTCCTAAATGCATACATAGGCAAGAGCGATTTCAAAAATAACGCCTGCACATTTGTGGCCATAGTAGCCAATTGTAGCAAAAATAAAATATATCATTTCATTTGTGTTAATTTTTCCGTGCACCATCTGACAACTGGAGTCGTTCTTTTTTTCAATAACATACGGCAACCGTTTAAATGTTGTTATTATTATCTGCTATCTCGTTCACCCCACCAACGAGCATGCGCTCTGTTTACGCGAAAATCACGCCACTTTCCAAAATGACAGTAAGCCTACATACATACCTATATATATATATATAAAATTATACAAGTTTATTTGTGGTATTGTTTTTGCACACACACCACGTGAAATATTTTTTTATTGAGGCGCTCTTACTCAGTTGAGTACAATGTCCACAAGAGTTACCAGGTATATAAAAATAATTTGCAGTTTTAAATTATGCGCTGTATAGTCGTGAAGGTGTATGAAACTACATGAATTGTGTTTGTTTAATATAATTTTTGACATACTTTTGCTGTAAACGTTGAAATAAAGTCTATATGTCAGCACTTGTGTTAATCTTTCGTCGTTAATTGACATCTGAAATCGTAATTCGCCGACACCTGGCAGCACACAACAAATATGAGTCGTTAAATGTTTTAAAAACTGCTCAATTCAGCTGTCCATCATTTCGCTCGTGCAATTTCATTGTGATTTACACATTAAAAAGTGTTTAAATTTTCTAAATATTTGTATATAGTTATTACTATATGCATAATCAATCCTCAGTTAGGTGTCATTATTAAAATAGGTGGGCTTCAACAGCGTTTGCGTTATTTTATTTACTTTTGTATTTGTTCGTACGTTGGTTTTTTGTTTTCTTTTTTTGTTTTTCTTTGCGGCGGTGGTTCGCAATGATGACGTGCCCGCGAGAGAGCACCGGTAACAAATATATGTATATAAACAACAAATAAACTGGCAACATAATAAAAGGAGAAAGTGAGCGTGCAGAAACGTGAATTATAACAAGAACAACATGGTTTATTGTTGTTGTTCTCATGGAGCGAGAGAGTGTATAATCAAACCAATGCTCTAAGGGGAAAGTGCGGCGATAATAGCGAAGACGGCGACTTTATCTTCGACACATCATATGAAAACAGCAAATAAACTGACTCAGAAGTAAAACTAACGTGGCCGAGAATGTTCACTGTTTACATCGCTGCAAATAAGATCTAAGAATAAAAAAAAAAAATAAGTAAAACGGGTGTGCACCAAACATTCAATTTTTTATTTTTGAATATAGTAAAATAAATATTTTATTTACCGTTTAATTCAAGTATAATCTAACGCAATAAATTAGAACGTGTGTACGTGTGTGAGTAAGTAATAAAAAGCCCAATGGCATTGCAATGAGCATACCTTATAGAAATATTTAGACTCAAAAAGGAAACGTGGTGTGACCAACTGACAAATGCGAGTTTTTACGAGTTTTCTGTTAATATTTAATTAAATATTGTCTACACGACCGCCATCGTGTTAAATTTTAAGAATAAAATAGTGTGTTTAAATGTTATTGCTGCGAAACGAAGTTGTGTGCAGGTGTGTGTGTGTGTACAAAAGTGCATTAAAGTAATATAAATGCAAGTCAAATTTGTAAAGATTCTATGTTACAGCGAATATTGAAAATTTTTACATGAAATACATATGTGTTATTTTACATAATGGCGCAGTTTTTCTTTTAATATGGTTTTGGGCGTGTATGTACGCCGAACGTGTGAAAAAAAATTATGTATGATGTGTTCTTTAACAACGTAACGAAATCGGTTACGAGAAGTCGATTGTTGGCTTAATAATTTTTTTTTCATATGTATATGTTTTAAATTTTATATTAGTTGTTTTTTCTTGATTCAGGTAAAATGCATTGTTGTCTATATTAAAATTTCCCCTTTGCTTTATTTTTTCTACCGCAATGTTCTATCTACAATAACTGAAAACCAACACAAATTACTTTTTCGCCGCAACAACAACATTCATTATAAAAATTAACAAACACAACGAATGCGGGACGGCAAAAACAACTATACGCATGCATGAATTTACGCTGCTCTGCAATGTCACGCTAACAAAACAACGCATCTACAGCAGTTGATGCCAGTTAGGACAGGTAAATTTGCAAATAAACTAACGTTTGTTATAGTATTTGTGTATTTACAAACTTTTTTATGAATCGTCTTGATAAATAATAGTAAAGTAGATTACTATTTCAAATTTTACATTGTACTACAGTATATGAATTTGCAGTTATCTAATAGAATGTAATAGTATAGTCGTTTTTAGCGCGTTTTATATTTTCGTGGATTGTACGGTTTTCTAACAAATTACAATGGAATAATTACACCTCTGTTAATTAATAAAAATAATTAAACAAATTCTTAACAAGAAAAAAAGGGGAACTTCTTTGGCATCGAAGTTTTAATAACCTTCTCAAATAGAAAAATACACCCTAGTACGCCAGTAAATAAACAGAAGTACGCATGTGAGCAACGTACACCTATTTCTCCCCTTTTTTCTTATTTTACGTTTTTCCCCGCTTTTTTTTTTTTGAAACTATAAATCGTGGTGAGGCGACTGGCCTTCATATGCTTTTTAGTTCCTTCACTCATTATTATTTTGGTTATTATAAATGCGAATTTGTGTTTGTTTGCGGCTTACAAACATACTTGTGAATGCATGAGAGTGCAAACAAGCAGCCCATTTAGCTTTATGTGCAATATGTGTATGTATGTACGTACATAAGTCAAAAGTCAATTATCCTCGCGTTCAACAAATACAAAATATTAAAGATCTATGTATGTATGTTGCATACATAGCATGTATAATATTTATTTACGTTGTGTTTGAATTTAGTGCGAACGCGAAAGCTTCAAAAACGATTAAAAATGTACATATCACAAGCGAGTTTTTTGCAGATTGCATATACATGTACATACATATGTATGCATATATACGTTGTTTTTGTTTATCTTAATTTTTTATCAATTTGTCCATATTATGTGCTGAAGTCTAACAAAAATTATCCAAAAATGACAAAAGTTTGGAGGAACAATAAATGTATTGCTGGAACGTTGAAATGACCTTGATCATTTTAAATAAAAAGCTTTGTTAGCGTTCGGTTATTTACATTTATCGATAGCGCTT
This sequence comes from Bactrocera zonata, assembly GCA_037783105.1. Lineage (NCBI taxonomy): Eukaryota > Metazoa > Arthropoda > Insecta > Diptera > Tephritidae > Bactrocera > Bactrocera zonata. The sequence continues at coordinate 211,899 of JBAWJQ010000405.1, forward strand.
CAATTGCTGTCAAGTTACATGTGTATGTATATGTGTTTGTTTACATTTTAATGGACGTTGTACGAGAATTTGACTTTCATATTGTGTGCATATGAAACCGGTAGTATCAAAGGTCATCGAATTGCCGTTTTAATTACGTATAAAAATATGGGTTTTATTTAGTAAATGCATATTTGTATGTACATATAAATAGGTGTGTGTCAGCACAGCTGTGTTGCCAAAGTCGCTTTAATTTGTCTGCTCTGTTTTCAATACAAACATGTTTATATAGTCAAATTACATGTTCAACTTTCTCTGCACTTATTTGTTTACTGTTTTTTCGTAAGTTTGCTGTTGTTGTAAAATCACAGTGCTTATTAAAAATTTACATTCGTTGAAAATTACGATTATTTTATAGACGATAATTTACTTTTTTAATGGCGCAATAACAAATCGCCGAGCGATGATAAATACATATGTATGCATTTGTATGTTTGTAGGCAGCTCTACATCAGTTATTAAAATTGATTACAGTTCTGTTAGCATTTAAATTTCACATGATAAAATATTTTATCTATTACCTTTGGAATATAGTATATTGAATTTATAACATCAGAATTGTTAAGTAAGATTTTTTTTCTGTACACACATACATTGTCGGACAAAACTCATTAGACTAACTCGAGTCTCACACATGTTCCGTCATAACTTTTTACATATGTACTAAAAATTAAAAATAAATTTTATATTCCAAATATCGGATTAAAAAAAATCTATTCCGAATACCAGATTGAAAACTCAAAAATAAAATTATTAATGGTAAAAAAAGCAGTTAGGCCATATTCTCTTCGAAGGAGAAATGGGATTTTTCAGCAAGATTCTGCTCCGGCACACAAGGCAAAAACAATCAGCAGTGGCTTATGAGCAGAAAAATTCATGGTTTTATAGCCGCAGATAAATTCCAGATTTGAATCCATTAGATGGACAATAGTTTGTGATTAGTTGAATATCCACAGAAATACGGAGTATATGTACATATGTATGTATATAGAAGCTAGTTTGGATCCTACTCAGATTACATTAATATAAGCTGCATACTTTTCAGCGCAACTGTTTGAAAATTAAATGTATTCACACATGCATTCATGTTTTTTTATAGAGAAATCAATTTTTCATGCCGGCCGTTAGTTGGCTTTCCTTTCCAGTACATATAATATAAAAAGCCGCATAAATATACCTACAGTATGTATATATACATATGTATTCAAATTTTATATATGCGTAATTATACGCTGTTGCATGCTGCATTGTACCACAATTTGCACGCATGTATCACATCTGTAAATATGTATGTACATAGTAATACATATATACCACAATTTGTTTTGGCTCTCTCATTTTATATTTCTCTCTGCTCGGCTCTTACCACATTTTTGAATGCCTTTTTTTTTTTGCTTACCTTCGTTTCATTTTCGTCATTGGGTCTTTAAAGGGGTGTGTGCTGCGGCGAAGTAGCTCCGAAGCATCAACAATTGCAATCGTGCAGGGGAATTCTGCAGCGTAGCAGTGTTGTACAAAATTTCTCCTCAATCTCATACGATTTTCAGCGTGTATAATAGCGTGGTTTTCCTGCCATTGCCATCGACGATGCACGAGTTTGGTGTATGTTGAATTGTTGGTTTGTTCGTTTGCCTAGCATTCGATACAATTTGTTTTGTTGCTTGTAGCGCACATAGTCTGGGTTTTCTTTCGTTTCATTGCTAGTATGTGAGCAAAAAATAGGTACTTGCCGTATTTTAGGCGAACAGGCGCGCGGTCAGGTAGGTAGACGACGCTGTTCGCCGGTTTTTGGTGTTTTCACTACTATTTGGCGTAGTGCTTAACTAATTTCTATTACCAAGTGTTATACTGCTGTCGTCATTGCTAGATCGCAACAGCGTGAACAGGCCTCCAAATCTTCGGTGAGGCGCTATCATTTTCTAGCGTGAATTTAAACTAACTTATTTTTAGATTTTATTCTCTTTTGCTTTGTTTTTAATTTTCATTTTAATGACACGTAAGCAGGACGACTTATGTGTATATATTTATCATTCTTAGATATTTGGTTATTTTTGTTAGCATTGTTATTATACTCTAAAATATGTACATACATATGTATATCTCCACAAAATTTGGATAAGTCAGCGCTACAATATACAAAGAAATTGTTCAGATCGGAGCAGTATAGCATATAGCTGCCGAACAAACTGAACGAACAAAATCAAATAGTAGTGTGTGAAATTTTTTTTATTCGATAAGTTATTTTTATAAATTTTGACCCAGATTATTGCCTTAGACAAGACTGTAAATTGTTCAGACCGGACTGCTATAGCATATAATATGTACATATGTACATATGTACTTGCCATATAAACTGGCGAAATTAAGCTTTTGTTTGCACGACAGTCGGGTGTAAGTAACCGGCACGGACGCGGATTTTTATCTGGTCAAGGACTGTCAACTCGGCATCATAGCTCGAAATTATATGAGGAATAACCAATTTTTGTAATTGTACGGAAACTTTTTTATTTGTGAGGGTATATTGACTACCAAAGTTAAGGTTTTCTTTTTTTTTTTTGTAGTTAATTTTCGTGCTTTCGCCATAAGTTTTCTTTCAACTTTTTGAATGTCCTGATATACATATGTACTTACATACGTACATATGCATATTTGTATGTATGTACATAGAAGCAATTCTTTATTTTTCATTTGTTTCTACCCCTTTTGTGTTTTCATTTCCTAAGCTTTGTTCTCTGTCTGATTTTTATTTCTTGACCTTGCTTTCGCAACATCAAGCCGCTTTCATTATCACTTCCATTTGTGAATTTTTTGCTAGCGGTTTTGTGTTACTACATAAAATGGGAATAAATGAACAGGGAATGCTAGTAAATAACAATTAACTATAGCAGTCAATATATGTATTCTCGAAGCAGTCCAGTTTGCTCGTTTTTAATTACATATGTATATATGCCCCTGACACCGCTCGCATTTCTACCAAATGTCAGAGAATAAAGTTAGGAATTGCATGTTACCCCTTCCCTTGATTTCGCAAGTAAAAGATCACTGCTATTTAAAGCATAGTATAATTTGCATCTATAATTTTCAATAAGCACTAGCAATTAAAATTAATTTAAATAAATACAGATGTCTGTATAGTATGTAAGTATGTGTACGAACCCCACATCAATTTATTTACAGTGTTACCAAAGAAATCTTATTTCAATTAATTTATGGACCCTTGCAATATTTTTTCTTCCTTCATGACAGTACTACAGGTAAATTTTAATTTCAAAAAAAATTATATTTATTATCCACTTTTTGGTTTTGTTAACTGGTTTTACGGCCTTAGAAGCTTCTTATTTGTTGGAATCACTGTCATACACACTGACCGATCAAAATCAAGTTCCTGTATGTAAACCTCTATTTGTAAAGGGTATTATTATTATATAAAGGAATTTTTCTTGATTAAAAATTTTATTGAAAAATCTACGCAATTTATAGATATTTTCACAATTTTATTAATACTAATGTCACTGGTGTCGGTCGCATTTACAACTCGCAAAGCATAAATATTTTCACTTACGAAAAGCGTAATGAACAATTGATATTTGATAAACCTTTCAAAAAAATCTTTAATTCTTTCATTCTCACCATATCTACACAGTGAACTTTGGGACAAATGCAATTTAGACACATACATACATGCATATGTATCTGCATACACCTTTACAATGACGTTTGAGTTTTGCTCATGGTCACATTCAGAACAGCCGCCACAAGCAACGACCTCAACCCTCTACTTATGTACATGTGTACAATTATTGTGTATGTATTGTGTGCACGTTAAAATCTGCGAACGGAAAACGAGTATGAATGATTTTCAACGAATCAACCGGCCGCCCCCAATTACATTTGTATAAGCGCGCAGTCCTACATAAACACAATTGTGTACGATCGCGCACAATACAGTATACATATGCATACATTCATGTGTACAGTATATACTTGTTCTTATTTTATTCAGTTGTTATTATTATTTTTTTGTTCATGTGCCATTTCACGGACTTTGACACATAATCATACGATTTTTGAAAAACGCAACTGGTACAGCGATTGAGGCTGTTGGATGTTTGTTTGTGTGTTTGACAGCCATTGGGCATAGCGGGTTAAGGGGTAAGATTTTGCACTTGCTGTGCTTGTGTTGTCTATACACATTCGACAAATTTCAACGTAGCGAGTATTTAAATTATTATAAAAGTAAACGTACATTATACATAAGTATGTATATATGTAAGTATTTTAATACGACGTAAGAAAATAACAACGTAATAAAAGCAACAATAATAAAGTGAAGGAAAGTGCTTGAGTAAAGTAAGGTAATCGGAGTTTTTGCTTTTCGCAATAATAACACTTGTGATTGGTTTTTGTTTATCAACACAGTATGAGTCATATATGGTACAATACGTAAGTTTAAAATTATATTCTTGCACATACTTATGTACGTACAATAAGTAATATAAATGCAATTGTCATTGATTCAATCGCAACGTCTTTGTAATAGGTTCAAAATCCATTTCGAACATTAAACACGTTTCATGCATTTTTCGTATTTTGACACGTCAAACTGACGCAAGTGTCTTTAATTCTATGCTTTTCAACTATTGCACTTGAAAATGTCGCATTTGTTTATACTTTGGTACTTGTAACTATGTACATATGTAGATATGTATGTACATATGTTATTTTTAAATGAAAACTGCAGCAGTGGCAGATGCTCAAGTGATGACGTGTATTTCAGCTCTGCGCGCTTTGTCATCGCATATCGCGCCACTTTCGATGTCGGCACTGTTACTCAGTGTAAACATAGATATTGATCCAACCATATAACCGTTTGGAGCTCATCGTTTAAGCGGAACTTTGGCAGTAATATAAAATTAGTATCAAAAACCGCAACATTAATAAATTGTGATTAAGTGGGAAGCCTGCTTTAGAGGCTTAAAAAAATCGTTTTTTTTTTTTGGATTTTTTGTGAGAGGGAAAGAAATAAGTAACTAAAGAGAAATTATTAGGGTTAAGAGTTATGTATTTAGACATCATTCACAAATTTTTTGGATACGAAATCTTTGATATTTTGCCTTTAGGAAGCAATAGCCCGATGCATCTCGCATGTGCATTTGTCGGGCGGCGGACAGGATGCAGGTCGCAATTTCTATCGGAAACAAGAAATTCAAAGAGATTCATATTTTTTTAATAATTTATCTTCTAGTTAAACTAAAAAAATCAAAAAAAAAGGTGTAAAATTTTATAAATTTTTTAAAAGTAAAAAAAGTGGTTTTTGACAAATACATTTTACTTTATGTTGTTTAAAAATATGGCCAAACCTGACTTTTTTTTAGTTTTTTTTTAGTTTAAATGGCAGATAATTTAATGCCAAAGATATTAAACTTTACCCCAATTTCATACGACGTTTAGTTTTTTTCTATCCTGCCAGCCATTGAGAAAAATCGTAAAAATGAAAAACCGAGAAATCGCGCGTCAAAGTTTTTGCTTGTTGCGTCTGCTAGACGCTCGGTCACTATTTCCCTTCTAGCTTCGAAAATATTTCGAATTCCCATCTAAAACTTTGGGGGCATATTCTTAGATTATTTTTAAAGAGATTTAAGCTAAAAATCGCCCTTAAATGAGGACTAGAAAATTAGTTCTAGAAATCATAAATTTAATATAAGTACATACATATGTATGTACATTCATGTGATTAAATAAGAAGTGGTTGCTACTATGTGTAAATCTATTCATAAAATCAAGTTTAGTGTTTTTGCCAGTACTAGTGTTAATCATCAGAAACTTTGCTTGAAATTGGTGAAGATGAAGTTCAGATGCAACTGAACATTTTATACTCTTGCAACTTACAAGAATCAAAGCTAGGGAGATACTTAAATAATTAAACGTCAACCTGAGGATCGAAATCCAATCCAAGCAATTTTATATATACATACACTTACTATATAACTCCTATACTGACAGATACATACATATGGTTTGTTAGAAAATCGAAAACCTTTATATGTATGTATGTATGTAGTATATGGAAGTTAGGGTTGTATCGACCAGATTTTATCTATTTTTCCCAATACCACATACTATTAACATGTCACTTACTAAAAAATAATCGTATAGAGTAAAGTTGGCCGGATGTTCCAAAATCCTGATATTAGTTATATGGGGGGGTAAGAAAAGTTTTCGTTTAAATTTATCTATTTTAGGCACACTGTTTGAGTAACTGTTATGAGTAAACATACACATATTAGCCGATGTATGCGGTACAAAGTCACCTCGAAGTTCGACAATATTTATATTAAGTATATGAGGGCTGAAGGAATATTGGTCCGATATTCGGTACTTAAGAGCTTGATCAGTTTTTATTGAAATTGAAGAATTTTTGGTCATAAGGTGGCATACACTAACGGAATTTTTCGTGCAAAATTTAATCCCGTTATATTAGGTTGTCAAAAAAGTCTTGGGGTATTTTTATTGAATGATTTATTGAATTTATTGAAATGGTTTATAACGGTTTGATGGCTCATGCCCAGCTCTTGACCGATGCTACGGCTACTACTATGCCGGTCTCTTTCGACCAATTCAGCGATTTTTTCGCAATTTTCGACGACAGGTCTTCCGGAGCGTGGCGCATCTTCGACCACCTCTACACCAGAACGAAAACGTTGAAACCATCGTTGTGCGGTGGAAATGGAAACTGTATCAGGTCCATAAACTGCACAAATTTTATTGGCGGCTTGAGATGCATTTTTGTCTTTATCGTAGTAGTACTGTAAAATATGCCGTATTTTCTCTTTATTTTGCACCATGTTTGCGACGCTATAACTCACGAACGACTTAAAAGAAACGACAATCAATCAAACACGTGTTAGCGCGTGAAATGAGCTTTCCAAAAAGGTGTAGCATGACCCGATGCGACGAATAAAACTAGAACTACGCGCTTTCAGCGCCAACTAGCGAAAATACCGCAAGACTTTTTTGGCAACCTAATATTTCAACAACTGAGGAAATAGTGCACATATACATATATCATAAAGGCATAGTCAATATTTAATTAATTAAAATTAAAATGCAAAATTCAAATAAAAATTAGATGACCTTGAACAAATAAATTAATTTTAATATTGATTAATTTGTTTTGAAAGAAAAAATCATGAATCGAATAGAATAAAATAAAATAAATAATGTAGTTGTAAAGTACAATAAATTAATAAAATAAAATAAATTGGAAATCAAAATGCAGAAGAAAGTATGGCGGAAGCAATAACAATAAATAATGAGTTCTACAAAATCGACAAATTAACTTATGTACAGACATACAATCTTAAGCGCTGTGTCATAAATGAGATGCCAAAACGTGCTCTGAAAGCATCTATGTACTATATATGTACATATGTATGTTTATTGGAAAAAATTTGATTTGTAAATGTCTTGCTATTTATAATAATAACAAATTGGTTCAAATGCACAGCAATGCATAAGTAAACAAGTATTTTAATACGTAGGTATGTTTATACGTGATTTTTTACATATGTATGTATTAAAAATTGATTTTCAGCTACTTAAGCGCCAACTGGGTTGGAAGTTAAAGTCAAAACTTGTCATCGAGATTTTTTCAAAACACTGCACATTTCTTTTTATTTAGAATTATTGATAAGTTTAAATCAAGCAATGCTAATTTGTATTATCTGTACGCGTATAAAAATTATTGCAGCACTTGCACGATAGGATATTTTTACTCTTACAACATGTTGATGTTTTATTCACCTAACGTTTGTTTGTATCACTTAAAAATAACCGAGTTTGATGATGGGAGGAGTTGAAATCCGAGTGACTGCCTGTTAGTCCGCCCGTCCGTCTGGACTGGACTCGAATAAAAATTAGGATATCATAATGAAAACTCATTCACGTCTTCTTGGAGCAAAAAAGATAGGACAAATTCCTAGATAGGTGTAATCGGCCCAGTGCTACCCCCACAAAACGCCATTAAACGGAGAGCTATTAAAATTGTGCCTGTGAGGTCTATCACCTTATGACCAAAAATTGTCCAAATCGCAACAAAAAAAAAAAACTCAAGCTCCAGATGCCGAATATTTGGATCAAAGTTCCAATTCTGATTTTTTTATCGAGAATGTCGGTCAATCTGAGAGATATATTATATAAATATTGATATTTTATTGATTTATTGAGACAGACAGGTGTAAAAAAAATGGCGCATCCTGGTGACATTGATCCGGACTCTCCTGGTGGTCTGAAAAAAAAACCAAAAGAAATTCTTAATCAGTAAGAATGCTGTTATAGTCCCTACCTCAGGGAACACGACATTTTTTTGAAAAATGGCGACTGCCTGAAAATAAAAATAATTTTTACGCTTTTTTTTGAAATTCCTGAATTTTTTTAAAATATTAAAAACAAAAACGATGCTGGTAGGAACGATAAAGGATTATATAAAGAAGGTTCACACAAAATTGATAGAATTGTATAGAACTTGAGATAATGCCGGTACCGTATGGAAAAAAGTAGTTTCGAGAAAAACGCGTTTAAAAAATTCGATGCGGCCGAACCGGGCTAGGTACTACGTCGCTAAAGTAACTGTAACTCTTAAAACAATTTTAATTTTTAAAAATCCTTTGGAGGATATGTTTTTAAGGGTCTAAACTTTAAATATATGAAAAAAAATCGAATTTTTCAAAATTCTAGAGTTGAATACCCCCTTAATAAAGTTGAGAGAGCGCGTTTTTCTAATAATGGTACATATTTGTGCCAAAAATGGATAAAATCGGGAGAAGACCACATATAACTAATAAACCTCATGCACCTGAAGGTTTCTCCCTGGCTTTGATCGTGTCAAGTTGTAGGAGTATGAAATGTTCGGTAGCACCCGAGCTCTTCCCTCCCTATGTTCCATAATTTGAAATGAATTCTACGTTAGTTTGCTGATTTCTGGGGGGAAAAATATATAATTACCAGCTTTTCTTGCTAGTTTAAGTCTCAAATCGGTATTCTCGAGTATATTTTATTATTGAAAAAGTTCATTTATCGCATTTTATACATGCCATTTATCGCTTTTAGATTAATCGACGCTTTTTAATGAATATACTTTTATTTTTGCATGTAAATATTTCGAATCACTCATTTTCATTGAGTTTATCGCCATACTGACCTAGAACTTGATTTTGTTGCATTGTATTGTTTTCCAGACGCGGTTTAAGGTTAGGGCTGCTGTTTTTTTTTATTTTTATTTTAGTTTTTATTATCAATAATGGTATGTATGGCTGTGTGTTAGCTTGCATGTAAGTGCATAAATTTATATGTGTCATAAGTTGCTTATACTCGTAGAACCCAGTCAATTCCCACAGCGCCAATGCAACGTTACGCTATTTGTTGTTGTGCTGTCGCACAATAAATTATCATAACACATGTTCGTCTGTATGTTTAAAGTTTGTTAGTAATTGTGTAGGCAGATATGTGTGTACGTAACTCATTGTTTATAACCTTTTTTTATTTTATTAGCTTACAGTCTTGCTGACGCCTGTTAAGTGTACTATGTACGTTGGTATTTATGGAATTAAATTCAATTAAAGTTAATGCATATTTGTGAATTTGATGGGTTTTTTTTTTAATTTTTTTATGACTTTTGTGAATTGACGCCTAAGTTAGTGAAAAAAAATGTTATTAAATTTGAAAAGGAAGTTAGTATGAGACTTGTCTAAATATTATTATAATCCGTATCAAAACGCTAATGGAAAATATATTCCAATTATCCGTTTGATGTCTTTTAATAGTGTTCTGAATGACGTGGCAATATAACTACATATAAAAAATATATTTCTCCTACAGGTGCATACTTACATATGTATGTATATATGTAAATTATAGAGCGTATCAGTTTTTATACTCTTGCAACAGTTGCTATAATAGTTTTGTTCGTTAAACGTGTCACCTAAAATTAATTGAGATATAGGGTACATATGTATGTATGTATAGAAATGATGAAGGTGATGAGACGAGTTGAAAGACACCGTTCAGATACCGTTCGTCTGACCGTGCAAGTTGTAACTTGAGGAAAAATTGAGATACTTTGATGAAACTTGGTTTGCGGGTTCCTTAGTACAAAAGGTTCGAGTTCGTACATGGGCGTAATCGGACGACTGGCACGCCCACAAAACGCCATTATCTGAAAACCTATGAAGTGTCTTAACTAAGCATTAAATTAATGGACCCGGTCCAGTGTACATAGGTTACCACAGACTATTTATTCTGAATTTTTATGGTAATTTCGTTGACAAAAGCAGATGATATTCTATATTACTGTAAGAATCTTTAACATTGACATTTTATAACACTCGACGCAATTTTTTACGAGAGATTGACCCCTAAATAAAATACAATTTCTCGGTCATATAAGCTTGAGCGAAAAAAGTTATAAAATAAAATGTGAACAAAAAGTAGTTAGTCTCCAACTTTTCATGTTTTTAGATATTGTCATACTGTAATGATTATCTAATGATATTTTGATTTTGACGCCTAACATATAAAAACGGAAAAATTACTTTCTTACTGAGGACTCAATCTCAAAAACATTGGTTTGGTCCAATACCCAAACAAAAAAAGAAACGATTTTTGCCAATTAACTTATTTCTATTTTTTGGATAGAACTACGTCACAAAGTATCCACATCTTTTGAAAATTGTTGGTTTGTGTTAAGGTGAACCCTTTTTCTCTAACAAAAACGGCCTATTTTCAATATTTTTTTTAAATAAAAATTAAGCATTTTATTCAATCTTTTTATTATTCAAAAGATACAAATTTTACAAAGAATTTTTAAAATTTTCAATGGAAAATGTTCAAAACTCGGCAATTACGACGACACTTCCGGCAGTCCCTCGGAGAAAAAAGGTGTATAAGCGTTGCCAGCAAATCTTGTTACTGGATGATCAAAGTTAAACTAAAAAATACGTGTTTTAATTGAGAACATAAACCAGGTATTAGACGAAAGAGAAACAAAAAGGTGAAAGTTGTATTTTTAGCAAGCAAATTTTGTTGAAAATTTCTCAATGCTCTTTTTTTTTTTTTAATAGTTGTAATTCAACAAAAAAAAAACATCCCTTATTCAACATAAAATTCTATAAAGATCGGTTGAGTAGCTCGCGAGAAATCTTGTCAACTGACTTTGAAAGCACAGTTTCGAGAAAAACGCATTAAAAGTGACTATATAGCTCACCTCGAGCGCGCAACTTTTCAAGGCTGTATCTCTAAAACTAATACTCTGATCTTTCTTGAAGCTATGAGAGACATGTAACCTCTGATGCGAGGTCATTTAAAAAGGCAAAACATTTTGTAACAGGAATTCAAAATATTGAAACTCGATACTTACAATTTAACAGTATAATTTGTGTACTTATTGTGAAAGTGTTGGCAGTCAAATTGTACCTCGACACTTATGACACTTAATGCTAGTTTATATTTCGTAATATCCGCACATATTAAGAGATGAACCGGTAAAGCGATATGTTGTGCAACTATCTTTCGCCAATTATTCAATCTATGACATTTTACTCCGAATGTGCAAATTACCATGTGTACAAATCTGCATATAATACTATACATACATTGTGACAAAAAAAGACCCGGAAATTGTAATTGAATTTAATTTTTGGTAAATTGGTAGGACTGTCCTTAATTTCTATATAAATATGAGCGTGAATTGTCAACCAGTTTGTGTACAGCACCTGCTTAAGTCGGTACACCTCAGTGGTGCGTTGCGATTTTTACAATGGATAAAAATGTCGAAAAAAGCACTTGTTTCAAATTTTGTATTTGTAACCAAATTTCGTCCTTGTGAATGTTGGAAAAGGCTTACCTCGTTCTGTATGACCTTCAACCTTTTTAACTGATGATTAATATTAAACAGTGAAGGACATGGTACTTAAAAATTGTCAGGGAAGTCTTGGAGAGATGACACACAAGTCAACAATCATCGGAATGGAAAAGATAAAACAAAGTTTGTGAAAGGAGCTGAAGGCCATTCCAAAAAGTGCTAATGGAAAGTGTTTGAGGACTGGATAAATCGTTGCCATAATTGTATTACATCTGGTAAGAAGTACTTTGAAGGCGACAGAATAAATATTGATGAATAATAAAGTATTTTGCGCTTTATTTACATTTTCCGGGTATTTTTTTCATAATGTATACAAATTATGGTGTACAAAAAAAAAAACTAATGTCGAATTTGTGGGTTGAAATCAAAATACAGAGTAAAAATAAAGAAATACCGAGCAAAAAATATCTCTGCAAGGCAAGAGTTTATAAACTTTCAGCGAGCTTTCAAAGTTTCATATAGAAAAAACATTTAAAAAAATTTAGTTTCATTGAAAACGTTTGAATTGTTTGGGATCGTGTTTTTACAACGAGGTTTCTGTAGAGCATACAATTTCATAAAAAATCCGTGTCAGCGTATTATTTTTTTTTTTTTCAATTAAAAAACGCAAAAATGCGGATATGTCAAGGTTTTGAAAAGCTTCACCTTAATGTGCCCAAAAAAAGGTGACATTTGAATTTAAACTGCGCGCGTCGAAGGATTTGGAGAATTATTTTTTTTTTTTAGGTTGGTGGTACTGTCAGTCACATTTATGTCAAATTTCATGTCAAAATATTCATTAGTGTTTGAGATACGTGTCGCTTTGTGAGCAAAGAATTTGCATTAAATTTTGTTTACGGAATCAATTTTCTGCTGCGGATACGTTGAGGATGGTGCAGAAAGCCTTTGGCGATGAGGCTATGTCTAAAAAAAATGTTTGCAAGTGGTGTAGTGAGTTCCAAGCCGGCCGTGAACGTGTCGAAGACGAAGTGCGTCCAGGGCGACCATCAACCTCAACCGACGAAGCTCACGTTCAACAAATCAAAGATTTGGTGTTGAGAAACCCTCGATTAACAATTATAGACCTTGCTGATGAAGTTGGCATATGGAAAGGCCAGCCAATACCATTTTGAAGGATGTTTTGGGTCTCAAGTGCGTCAAATCTCGACTGGTACCGAAAACATTGAATTTTTTTAGAAAAAAGGCGTCGCGTTGAAGTGTGTGAAACGATGCTTTCCGACTACAAGGGTGTCATGAAATGCATTATAACTGGCGATGAGACTTGGATCTATGCTTACGACCCCGAAACAACCGATCAATCGAGCGAATATTGTGCTAAAAGAGAGCCGAGACCAAAAAAATCGCGCCAAAGTCGCTCAAAAATCAAGGTCATGTTGACTGTTTTCTTCGATTATCGTGGTGTTGTGCATTATGAATTCCTTCCAACCGGTCAAACAATCAACAAGGAATATTATTTGAACGTTATGCGTCGTTTGCGTAACGTTATCCGCCTAAAAAGGCCGGAATTGTGGTTTTCTTGGTTTTTACACCACGATAATACACCATCCTATACTGCCCTCGTAATTCGCGATCATTTCGCCAAAAACTCAACCCATATCGCTCCGCAACCACCGTATTCACCTGATCTGGCGCCGTGCGACTTCTGGCTGTTCACCAAGCTCAAAAGACCGCTCCGGGGACACCGTTTTTATACGATAGAGGAGATTCAAGCCGCAGCGAAGACGGAACTGAAAGCCATCCCGGAAAGTGACTACAACCAATGTTTCAAACATTGGAAAATCCGTTGGCATAAGTGCATTGCATCGGGAGGGGATTACTTTGAAGGGGATGAAATTGATTTGGAAGAATAAATAAAGAATTTTCAAAATAAATACAATGTCACCTTATTTTTTGGACACATGTATATACATACATATGTACATCGTTCAAATATGATTGCCGCTTTTAAAGAGTTTACAAAATTTTACTGTTTAATGGAAAAAAGTATACGTATATAGAAAAAAATAATAAACGAATTTATTACTCGCGTATGTAAGGTTATTTCGACAGCAACGGAGACACGGCACTTATTATCTACGCTTTTTATTAAAATTAAACAAACAGCACTTTAACGCATGTTTATTTATCCGATTCGCGCGTCGGACATTGGACCCAGTCTACAAAATTACTCCGCTGATCGCCAGCACGACCGTTATGGCATAGTTATAGCGCAGATGGCAAGATCTCTCAGCGAAAAAGAAAACAAACATGAGAACACGAGGCAAAAGGCGAAAAACAATAACAACAGCGGTAGTGTTGGCTATCATAGTTCATTTTAATAATTTTGTTGTAGTGTTATACGCGCTTAACTGGGTTTTCACCTAGTTTAGCACATTTACCCCGACACCTAAATTCTGTGTAGTTGAAGTGCTTGTCGGATGAGCGCAATTTTGCCAGCTACTTACAAATTTATGTATGTATGTATTCGTAATATTTTATATGTATACTTTATTGTTGTACTGCAATTCCGCGCCAAATTTCATAAGTCGAAGTGCATCACGAAACACTTTAAATTAGCCAATCTCAAAGTGACTTCTTCATTAAAATTAATGCTTGTTTTATAAGGCCTTCCTCGCTTTATTTTAATTTATGTCTGGTTAATATTTCAGTTGAACTCAGTTCAGTTAATGAATTTGTAGTGATTATGCTGATGTAGTCCTCTACCACTCAGCTGATTTCAATCCTTGCTATTTTATCGCCTTTGCAACATAAATATTCATTAGAAGCCTTGAAACCTTTCTAGGATTCAATAAGCTCTAAACACGAAACGAAAACTATTTTTTCCTGAATAAAATATATCTAGTTAGTCACGAAGTTTGTAAGGCCCAGATGTTGTAAGACACAGCCTCAGTTTTTGAGATATCGATTAGAAATTATGCACTCGTTCTTTTTACGTTCAAGAAGCAGTCGCGAATCCGCGCGTTCAATGCCGGTAGAAAATTAGTCGCGTCCGAAACTTAGTCGGTATATTGCTGTATATCGTCGGCGTATTGTAGTAATGTTCATCTGATGTTTCTGGGAGGAATAATTGTCCTGAGTGCGGTATTTCTGCAGGTTTTTGTTCAAGGCAGCTCTATAATCTCTAAACGAATTGTTCAGATCGGTCCACTATAGCATATAGCAGCTGCCATAAAAACTGGCAAATCAATAATAAGATGGATACCGTTTTATACATGTTTAAGCTATAAATGCCGCAGTTGCTGCTGAAACTAATATTGTTTCTTCTTTTTAGATTGTTTATAGGTTAGATATGAATTGCAAACTCGTATATTTTGTCTTATATGTGGGTATTTGTTTCTCTTTTTTTCGAAAATTATTCTAAAAGTTCTTTGACCATCAAATTTTTTATAAATAGTTAGATTGTAGGTTAGGTTTGATTACGGACTCGGTTATTGACTAGAACTTTGTTATCGGTACACTCTTTCTCATTCTGTTTATGCTTTACAAAAGTATCTTAAACGATCTTTTTTAGAAAATGTCACTTTCCCCGGTCTGTACTCTCGAGTAAGGCTTAGAAATGATGAATACTTGCTCAACTTATATTAAATATCCAATTTCAACGTCAAATTCCATGAGATTGAACTTTGAAACACTTAAATTTCAAAAATTTAAACAAAGCACTCGTAAACCCTCGCTAAAAACTGTTATCATTTAGATATAACATTATCAAGACAACATTTATAATAGCTAAATAAATATAATACCCGCGTTAGCACCCACAAACTACAACAAAAACACATTTATATATTTAGTAAGCAACTTTATTGTATTTCTAAAAAAACTGAAATAATTTGAAGTGATATGTCATGCCATGCGGGTGTCATGAGAGCCACTCTGAACTTTGTTCTCGCAACTAATCACTACGATTACGGTATTATTTTTTGTTGTTGTTTTCTTTCGTTTTTTGCCGTTGTTTTGATTTTGTTTAGAAATCAGTATCAGTAGCACACACCGCTCAGCAAACGCTTCAGGTTACAATAATTGTCTGAATGGGTTGGTCGATTGGTGGATCGAGCGAACGGCCGGGAACGGTTCAACGAATGACACTGATGCCTTGCTTTAGACTGCGTAGCCTCTACGCGGTAGACTTTGTACCGGCAACAATTGGCAAATGACATTGAGTTTGTTAGGCCAAGTGGTGTGTGATTGATTGTCGTCGGGGCTGGTGAGAGCGGGGATTTTGGGGAAGACAAGTGCGGAGCACTTGCTGCTGGCATAGCTAGGGCTGTTATTGGCACGGGTACTTAAGGATAAATAGAAATGTGATAAATTGTGGGTGTCGCATAGCAGCCGTGAAAAATATAATATAAGACAAAAGTGGTGATAAAGTCCAATTTGTGTTTTTTCACCGTTGGTTTTTGCTTTGTTTTTTGTGTTTTTTATGATGTAGCTGTCTCTGATTCTTCTACTCGCTCACTGGCTATCAATTCAATTAGCCTCAATTGAAAGAGTGAGCTCGCTGCGTATAAAATTTTTATTTCGAAAAATTACCACTTGTTGCACTTGTTGTTGCTGCATTCAGATTGCTGCTGAATGTGCGCTGGTGGGTGGCAAGAAAAGTAAACAAAACGCCAAATTGTGTGAATAAAAAAAGTAATGAAAGCTTGAAATAGATTCATAAATATTATTAACTGAAAATTAATTGTTTATAATAAAATATATTTTGAAATTAAAACGGAATTTTTTCAAATTTTAAATGAAAATTAATTATTTTTTTACGTTGTAACAAGAGTTTTATTTCATAGCTCTAAAAAACACCGTATATAAACCGATTTCACAGATTTTTTGTTTTATCACATTAGTTCAATTCTATAACTCTAAAAACACTCTATACAAGCTCTGTCGCAAAAGGAACAGCACTGTTAAAAAACAACAAAAAATTAATATTTTTTAAAAGTTATATTTTTTTATTCAAGGTTTAGCCTGGTCATTAGCATTTCAAATAAGTGTTTAAGGTCATTTTTCGGAATGCTCTTGAGAATATCAGTCGTCGCCTTTTGGATAGCTAAAATGTCCTGAAACCAGTGTCCTTTCATGGGCAAATGAAGTTTTCCAAGTAGGTAAAAATAACAGGTTGCCAGATCAGGTGAGTAGGTTGAGTGATTAATGGTTAATATGGAGTTTTTTTGTCAAAAAATCAGTGACAAGCGTCGACCGATGACACGGCGCATTATCGTGCAACAGACGCCAGGATCCTGCCTCACGGTATTGTGGTCGAGCATGACGAATGCGTGACAAAAGACGCTTCATAACACCATGGTAAAACACAGCATTAATCGTTTGGCCAGGTGGGACGAACTCTCGGTGTAGCATTGTCTTTATTTTTGACTTCTGAAGACGACCGACTCCTGATCGTCACAGAGGTCCTCACGACCTTCTTGGAATCGCTTAAACCACTTATGCACATTACTACGGGATAGACACTGATCACCATAAACTTTCAATCATTTGAAATGTTGCAGTAAACGTTTTCCCAAGTTTAAAACAAAATTTAATATTTGCTCTTTGTTCAAAATGCATTTTACGACCGATGACCAAAAGCTGCTGTCACTTTTTGATCGATAACATCGATTGTAGTTATCCAATTGTCTTAAAATTTTTACGAAATGTCAACAAGAGATCAAACTTTTTATTTTATATACCCACCAATAGGTGGCGCCACCAGAAACAGTTATATTTAAAAAGTTCTGTTTCTTTTGCGACAGACCTTGTACATATCGGTTTCAGAGGGTTTTTATAGGATTAAATATTGATTCAATTATATATCTAAGATAATATAGGGTACAATCCGAATTGAACGATTTTCGTATGATAGCTTATTAAATCAACTATCACCGATTCACCGATGTGTATATTATCGATACAACCCGATTTCACCGAGCTTTTTTTTATGAATTTTGTGGTTAATCTTTACATTAAATTTCGAAAACAACAATTTATATATATTTAATATATAATTAAAAATAGCTTTTGTGGTGGAGGAAGTATATTTGTACAAACCTGCGAAAAAAACACCATACTGGTTAAAGTCCAACTGAATTTTTTGGCACACAAAGCGACATTGTGACGGCGTGGGGGTTCGGCAGCATTCCTATTTCTTGTTGTTAATAAAATGAAATAAGAAATCATATTTTTAGCACCATTCTTCTTTGCATAAATGCTTTTTACATATGATTTTTTCGCCTCTTTAACGGTAAATGTTTTGATATACATACATATATTTTTTGTTGATTATTTGATAAATTATTTTTGGCTTTTGTTTTGGTTTATTATCATATGCGTTGTTTATGTTATTAACTGGTTTCATTGAAAACTTGTATGGGCGGTTTTTGTCTGCGATACGCAATTTTACTCAGCATTTCCAGTTTTTAGTTCTTTTTATATTTATTAATACGAAGTTTGTAATTAGTGTTGTTATATATGCATATATGTATTTACTATTCGAAGCAAAAAGTAGTAAGACTTTGTTCATAATTTTAAAATTCCACAAAATCTATGTCGCCCCCTTAAAGTATTGCTTTCACTTTTTTAGGCCCAGACGTTAACGCGGCGCTGTTGTTTTTTCGAAAAAATGTAGTAATTTTGGAACCAATTGCTTTCGATTTCCTTAGGCCCAAATGATCTTTCAAAATGGCTTTCACTGATCCTTCCGATATTCCAACAATGCCAGTAAGATCTCTGATTGTTAACTGTCGATTTCCAGACACCAAGTCCTATATTTTATTGACGTGTTGATCATCAGTTGATGTTCGTCGTCAACGGGTTCTCGACCCTCTTTTGGTCGCGACAAACAACTATCACCAGACCTTTTACAAGAATCTGAATGTTTCGGCACGAAAAATTTTATTCCGCACACTGAATTTAATGGAACTTCTTTGTTGAACAATTTCATTCAGCGTAAA
Organism: Bactrocera zonata; assembly: GCA_037783105.1. Lineage (NCBI taxonomy): Eukaryota > Metazoa > Arthropoda > Insecta > Diptera > Tephritidae > Bactrocera > Bactrocera zonata. The sequence goes on from JBAWJQ010000405.1 coordinate 230,796, forward strand.
AATATTCCAATGCACTTTATGTACTTCAGAAAGACAAGAGTATACTAAACACTAATGCTTATTTTGATGTGGCATTTGGCACAGAAGTCACTGACAGTCATACCAACCTACAAAAAAATGTATTTTGACGAATGGGTTTTCGCGCGAAATTTAAATTAAAAACTCTTACTATTTTTTGCTTACTGTAATATATATTAAATATAAATATATATAGTATGTATGTGTATGATTAGTTTGCTATATGTGACCTGGTCTACGGAAAGGGGGCTTATGTGTCAAAAAATCAATTTTCACTTTTTAGTTGATTCGGATGGAAGATGAGATGCTTTTTCTTTTTAACAGCTGTTTCCCAGAAAACTAGTTTTCGCACGTTAGCTCCCTTTTCGTAGACCAGGTCACATATATCGATCTGAATTTTCCACGCGTTTTTTTTCATCAAGAAGCTGATCATTTGTGGGAACCGGTGATATCGGACCACTATAACATACAATTGCCATTTGAACTAATCGATCAAAATCTAGTTCTTTTAAGGGAACATTCGACGTAGCTGAATTTAACGTATTTTCATGTTTTTATTAGTTTTTATTTATAATGTGATTAAGGTAAATATGTTAAAGGGTGGTTAAAAAGAAAAATAAAATATGGCAAGGTTCTTTTAGTCTGTTACACACATCCATATACATTTTTGGTATATCCATTTTATAATTGTCCTTTTGTATTTCATTTAGTAATTTACACATTTTGCTACGAAAATCGCTTGTCTTCCAAGTAAATCTAAAAATATGTATATGTTTTATAACTCATTTATATGTTTTATTCATTCATGATCACACATGAGCTGTACCGTTTTCTTCTGTGTCTCTTTCATTGCAGATCATTTCGATTATATATCTGTATAAATTGAGCATAAAAACAACTAGAATTCAGCAATAGTAAAGCATATCTATAAAAGAATACCTAAGCATTGGTCCAAACACACAGCACTATATATTGTATAATAACAACAAAAGTTCAAAGTACAATTACAATAAATAAAGCAAAGAGAAGAAAATAAGTGCTTCAGAAGTAACAGGTCGCTGGTGAATCAACCGATTCTGCATTTATTACATCACACGCGTAAACTACTTTTCTTCCTGACTGGCATCCTTATCGATTGACATACAGACGTGCTGAAAATGTTTATCGAAGATGACGCACAGTAAGTACACACGTTCTCTACTTAATATTTGACCCATTTCACTCGCATATATTTATATTTTTTTGCAAAATACATACATACAAAATGTTTTTGTTGTACTTATTTGGTGAAATCAAGTGCATCGATATATTTTTCGCATCATTGGTGGCATGGTGGTCACGTGTTATAGTTTTTATTCGGTGATGGTTTTGTTGTTGTTTTTTTTATATATTTTTGTTTTGTTGTTATTTTTGATGTCATAGTAGCGATTTTTTATATGCATACATAAGTATGGTACATAGATAAATATTATATGAATGCGTGTACTTGCTAGCTTAAGGGGTCATTCTACTTGCTAGTCAGAAAAAGCTATTTTTTTGTGAATTCTGTTTGAAACGGCATTTTAATATTATTATTAAATAAAAATTGTATACTACTGTGGGTATTAGTGTTTAGTATACGCAAATTTTTCAACCAATATCGTGCCGCAACCAACGTATTCGCCTGATTTAGCTCCGTGTCTATTCAGCAAATTCAAAGGATCGTTCCGTTTTGTGTCGATTGAAGATATTAAACGTAAATCGCTACGTACATTGAAGGCTATTTCGGAAATTCACTTTAACAACTATTTCGAGTATTGGGAAAAACGCCTGCCCAAGTGTATTGCGGCCAACACCCCTTGGCTTTGAGGGGGAAGACATATATTTTGAAGAATAAATTAAAAAATCTTAAGATTATAAACAATTTTTTACTATTTTTTGCTCTTAGTAGTATAGATTTATTTTGGAAGATTTTGGTTTCCCTAGATCTCGTAGTCGATCTGAGAAGCCGATATCAAAATTTGTAACGCCCCTAAATAGGGGAATTCCCAAAAGTCGGGACCTGCAACTACTTGAGCCGCTGGCTACCGAATATGTGGAGCACAGTTTCGATTGCGATCTTATTATCGAATATATCTCCGTCTAAGTTAGTGAAATAATGCCTTGATCTCTAGGAAGATTAAACATCCTATTTCGCGATAAACCTACAATGAGTCCCAGAATATAGTGATATCCTAGGGAAATGTGAGGCAGATGAATTACCACCCTACAATTAGAATCCGCGAAACCATGGGATATGGGCGTGGGAGTACTAACAAGTCACTGTGTAATAGGCAGATATGCCAGTTGACAAGGAAGCAGAGGAGACTATCAAACGTCGATGTGATTGTAAAGCTCTATACAGGAAAAGAATCGCAGTTATTGGTCGAGGATTTCTTGACGATGCCTTGGGGGTTGATCAGATAAAACTGAGATGGTTCAGACAGTTCAGTGAGACAGAAACTCTACCTATCGATCTAATCGGTTAATATGTACGATATTTTAATCAAATTCGGAAAAAGTTCCAAGAGCATGAAATGTTCTATAACAGCCGAACTTAGTCCTTCCTTACTTTTTTATTATTATATTCATTTAATATTGTTTCCGCTATTTTCTAGTAACTGTTTTTAATGACATTAATCATGATAATTCTAATAAATACAATGCCAATCATTAATTTAACTAAAATAGACAAATATGTGTTTTAAAAATACAATAACAAATGCAAACAACAACGAAATGACAATGTCCGATTTTCGAAATCAAATAGAAACACATTTAAGAAAGTTGTTTTGCCAATAACATCACGCCATATTTTGTGCGAAATCTACAAACATACATACATACATATATAAATATGTTTGTGTAGCAAATTGAAAACAATTATTTTACGTTTTTGATAAGCAGTCATAATTTTATTTCTTAAGCTCTGCTACTTGGGGGCCGCTTCTACGCATGCTTGTCTACATTAGAGCGGGTAGATTTTTACCTTCTATAAAATAAAATAAAATCCGGAATCCCCAGATCATTCTGAACAACTTTGCCTATGAGGATATGTGTCTAAAGCCGTTTACGAGCCAGCACTTTTTAGGGCGAAATTTAAAAAATCTGAATAATCGATTGTATGAGAGATATGTATGTCACATAGTTGTCCGCTTTAACTGACTCCGAAAAATGATCAATGGAAGTTTAAAATGCACCTATGTATTAAATTTCATTCGTATATCTCAAAAACTGCCGAACGAAATTGTATGATCCCAAAAATACTTCGCCTTAAAAATTGATGGCTTGAAACCGAGCCGCATATTCACATAGTCTCCTGATCGCAGTTGTTCAGAATGATCCGTAGAACATTTCCCGCATACGCTAATTTTATATGCTTTTGGCTCCCTATAAATCAACCCGCTCTAACCTACATTTATCATTTCTTAAATTATTCCCGCAGTGATTAAGTGATAACTGTGCATAGCAATAGTACTAAAATGTTATATAGATTGTAAAACAAGTTAATTGGAATAAGAATTTCAAATTTATGTATGTATGTGTAATTTCATTATTTTATTTCTAATGATAAAAATACTAATAAAATTTTCGATTGAAAATTTATCAGCGCTGATAAAGCTTTTAAAGTATTTATAACAGGCACAAATCGACGTTTATTTGCTTTGCGGCTGTTTAGTTAAGTACAGATATTTGTTTTAGCATTTTTTACTTAATTATTTTTTCCTTTATAAAAAAGTATATAAAAACGAGGGTGAGGAATTAAAACAAGAAAAAACGTTAACGCTTACACCGAAGGTATAATGCCCTCACAAATGCAAAATATTCCTTACAAGAACTCCTAAATAATGGACCCTTAAAAATCGACAAAACGAAATTTTTATCCGTAAGTTAGTATGGCAGCTATATGCTATAGTGATCCAACTTGAACAATTTCTGCGGAGATTGCACCGATGTTTTAGACAATAACTCATGCCAAATTTCGAGAAGTTGTCTCGTCAAATAGAAAAGAGATCCATACAAGCGCTTGATTCCCATCGTTCAGTTTGTATGGCAGCTATATGCTATAGTGATCCGACTTGAACAATTTCTGAGATATTGTAGCGTTGCAATGAAAAATAATTCATGCCAAATTTTGTAAATATACATACATATCTCGTTAAGGGGTCCCGGTGGTCTAGAACGCTCAAATTAAGGATGTTTTCTGGATTTTTTTTAAGGTTTTAAAAAAGAGCAATCAATTTAAAACTTTTACAGTTTATTTATACACTTATGAAAAGTACAAAAATATTTTTTTTTTTTAATAAAAAAAATTGTTTAACTATATTAAAAATGGCGTCCAAAAAAGCTATCTTAAAAAAAGACTCCTGGTGCCGTTGTTGATTTTGACTTTTCTGAACATCTGAAACATAAAAACTAAATAAATTATTGATCAGTAGGAGTGCAGCTATCGCTGGAACTACAACCAAAAAAAAAAATTTAAAATTAAAAAAATTTCGCGCTTTTGAAGTTCAGATTTTAAAAATAGCTATTTTTGGACCAGTTTTAAATCGAAAAAAATCGAAGTTCTTAAAATTAAAATGTGATCGTAGACCCAGCGATAGATATACACCATAATAAAATTTCAAGTTATTCGAATGGATAGTTTTTTTTTTATCAACGGCACGCCGAAAAAAGTAGTTTTGAGATAAATGAGTTTAAAGTATCCATTCATCGAGCCCCTCGACCGCGCGCTACCTGCTAAAACGGCTGTAAAAGGTAAGATAATGTGAATATCCTTCCAAAAATTTTACAGTATATTCTACAAGGACTATACTTTCGAATTATCAAAAAAAAAAACATCGAGTTTTTGAAAATTCTAGACCACCGGGACCCCTTAAATGAAAATGATCACTTTCTTGGAGGGAAAGACGTGTGCAAAATGTCAGATCGATATCTCAAAACTGAGGGACTTGTTCGCGTATATGCAGACAAATGGACGGACATTGCTAAATTGGCTCAGCGCGTCAGGCTAAACATTTCTACATATATACTTTTTATAGGGACTTCGGCGTTTCCTTCTGGGTATTACAAACTTCGTGGCAAACTTAGTACTTAGTGTTCAGGATGTAATGAGTGTGGATCAAAATAAGGTGAATTTTGAGAATCAAAAACTATTGTTTCAGTCCTTTTCAATTTAATAATATATTTTTATATATTGTAGAAATACACAGGTTTTTTAAGATAAATATTAAACACTTTTCGAGTTAAACGCGATCTTTGACGGCGATAAGCTGAGTGAATTGAGTGGCTACTCAGAAAAATATTTTAAATATCGATTTAAAATTTTATTCACACTAGGTGTATCCTCTAACTTAACTTATATTATAATATTTCTCCCTTTAAAGTAGCGTAACAGCCCTTCGATATTTATATAAAACAGTTTTTCTTAAAGATTTTTCGAAATTTTCAGCAAGTTTATTGAAAGACTTGGTGAGAGAAGATCTAGCCACCGTTGTCCTTATATTCCAACTTAAGTTACCCATTGAGTCAATATTTATTGCTTCATATCTCTTATTTTTTTTTTCAAAAATATTCAAGGAGTTGGTTTAACTGTAGTGAGGTGAAATTTAAACGTGTAAGGAAATAATAATGCTATCTGTAGTACCTAAATATCGGTGCAAAGTTCAGCAGTAAACTATGAGATTGTAAATGTTTTATGATTGCAATTGTAAACGGAAAAGCAATAGTTATAGTTTTATTGCTTTTCAATGATTTCTGCTTAGGTTAAAATAGCACCTGTTCTACTTTTTGAGGGAAAATAAGTAACAATTATAAAATAAACAAGAAAAAATAACTTCGGTTGTATCGGAGATGTAATAAATAACATTCACGGGTACATTTGTTGTAGGATTGATTAAAAAGTCAAATTTTGTGGAGATAACTTGTTAAATTAAAAAGTTTTCTTCATAAACATTTAATGGTATAGTGGTCCAATCTGAACAATTTATTTGCATTTTTTAATAATGCCTTGAACAAAATTCCATGCCAAATTTCTTAAAGATACCTTGTCAAATAAAAAGTTTTCCATACAAGGATTCGCATTTGATTGGTCAATTTGTATGAGAGCAATATGCCGGTTCCGAATGACCAGCTTTTATTGATACGTCAAAAAGTGAGCGACTAGTTCGTTTATGTACTCGTATGTACATATACATACGTATGCATATACAGAAATATTCGTTTATATATATTCATTTACAGACATTTAACCTCCAGTTCCCTATATTTTTATTTTTTGATTGAACTTCGTGTTAGTTTTAAGGCAGAAATTAAATATATAAAAATATCAAAAAAAAAAAATAAATTTTAGAATTTTTTTTTTAAATTTTGGTCAGTTTGAGCTATTTTTAACTTTCTTCTAACGTTTTAAATTTGAATTATCTATATTTCGACATTGGAAACGTCAAATACCATTCGGAAAGTGATATTCAGTAAAAAGTCTAAAATTTACGAAATGGGTCACTATTCATTAGAAGAAAACTGGGAAATATTGAAAACTTTTTTCCAAAGTTCGTTTGACCGAGGATGGTCAATTTTACCGAAAAATCATCTTTTCGGACGAGACTCAGTTCCACCTCGATGGTTACGTTAACAAGCAGAATTGTCGCACGTAATCGTCGAGAAGCCAATGCACCCAGCACGAATCACTGTATGGTGCGGATTTTGGTCTGTTGGAATCATCGGCCCATTTTTCTTCGAAAATGAAGAAGGAACCGCCGTAACCATCAATGAGCGATATCGCGCAATGTTAACCGAATTTTTCTTCAAGCAAATTGAAGAGGAAGACTTGGACAACATTTGGTTCCAGCAGGACGGCGCTACGTGCCATACAGCAAACGCTACGCTCAATCTTTTACGCCCTATCTTCGAATTTAAAATTTTATATGGCCCACCCTACATATGCTTATAGTTTTTGTGTGTGTTTTTTTTTGTAAGCCCAAGTTTATTTGAGCGTGAAATTTTATTAAACAAAAATATTAGAATTAAAAAAATGTAAGATCTCCTTAATAATCAGTTTTTTTTAACTTTTATTAATTTTACAACCCGAAATAATCTATGCATCTTCATTTAAATTTGAAACGTCCTACAAACTAACCTTTATCTTAACTTTAACCTCTCTAATTTAACTTAAATCTACATATGTTAACCATCAGCCAAATTTATAACTGTTGTTTATATTCTATGGATCTACAAATATGTATGAAACCTTTGACAAAAAAACCTTTATCTTAACCTCAGTTTAATTTAACCTCTGATTAAAAGCGGATTTTTTAAAAAATGTGTCAATTTTTAAATAAATTGTGGATCCTCAAATAAATTTAAAACTTTTGGTAAACCAACTTCACTTTAACCTCTGGTTTATTTAACTTCTGCTTAAATGCGGAGTTTTTAAAAATTCCCAGAACTATACATAATACATATATAAAAACACGCTTAGACATTATTAGCTTCCTGATCAAAACGAAAGTTCAATTTCCTAGACTGTGCGCTATATTCTACCGTGTCGTAACTATTATAAAATTACAATAATAAATCATGTATGAATCTCTGTAACTATCTCATTGCTCAGCACAATACTTTCACACAATAATTAGCACAATTATCCACCAATGATCGACAACTGATCGTACAAGGTCTGCCAAGTAGTGGCACGGTTGCATGCGGTGAGCGTAGACGGCATCGTACACAAATACGTCTGTATTGTGCAAGCGAACATGTGCTTTCTCATTGGCGTTGACGTGCTTTTATGAGCCAACGATCAATAGCGTCGACGCCGGCGTCCTTTCGACCACCACTATCCAACAACAAAAGCAAGTGTAGAGTTTACAGCACTCTTATCACAGCTACCAATACAGACATAAGCGCACGCGACTCAGGTTTTGTCGTTGCTGTTGTTATTATTCTTATTGTTGTTGCTGCAGCTGCTGCTTGCACTTATTGCTCTAAGTTTTGAAATTTTGAGATAACACACGCACACTTAGTCACATTTTTGTACTAAACTGTATGTGCGACGACCCTACAACTTACTTAGTTCGTTGAAATAAAGTCTAGCATACATACAAACATTTCTTAAAAGTGTTCCAAGCACATAGCGCATTTAGAAAAATATTTTCGCTTTTAGTTTAGTCGCATTTGTGCTGGCGTTTAGTACTTAATTACATTTAGCAGATTGTATTTTCGGTGTGAATATTATATTTTTTTTATTTTTTGAGTGAAAAGTAATGTGTGTGTGTCTATAACGCAATATATTGTAAACTTTACAAAAAGTAAGTTTACAAAATGAAGTTGCTATTGCAAAGTTTTTCACTATCCAAGTGATTGAACAGTTAACAATATGTGTTGTGTTCATATATAGTGATCAATGGTGCATAGTGGCGTGATTTGTTGTGCCGACCCTGGACATGTGACTTTAGCATTTACAAAAAACAGTTGGTTTCATATAAAAACAAAAAAAAAAAAAAAAAACCGTTAAATATGACATTTAATTAATTGTTTGCATTTTCATTTTGTGTCTAATTGTCAGAATGGAAAGCTTTTGGGTGCAGAGCGCAATCGGTGCTATCAAAGTGCTCGCTTTTGTGTGTGACATAATCACGTTGCCGGTATATTTGGTGTTGCAGCGACCATGGAAGCGAAGAGAGGAGTCGCGACGCGTCAAGGTGAGTGTAAAAGGGAAAATTAATTAAATGTTGAAGAAAACAAAAAATATTGTGTTTATTGGAGTTTCGTTTTTGTTAAAAAGCGGTATTAAAAAAGTATTAAAAGTAAGACAAAATTAATATATTTTCGGTTCAGTACTATATCAATATGATTTCTATAATCGATTTTCATTACTATTACTCGTATTTAAATTCAAGAGCTGTTACTGAAATCATATTAAAATTCTTTTTATATTTTTAATAATTTTTTGAATAAATCTTTTCTTTTATTTCTTTTTTCTTTTTAATTAAATGTTTTTTTTTTATATATTAACTTAATTTTTAAGGTTTTTAGTTAATTTTTATTTTTTTAATTCTTTTAATTTTAATTTATTCGTTTTTGTTTAAAAAAATTACAAAAATTAAAAACTAAAAAAAAATATATGCATATGTACATATGTATACATATATGTAATTTTTTTAAATTTTTTACTTTTAACTTTTGTGTATGTGTTTATTTCTTTTTTGTATTTTAAGCTTTTAAATTTTTAATTTAATTTTTTTTCTTAATTTATTTAATTTTTTAATTATTTTTGCATAGCCTTTTATTTTTATTTATTCCTTTTTGTATTTTTTTTTAATTTTTTCCGAATACCTGCATACTGGCAGGCGTCACTAATAATTACATACTAATTATCGCTGATTATATAATACTTTACACTATTGCTTAATTACATAAATTTTGTTGTTTTTGCTGTAAAATTTTACTGCTTGCCAGCATGTTATCGTCTACGCCCGCCACCTGCGTTTAGGCGCTTAATTAATAGTGATAGTGCGGCGTTTATTATTTATTGTCGCTTGTGTTGCAGGAAGTAATTGCGTCTAGCAACTTTACACTTTAGACTTTGTACCTGAATTCACATATTGCCATTTGTGATCTTCGTAAACGATAATATTTTACTTCGAGTGCTCTCGGGCAGTTTTTGCTATTTTTAAGCAAAAAAAAACAGTTGTTTAATATACAAAAGAACGTTTTTTGTTAAAAGTTCTATTCTTACATTTTATTTCAACACGATTTGTTGTTATCTTAAGTATAGTAAAAATCCCCAAAAAAATGGGAGCCATGCTACCGAGTTGACAAATAACCAGCGTATCTGTTATGGATACACTCACACAGGTGAAGCTACTACTACTTACCGAACCGAACAGGGTTCGATCGTCGAAATAATCGACTTGTCTTCTCGATTCCTTTTAATACTGTTGTCTCGAATACGCCGGTTTACGTGACCGAGACCATCATTGTCAGGCATTCCCATTTAAGTTTAGTGAGTTTAAGATTTTACAACATTAACAAACCTCCTGTATTTTTGTAATACTAAATGAAAGTATTATTTTATTTAAAAATAAAAAAAAAACATCTGACTGGTATCTGAAATTTTTTTCAGTCAGCAGCAATTTCTCTGTTTCGAATTTAATTTTTCAGAACTATTTTGTGAAATTCATATTTTGTGTTTTTCATACATAAAGTATGGATCAAGTATGAGAGCATGCTTTTCAAAATAAGTAAAATTAATAATTACAATATTTGTATTATTTAAAAAAATCCTAAAATGCAGCAAATAAAATATAACAAATATTTTATAAAAATACAAATAAATATATTACTTATGAATGAAATTAAAAAAGTGCAGAAAATTCATAAACAGAGAACTTTTTTAATTACCTTACTTATAAAAGCAATAAATAAATGATGAAAAAAATATATTACGCATTATTTCGAAAATAATATCACATAAATAAAATATTAAATTATAAAGATCCTATTGAAACTATTTTATATTAGAATTGAATATAATATATGTGACCTGGTCCACGAAAAGGGAGTCAACATGCGAAAACTAGTTTCTTTTTGGATTCTATCACGTGAAAAAGCATCTCATCTTCCATCCGAATCAACTAAAAAGTGAAATGATACCTAAGCCTCCTTTCCGTAGACCAGGTCACATATATGTATAGCAAAAATGAAAAAAGGAAATAGTTAAAAATAAAAAAAATACCTAAACAAATCTAAAACTAATATAAAAAAAGTATTAAAAAGTTAAAAATAAAATAAAAAATGATGAAGAAAGCGAAAAAAATAAAACAAAGATTATAAAAACTTAGAAATAAATATAAATGATAGAACAATAAGTGAATAAAAAATAATAATTAAATAAAGTAAAAAAAAAAGAAAAAATAAATAAAATAAAAAACATAAGGTGATTATTAAGTTATTAAGGACAACTCCTAGTGGTACTACTGTATCAATTATGTTATGGTATATTTATCCTTATTTTGGAAAACTATATACAGAACGTGCGTTTAAAGATAAACTGATAGAGCTAATTGAATTTTGCGGCTACTCTTTAAAAGGCTGTAACGCAAAAAAATTTTAAATACTAATTTAAAAATTTAGTACGGTATTTCTAGAAGTATAGGCTATCGAAATATGCAAAAAAATATTTTTTCAAATTTTCCGCCCTCCTGTCCTTTAAGGAATAAATACATACTATACATTAGAATTAAAATAAACAATACATTTAGAAAATATATATAATAAATAAAAGTATATTCCGTAAATTCCAAATTATCAAAATTTGACATTGGATAGATGAGTAAAAAATAATTAAAATACCTCTGAAAACTATAAATTAAAAATTTGCATAATTTAAACAGTATAAATGTATAATAATTATATTTTATAAAGAAATATATGAATATAAAATATTCAAAATATGTATAAAAAAATTATAATATGTATAGTAAATAAATATGAAATTAATAAGCAAAGCAGATAGGCTAATAAGCTAATTTGCCGATGATGAAACCTCTACAGTCCTTCGCCATTGGATTTTTACGGTTATAAATATTTTCGAGATAACAAAAACTGTTCGAAGTCCGCATTCTATTTCGAAAATATTAACCAACAATAAATTCGGCCTATGGCTAATATAGTATTTATGAGCAACATTCCTAGTGACACTTCTAAACACATTTAATGAATTTTAATCATATCAAACGATAAATACAAGTAAATCAGCTGACACACACACATATGCATGCCTACCTTAATGACCCTAACTCAAAGGTAAATAATTATAGGCGCATATATGTACATACTTACGCGTATATACATACATATGTAAGTAAAAGTCACATAAATACACACCTGTGTACTTGTATTTGTATCCCAACAACACTTACCGATACGTGAACTTATCTAGAAAGTTTTTCATTCTTATAATCGCTTCATACTTGTTTATTATCTGTTTGTTGTTATTGTTTTCTTCATTTTTGTTTTTGCGTCAGGCTGTTCCAGTTAAGAAATTTGGCGCCGGCATGGACGAGAAGCCGAGATATGCCGCAGATGACATTGAGGTTTTGCTTTCATTTGTTTGTGTTTTTTGTTGTACATAGTATTTCCTTTTTGATTTCAATATCCTTAACTGTTTAAATGTCTATATACATACATATGGATATAAGTGGTTATATATTGTACAATACATACATATGGATAGATGGCTCTTTGTTTTGATTTTTGGACAGAATTGGTATTGAATTTTTACATAATTTTTTAAATTATTTTTTGTGTGTTTTTACTCTATCAAAATTCTAAAAAATAGAAAACAAGAAAATGTTATTTTAATTTGTTTTATAATAAAACTTTACCAAGGAAACTCCGTGTACCACAGATGTACTCAATCCTGTTTATTTGTTTGTACACAACAAACTTATGTTTATTCGAATTTGAAATACCCAAATGGTGGCAGTATGTGATCCTTGATATGTTTAATATTATAATTTATTTTAAAATATATATTTTTTTCTACTTTCAAATTAGGTATATTTGTTATTTATATTTGAAGGTTTTTGAAAATTATTTTTTTTTAAATAATGTTTTATTATAAGGTTTTGAAATTATATTTTCTTGAAATTAATGTTTATTTTTTTTTTTAAATGCAACATTTTTTTCCAAAATGCATTTCGTTTCGAAATAAATTTTTTGAAATCAAAATTACTTTAAATTAATATTTTATTCTTTTCGAAAATTTAAAATTACTCAAATAAAATTGTATTGTTTTTTTGAAATAACATTATAGATAATAAATTAAGAATAAATAATATTTTTATTTAAAGGAAAATTTTTGGAAATATTGTTTTTTTTTATGAAATTTACCGTTTATTCGAAATATTGTTTTTTTTTTTTTTCAAATAACCTAGTTTTTTTCGAGATAAATTTTGAAATTAAGATTACTTGAAACTAAAATTTAATATTTTTGGATAATTTCACTTCTTCGCAATAAATTTTTAAAACTAAATTTACTCCAAATTAAATATTTTCGAATTTTTCGAAGTTCATATTTTTCGAAATGAAAATATTTGCTGCTTTCTCGTGATATTCAATTTGACTATAAAGATATTTATTTTCTAGCGTATTTTATGACTTAGTCATTCAAGATTTTATTTAGTTAAATTAATTAATAACTAATCATTACAAAAACTTACTTTTCGAAATTTAAGCTATAAAAGTTCGATTTTGTTACTTTATTTTGAAAGCGGTTAAACTTTTTTCTCGTGTAAAAATCTACGTTTAGGCACATTGACTACTTCACCAATTTTTCACAGCAAGTTTCAACCAAAGCATACAACTCCCCTCCACCTTACTCACAAGCGCTTATTTTCTTCCCATAACTGTATATTTAAGCAATTGCAACAACAAATAAAATGACACTGGGTTCCGAAAGCAGACGGTCATAACTAAACCACTGGCTATCTCACACCTTTTTACCCATTGCCTCAATTAAAAATAAATTATATAACATTAAGTCAAAACATACTAAGTTTCTTTCGTTGCTGTTTTTTAGGCGCGTGTTGTCAGTTCCGATGAGCATTCGTTGACCTATCGCACCATTGAACCGCCCCGCGAGGTACACGTGAAGATGCTGCAAAATAACATCGACACACTAGAGAAGATGTTCAACTATGTGGCAAAGGTGCATTCGAATAAACGTTGCCTGGGCACACGCCAGATTCTCAGCGAAGAGGATGAGGTGCAGCCGAATGGACGCATCTTCAAGAAGTACAATATGGGCGAGTATAAGTGGAAGAATTTTATTGAGACAGATCGCATGGCTACGTCCTTCGGTCGCGGTCTGCGCGAATGTGGTCAGAGCGCCCGACAGAATATTGTTATCTTTGCGGAGACGCGCGCCGAATGGATGATTGCGGCGCATGGTTGCTTCAAGCAGGCGATGTCCATTGTAACTGTATACGCCACACTAGGGGATGATGGCGTGGCGCATTGTAAGTACATGCATTGTCTTGTAGAAGTTTTGTGGCGCAATTAATGCTCTTTGTTGTTGTTGTTTTCATAAAGGTATCAGCGAAACGGAAGTCACCACAGTGATTACGTCGCACGAGCTGTTGCCCAAATTCAAGCAGTTGCTGGATAAATGCCCCAATGTAAACACCGTTATCTACATGGAAGATCAGTTGCATAAGACCGACACAACGGGCTTCAAGGACGGCGTACGCGTACTCTCTTTCTCACAAGTTGTGCGCATGGGACAGGAGAGCAAGTTTGGTGAGTGGGAAATGAAATTTGAAGGATGACAACAAAAAATAATTACATAAAATATCTTAAAATTAATTTAAAAACTTTAATATATTTTAACTCACACAATTATAAAATTTTATTATAAAGAGAAAAAAATATAATAATTATTATAAATTATATAAAAGAAAAAAATTTTAAATTAAAAAAGTTCCACATTAAATCAATTAACACAAATAGTAAAAAAAAAATAAATCAGTTAATTAATATATTTTAAATATTGATTATAAATCGTAAAATTAATGGTTATAAATTGTTTACAATTATAATATAACAATTATTGAAAAAATAATGGGTTTAAAGAAAATAAAAATTAAATTATAAAAATATTTAAATATTACAACAATTAGTAAAAAATTTGAAATATGTACCTATATGTATGTACTATCTGTACATATATAATTTTTTTTTAAGTTCTTTGAATTATTGTTTTAAAATTTGTTTTAACATTACATACTTTAACAGGTTATTTACTTGTATATTTAAAATTGAAATTATATCCTTTTCGAAAACTCTTTTTTTTCAAATCACATTGTTTTTTCCTAATAAAGTTTTAAAATTATATTTTCTTGAAATTAAAATTTATTTTTTCGCAAGTTCCAAATTTAGTTTTCAAAATAAATTTGTTTCAAATCTATTTCTATTCTTAAAAAATGTATTTAAGGAGTTCTTTTTAGATTTATATGATATATGATATATCTTCTATTTAGAAACGCTTTTTAAATATTCAATAAATGATGAAAACACTTTAAAATCTGATTGAAGCTCTTAAAAAATTTATCACAATATTAAATAAAAAATTATAAAAGAAAATAATGTATTTTAATTCAGAAGCAATATTTAAATATTAAATCAATGAAAATACTTATTAATAATTTTTGAAAATTTATCAAAAAATAAGAATTTGAAAGAAAAAATATTAAAAATATAAATAAAATTAAAAAAAAAAATTCAGTTCTATTAAGGAAAAAATATATTCAAAAGAAATTGATAGGTTATTAAATAATTATTAAAACATATTATTAACAGAATTAAATTTACTAAATTATCAAAAATTATACTGTAACAGCAAAAAGCAATATATAATAACTCTTCCGTCCTCCCACAGAGAGCGTTCCACCCAAACCCGAGGACACAGCCATTATTATGTATACTTCCGGCTCGACAGGCACACCGAAGGGGGTGTTATTGTCTCATCAAAATTGTATTGCCACAATGAAAGGTTTCTGTGACGTGGTGACCGTGAAGCCTGACGATGTGCTGATTGGGTAAGTAAAATGTGAAAATAAGTTTTACTACGCAATTTTATATGACACAACACCTTTACATTTTACAGCTTCCTGCCGCTGGCGCACGTGTTTGAATTGCTCGCCGAGAGTGTTTGTCTGATTACCGGTGTACCCATTGGCTACTCCACGCCACTGACTCTAATAGACACCAGCAGTAAGATTATGCGCGGCAGCAAAGGTGATGCGACCGTCTTGAGACCGACATGTATGACTTCCGTGCCGGTATGTAGAGTTTTGTGAGCTCAAAAAACTATTCTTTTCGTCGTTTACTTGAATTTTAAAATATTTTTGTATTTGAAGTTAATCCTGGACCGCATCTCAAAGGGCATTAACGACAAAGTTAATTCGGGTTCTGCCTTCAAGAAGGCACTCTTCAAATTTCTGTATCAGTACAAAGTGCAATGGACGAATCGTGGCTATCAGACGCCGTTGGTTGATAAGTAAGTCAAATTAAATAAAAATATATACTTTGAAAATAAAATTCACGAAATTTTTGCTTCTCCCTCCACAGATTGGTTTTCCAGAAGGTCTCAAAATTGCTTGGTGGCCGCGTGCGTTTGGTGCTCTCCGGCGGTGCGCCACTCTCACCCGATACACATGAACAAATCAAAACATGCTTATGCGTAGAAGTTGTACAAGGTTACGGTCTAACGGAGACTACATCGGGTGCCACGGTTATGGACAGTAAGTCCCGTGCTTTTCTTAAATCACTTAGTCTATAAATAATTGACCGTTTTGCCATATTTTCAGACCGTGATATGACTTATGGTCGCACTGGCGCACCGCTGACCGTCTGCGACATACGTCTAGTCAACTGGGAGGAGGGCGGATATCGTATTACAAATAAACCATATCCACAGGTTTGTCGATTGATTAAAATTATTGTTTGCAACTAGTAAATATGCTTGAAATGCGATTTCAGGGCGAAGTGCTAATAGGCGGTGATTGTGTATCGAAAGGATACTACAAATTGCCCGATAAAACTGCTGAGGAATTTTTCGAGGAGGATGGCAAACAGTGGTTTAAGACTGGCGACATTGGTGAAATTCATCCAGATGGTGTACTTAAAATCATTGGTGAGTTGAGAATTAGTGTGCGAAATTAAAAGTAATATAGCTAAGGTGCGATTTCTCAATGTCTGCTTAGCAGTCACCTGTCAGTTAAATTCTGGTTAACTTAACCAAGCCGACGGCTGCTAACCATGCAATGAGAAAACGAAACTGAGTGTTAAAATAAGTTTGTTGAAAGTTTGTGGTTAAAAACAAATTTAGTTAAGTCAGGAACTGCATAAATAGAATAATTGGCATTTTTGCAAAAGCTAATAGTATAATAACATTCTAAGTAAATTGATTATTGCAAAATTAGGTTTAGTAAAGTTTGTGGTTAAAAACGAATTTTGTTAATAAATCAATTGACAACAAGAAAAATGTTGACTTCGGCTACACTGCATTTCGTTTAGTATAAACCGATAAAATAATATTTTTATCTTGATTTTGATCGTTCAATTCGTATGACAGCTTCATATATTCTGTAGTGGTCCGTTCTGAACAATTTGTTCGGATATGCAAAATGCCAAATTTCGTGAAGATATTTTGTATTATGTTGACTTGATATTTAATGATCAGTTTGTATGGCAGTTATAACCCAAAAATGGTAGTATTATTTATTATACATATATATATTTTTTATATAAGTATATGTACGTAAAACATTTCAAGTTTCTACAAACATTTCAAGCTTATCCGATTTTATATTAATCGATTTAGATCGCAAGAAGGACTTGGTTAAGCTGCAGGCCGGCGAATACGTGTCACTCGGCAAAGTCGAATCCGAACTGAAGACTTGCCCAATTGTGGAGAATATCTGCATTTATGGCGATCCAACCAAACAGTTCACCGTCGCATTGGTGGTGCCCAATCACAAACATCTCGAAGAATTGGCCGAACGCAATAGCTTAAAGTCCAAACCTTTCGACGAGTTATGCACATCACCCATTATGGAGAAGGCGGTCCTAAAAGAACTATCCGAACATGCCAGGAAATGTAAGTGCATTTAAAAGGTGTTAATAATTTAACGCGGTTTTTAACTAATTTCGTTTTTTTTTTCTCAGGCAAATTGCAAAAGTATGAAGTGCCCGCAGTGCTCACGCTCTGCAAGGAGGTTTGGTCACCTGACATGGGTCTCGTTACAGCCGCTTTTAAGCTGAAACGCAAGGAAATACAAGAAAAATACCAACAAGATATCAAACGCATGTACGCGTCATGAAAGTCAGTGTACTGAATTGTGATGTCGTCGAACAAAACTAAACATTTGTGTACATTTTTCCGGCCAATGGCGTTGCAAGCAAGTTGTAAATTAAACTAAATTTGAATATTTCATGCTTAATGAAATAATTATGGCAAAAAAACGCAAAAGCAAAATTGTCATGGTTTGTTAACGGAGAAATGTACAACACTAAAAAGAGTAAACAAAGAAAAAAAAAGCAAAAACAAGAAAAAAATTAAAAAAAATAAAAAGTAAGCGACAAAAAAGGCAACAAAGCAGCAAATGCCGTGAAATGTGGCAACAACGCAAGTGTTGAAATGTTGTTGTAATATAAATTAAAACTAGATCTTTCAGTAACGTTTTCGCAAACGTATTTTTTAACTATAATTATTATTTAAATAGTGTGTTTTTGTAAATTTTAATTTTTCTTAAACATAATTGAAGTTTTAATGTGTTTTTAGGTGCGTTATTACGATTATAAATATTGTATATTGTATAACGAGTTGAAACAAATTGAAAACAATACAAGAAAAAAAAAAAAAACAAAAAGAGCCGTTAACTATTTGAATGCTGCTTTATTTAATTATTTAAATAATTTTTGCGCTTAGTGTATATTTGAATTTAAATAAATATAAAAGAAAAATTTTATGTTAGAGTGACAAGTGCAACACCACAGCACCCGGTCTGCCACGGCCGGAGGTTCCAATTTTTATATGGCAGCCACAAAAATAAAATAATAAAAGGCATATAAAAGAAAACAAAGTAAATATGAGTTTTGACTAAAAATTATGATATTGAATTTCGGCACTTGTAACTTTAGCATAAAAATTAGTTTTAAGTGAACTCTAAGCTAAGTCTAGTGAAAATTTTTTCTCTTTTGTTGCAAGCATTCAACCATGATTAAATTTAGCTATAAACAATAATTATTTAAAATTTAAACCAAACAATAACTGATATACATTTATATATAAAATAAAGTTATTTAAAATCAAAAGAAAATGCTATGAAATGTTTTTAGATATGTATATATATTACTACATACATATATGAACATGCATATGTATATATAGCGTGTAGCGAGTTTGCGTGTGAAATGTGTAGCGTTAAGTGAGCATTGTGTGAGACGGAGCAGCACATTTGTTTAATTTTCGCTAAAGTGTTTTAAAATTATTTTTTATTGATATTTTTTTTCACATTTGGTTATTTTGTTCTTTTTTAATTAATACACATACATGCGTCCAATGTATATAAAGGGTTCAAAGGTTTTAATTAATTATTATAATGATTTAATTGATTATTTTAATTAATTTTTAATATTTAATTAAATTAAAATAATCATTGTTTTTAATAAACTATTATGGCTTTAAATTGTTTAAAATTATTTATTATTATTTTATTAATTATACTTTTACTAACTGTTCCCACGTCGCTTTTTTGCCTCCCTATCGTGGACGCTTATTTAAAGACGGCATCTTGTCAGGCGAGGAGGTCCATTGGACGCATGAGGCGTATTGAGCCAAATCCGCCTCTCCTGCAGCTCTGCGTATTACTCTTCGCAGCTAACCTACTTAGCATAGGTCGTCCACTATTCGCCAGCTGTGACCCCGGTAGTAGCCTGAGCTCAACCTTAAATGCGAAAGCATTTAAACCCTTGTTAGGACGTATTTATTATTATTTTCAAATAATTACCATTTAATTAAATTAATTAATTTAAACTAATTAGTTTTTCTTAATTAAAAATTAAGACGAAGCAGCATAAAAATTATGATATTTAATTAAATATTATTCTGTTTTAATTAAATATAAATAATTATTACTTGTTAATAAATTATTATAGCTATAAATTGTTTTGATTACCTTTTAATTAATTCCTATTATTATTTTTTTGTGAAGTATGTTTTTTATTAACTAAAATTTTGAAATTAATTATTTAACACAAGGAAGACGATCCTTACATTGTGCGAAGGCATTTTAACGCTTCTTACGGCCTAATTATTAATTTTCAATAGGTGTATTTTTATAATAATTATTAAATTAATGTTTATATTTAATTTATTATTATTAATTTATTAATATTTTTTCAATTTTTTTTTTCATGTTTTTATAAATAATATTATTTATATTAATTTTATATTCAAAACTTATATTATAATTTCAATTAGTTATTATTTTTTTAATATATTATTAATATCAAATTTTAAGTTTTTGTTATAATTTTTTATAGTTTTTATTTTCCTTGTCTTGAATTTTTTAAATTAGTATATATTATTGGAAAAAAAATACACCTACAAAATGCAATATTAATTATAATTAATAATAAATCTCTGATAAAGAATTTTTCAAAATTTTTATGTAAATAATACTTACAAACATACATATTTTATTTACTTTTAACAAAAAAATTACATTTTTAGTTTCTATTACTTTACTTTTAAAACTTTCACTTTTAATAAAAATATTTCCGACAAAGAAAGTTATAAGTTAAGTTATGTTTTTAATAATGATAGAATACACACAATTTTTTTTATTAATTTATTTTATAAATTTTATAATTATTTTTTTTTTTTTTTTTTATATCTAACATAGTTTCTCAAAGTTTTTGTGCAATTTTTAGAAAATTATATTTTTTATTAAAAAAAAAACAAATTTTAATTAAAAAAGTGAAATATTATTATATATTAAAATTGTTTTGCTCAAGCTATGTATGCCTTCAGTGGTAACACCTACATCTTTTACAGTACTTTTCGCTTGACAGATAAATATCATTGTCTCAATCGATAATAAATGAAATGTAAATAAAAATTCAAACAAGTAGACAAGAATAATATTATACACTATATATTATATGTACATGTAAACTATAACAAAAAAAATTAAGTTAATTGAATATTAATATGCATATTTTATAAGAGAGTTATGTATGCGAGTGTGCGAAGAGCGGTGAAAGAAAACTTGAAGAGAATATTAAGAAAATGTAGTTAAAGGAAAATTTAGGTTAGTTGGTATTTTGAGAATAAGTATATGTATGTGTGTAACAGGTGAATACTGAAATTTACGATCTTTCAGCTTTGTTTTTAAATTGTGCTTTAAAATTCAATATTAAATTTTTATGGCCAATTTCGCCGTATTTTTGCCACATAAAATTTTAATATTTTGTTATTATTCAATTAATTGCAAAATTTTTGCAAGCGTAAAATAAATTTCTGTATTCACTCGCATGTTTTCCAAATAATGTTTGCTCGTGTGACGATTTCGAAAGCAGTTCAGAGAGAGAACAGAAAGATTACTACATAATTTATGCGAATTAAGTAAAACATCGAAAGAAAAATTGTACTAAATTTCACAATTTCTCTATAACTTGCCAAATTCACGATGTTGAATAAATTCAATGCAAAAACAATAGCATTCAACGAATCAATTGCACGCCAAATGGTAGGCAACATTTTGTTAAGTATTTTCAGCACACGCAACATTTTCGAAACTAAGTGAGGTTAAGTTGAAAGTAAAGGCTTGTGCACGACAACTACTCGTAGTATATTTCGTCTGGTCTAGAACGGCAGATAAGACTTGGTATTGTGGGCTACACAATTAGTTATTAAATTTAAATCATACTATAACTCAGATTTGTAGCTTTTAAAATAAGTCAAGATTATATAAAAACAAAAAATATCAAAAATTGGGAATAAAAAAAAAATAATTGAAACTAAATAAAAGCGTAATATTTTTGTGTATTAAATATAAAGGCAACCGTAATTCTTTCCGTACATTAAAGTGATTACAATAGCAAGTGGGCAGTGAGAGTAGTGTTGGAAATAATTATATTTTTTTTATTGTAAATCATGAAAATAATTTTTAAAAAAGAAACAAAAAAAAAATAAAAAAGCTGAAATATTTTTTTTGTTAAGTAAATATTTAACAATGAGAAAAAATATATATTTTGGAAATTTTAAAAATTTATTTCCAATAACTCCTGTCGTGGCTTGTTGTTGTTGTTATATTGTGGGTATGAGTACGCATTTTTTAGCTGCTTGTGTCTTTATGTATGTGTGTGTACTACTGTATGTAGTTGAATATGTAATTACTAATACATACACTATTATTTGCAGTTAAAAAGTTAAATAAAATTTCAAAAAATAAAAATTATTTTTTTAAGAAATTTTTATTGTTTTATTACAAGAGTGGAAGAGTGGTTTTTGAACCAAAAGGACATATTTATGAGATCAAATTGAAGTTTTTGAGTTCACCACTCCTCACCTTTATGAACAATTTTATATAGGGTGAAGATTTTCACCAGTGTTTTGTGGATATAAGAAACTATAATATTTTTACAACAAATAATAAAAGATAGACTTGAGCGGTGCATTTTTAAAATATTATAAAAATCCGTTGTTTTAGGGTTGATATAGTGCAAAAAACAAAAAATCTTTAAAAAATTATAAAATTCAAAATCAATCGCTATAGTATTAGGAATGATGTAGGGCAAAAAATATAAAAAGTTTTTAATCTTCGATAAAAATAGAAATTGAATTTTTTAAAATTCTAAAATTTCAAAAACTTTTAAAAAATTATAAAAATTAAAAGCAATCGCTTTATTCGGAATGAAATAATAAAAATTAGAATTTTTTAATCTTCGAAAAATTTGAAATGCTTTAAAAAAATTATAAAAATCAATAGCAATCAGAATTTTAGAGTATAATAGCATTTTAGTACAAGAATATAATTTTTTTTATAAAACACATTTTTTAATATTTCAATACGTGCTTGTATTTGTATAGCTTTTATTACAAAAAAAATTTTTTTTTTTTTTTTTGATATTATGTTATTGTAGTAGTTGATTTTTTTCCTTACTTTTACAGATATATGCTTAAATTTAATCGCCTTAAGCATACATTTAATAAATATTTTTTTAAAATAATTTTACTGATATACGTAGCTAAAATTAAATTTAGGTAGAAAACGGTTTTATGTACATACATATACATATAGGCATGTGTACTATAACATACAAATATTTCATAAAATAATTATTCCTTATTATAAATAGTTAACAGTTTCGGCACATTTTCTGCCTCCTCAATTTCGGCTACCAATCGCGACGCCTCTTGCTTGAGGCGTATCAAAACCTTAACGCGTTTCATTTCCATTTTTTGTTGGCACAACGTCTGCTTCAATTCCGCTATTTGATCGAACAACTTCTGCTTATACTCCTCTGCGTCATCGCATGTTTGGGTGCCAACAGTTGCGGTCGGTTTATTGAGTTCCCGCAAGAGCGACTGGCATGGATAAGCGTATTCACTGAGCGTATTGTCTGGTGGCAACAACATCGTGTCATCGAAGTGTTTGTCGCAAATGAACAGGGTTTTGCGCCAATCGGTCGCTATATCCAAACCGAGTTGTATAAACCAAAAATGACGCTGGAAAGTCTGCGTTTCGGGTGAGGGAAATTCGTAGATTTTGCGAAAATTGCCGCATTTGAGAACACAGTAGGGCACCACATCGTCATCATCTGCATGTTGTGTGGTTGATATTGGCGCAAAATGTATTTCTGCTTCAGCAGACTTCAGCAAATCGTCGTCGTCATTGTTGGTGTTTGCAGGCGCTGCAGTGTTCTTTGTGTTCAAAATGTGCTTGGCTTTGGCCAACAATTCCTCGATTGTATCAGCCATTGATTCGGTTTGCACGTGCGCGCCACTTGCAGGTGTTTTAAATGGTGGCTTAATTATTGTAAGTGGCATTGTGTTTGTTGCAGTTGTTGTTGTTGTAGCGCTTGTTGCTTTAGGTGCTGACGGTCTATGAATGATTTGCATAATTTCTTTTCGATTTTGCAAAATTTGCGGTGTTCTCCTTTCCGAAAATGTCACTGTATTCCCGTTAACTGCATTTGTTGGCAGTTTCCTGTTTATTATTTCGACGCTTGTTATTTTTGCGCGATGTGGATCGTCCTGAATTGCAGGTATCACTTTCAAATTTACGTTTCGCCCAGCAACAATCGGTGGTTTGCTGTTTATTATCTCCACGCTGGTGATTTCGAAAGCATTCGGATCTGGTTTATTGAACATTTTTGTTGGCACTTGCGTTGTTGCAACGGTAGATGCACTTTGTGTGCTTAGTATTTGTTTACCATTTAGATTAGTTCCCGTCAAATCGCCAGCAATTCTTTTTTGGTGTATGCTCAGTTTTTCCCTTTCACCAGCTTGTTTTATTTCCTCAACTAACTTCTTGGCTGCCAGCGCAATGGCATCGGGCTGCTTCTGCATGTTTGCCAAAGTACTGTTAGCTGACACCTCCTTTTGCATGGTCTTCACCACTTGCTGCCAACTCTCCGCGAAAGCAACTGCCTTCGTCAAAGAAGTCTGTTGTTGCTTAATGACACCGTTCTTAACGGTTGCTTCTTTCAATTGCGTTAGTTTTTTGCTATTATGAAGTTGTTGTGTCGGCTGTACCGTTATTACGCGTTTATTAACGGGTTCCGTTTTCTTTTCTGTTAACAACTTGCCAGCAAGGCTTGGCTCATCCGATACTACTACAATTCCAGTTTTGCACTTGCTGCTCGTTTCTGTGCTACATTTGACTACTGTATTATTTTGCCCCCCAAGTAGGGAGAAACTCTCTGTGGGGTAAGTTTCGGCCAATTGGTCTAATATCGGATCTGAAATTACGGCGAATTCAGTGTTCGCTTTGTTTACGCCGTTTCCACTAAAGTTGTTTAACACGTCAACATTATTTTCGTAGTAATCGTGGTTGTCATCTTGCTCCCCTAATTCGCCGTTATTTTGCTGTTCATCATACGCATGAGTAAATTTCACCTCTTTCGCCGTGGTATAGCTCGAATCACAATTATTTCGCTTAATGTTGATTATTTGTGCATTTTCTAATTGTTTGCTGTAATAATTGTTGTCTTCTTGTCCCCCTAAATCGCCGTTAATTTTCTGTTCATCAAACGCATGCGAAAATTTGACTTTTTTCGCCGTGGTATAGCCCGAATAATAATTATTTCGTTTAATATTGTATACTTGTGCATTCTCTAAACTGTTGCTGTAATCACTGTTGTCTTCCCGTCCCTGTAAATCGCCGTTATTTTGCTGTTCATTATACGCATGCGTAAATTTGACTTTTTTCGCCGTGGTATAGCCCGAATAATAATTATTTCGTTTAATGTTGTATATTTGTGCGTTCTCTAAATTGTTAGTGTAACCATTGTTGTCTTCCCGTCCCCGTAAATCGCCGTTAATTTTCTGTTCATCATACGCATGAGTAAATTTGACCTCTTTCGCCGTGGTATACCCCGAATTATAATTATTTCGCTTAATGTTGTATATTTGTGCGTTCTCTAAATTGTTAGTGTAATCATTGTTGTCTTCCCGTCCCCGTAAATCGCCGTTATTTTGCTGTTCATCAAACGCATGAGTAAATTTCACCTTTTTCGCCGTGGTATAGCCCGAATCATTATTATTTCGCTTAATGTTGTATATTTGTGCATTCCCTAAGGTGTTGCTATATTCATTGTTGTCTTCTTGTCCCCCTAAATCGCCGTTAACTTTCTGTTCATCATAGGCATGAGTAAATTTCACCTTTTTCGCCGTGGTATAGCCCGAATCATAATTATTTCGCTTAATGTTGTATATTTGTGCGTTCTCTAAATTGTTGCTGTAATCGTTGTTGTCTTCATGCCTCCATGAATCCCCGCTATTTTGCTGTTCATCATGCGCATGTGTAAATTTCAACATTTTCGCATCCTCGTCACTCTCTTCAACCGTATCATTCTTATACGTGGGACTTGCTGGCGTGCTTGTATCATCCTCACTAATGCCTTCATAGATCTCTTTTGGTATTGGATGTACTTTTATAGTTAGTTTGGGTTCAATTGATTTAGCATATTCCGTTAGCAGACATCCTCTGCAATCCAAAGGATCAACTACATTTAAAATTTGTCTCAAAGGCACCACATAACCATCTCTATGCTGCATGAATACACCTAATGTTCTCATTTTTACATATTCCACTGGTTTTTGTGACGTTTGATTAGTAGTAGACATAACGGTCATTTTTAGTTCATCAAGAATGTTCTTACTTTGAGCTGATTCATCAATTGTTGGCGTTTGTGGTGAATTTTGGTGTCGTGAATCAAATGATGTTACAGTTGACGAAATCGTTGTAGTTGTCGTAATAGTTGGTGAAATTGTTGTACTTGTTGTAACAGTTGGTGAAATTGTTGTAGTAGTTGTAACGGACGGTAAAATCGTTGTTGAATCAGTTATTGTATCGGTTGGCGATATTACTGTAGTTGTTGTAGCAGTTGTTGTAGCAATTGTTGTAACAGTTGGCGAAATCAGTGCTTGTGTTGTTGAAGGTGTTATAGTTGTTGTTGTAACAGTTAGAGATGTCGTCGTAGCATTTGCTAAGGCTTGTAGTCTTTCTAGCGACCAAGTTTTAATCACATAATTACCAGTATTATCCTCGTGCAGTAGTTTGAGTGCCAAATTTTGATCTGGTACGGCGTGCGATTGTAAGTAGGGGCCAACTCTCATTTCATCACTAAAATGACGATCGCATGCGTAGATGTCATTCGTGTAGAACGCAGGATTACGGCCAAATTTCAATAACCACGTTTCGCGCCTAAAAATAGATGAGAAAACATTTTACATTTTCTTTCCTAATTTTTTTTTTTTTAATTTCCAGTTTGAACACAAATAGCAAATGCATTACACAATTAATTGCAATACCTTTTACGATCGAACGTTGGAAATTTGAACTTTCGCTTATAGTCTGAACACTTTTGCAGGCACTCTGTTTGCGCTTCCAATGATTCCGGTATTGATTTTATTAGCGGTGGTGGCAAGTTTTTATTCGGATATGCCCCACGTATTAAATGCGATTTTCCAACCATATGTATATCGAAGTGTAGATCACAAACATAAACGTGTCTCTGTGTATACAATGCTGGATCTTTGCCCACCAGGTATAGCCATTTTTGGCGTCTTTCCAATTCGTTGTCTATAGATGGCAAAATGTGTAGTGAACGCTTACCGCCACATCCTAGTATGCACTTTCGTTTACGATCTACATAATTTGATTTCTTTTTTAGGTTTATATCCTCATCATCGCTGCTATTGCTGTCCTCGGTGTGAGAGAGTTCATTGGAAAGTGGTACAATATATTCTACGGGTACGTATTCTAGGTCTATGCCATAATCGAACGGTGGCATAGCCACTACATCATCGAGATTATCATGCCAAAACGGATCGGGTTTCGCACCAGGTTTGTAATAACTGTATCTTTGTGTGTAAGGTTTATCTTTGTCGTATGTAGACAAATTTACATCGGGATAGCCGTTTTTTCGCAGTAGTTTACCATACGTCATATACGAGCTGAAATGTTTTCGGCATGCGTACAGATGTTTCTGTTTGAACTGGTCTGGATTTTTACCAAATTGCCGTATCCAGAGATCCCGCCTGTAACAATACGAAATTAGTTACATTAAAAATGGTAAGGCACATTGGTAATCGTAAGGAAAGAATTCCATATGCATAAAGTTACAGCAATGTTTGATTGAGCACTCACCTGGCTACATCAGTTTTTGGTGGAAATGGATATAGGATAGCGCTACGGGGAGGACATTGAGCAAAACAGCGACGAAACGGCATGGTTTATAAATCTGAATACAATTGCATTAAAATATATACGTTTATATAAAAAATACGAGTTGTTTACCAATTTTGATATTCAGTTGCTGCAACTTAGGCGCTTAGCACCAAATTAAAATTGTAACATTTCCAAAATACAATATTTTACTGTTTTAATTCTAATCAACATTTTCAGAAGTAGAATTAACTTTTAAGATAGTAGATAGTTTAATTAATAAAATTAAGTATGTTTTTACCGCGCTACACAATTGGATAGGTTTATTTATAATGAACAGCTGTTTGCAATGAACAGTGATGCCAGTTTCAGTTACTATCGATACATTTAGAATCGAATTTGTGATAACTTTTCTCCCACCTGTGTAATATGAAAGTAATAGTAATTACATTCTAACCATTACATTCTAACCAACAGTGTTTGTTAGTGAATTTAGAGTAGTAGTGAAATTGATACAGAGCAATCGAAAAATGGGTAGAAATGTAGATAGTTGTATCCAATGCAAAATCTTTGCATATTACCTATACCTATTTCGTTGCTTATTAGTAAAGGCGTCAAATAACGGGTGGGCCATATAAAATTGTAAATTCGAAGATAAGGCGTAAAAGATTGAGTGTAGCGTTTGCTGTATGGCACATAGCGCCGTCCTGCTGGAACCAAATGTTGTCCAAGTCTTCCTCTTCAATTTGCTTGAAGAAAAATTCGGTTAACATTGCGCGATATCGCTCATTGGTGGTTACGGCGGTTCCTTCTTCATTTTCGAAAAAATGGGCCGATGACTCCACCAGACCAAAATCCGCGCCATACAGAGATTCGTGCTGGGTGCATTGGCTTCTCGACGATTACGTGCGGGTTTTCTGTGCTCCAAATGCGACAATTCTGCTTGTTAACGTAACCATCGAGGTGGAAATGAGCCTCGTCCGAAAAGATGATTTTTCGGTAAAATTTACCATCCTCGGTCAAACGAACTTTGGTAAAAAGTTTTCAATATTTCCCAGTTTTCTTCTAGTGAATAGCGACCCATTTCGTAAATTTTAGACTTTTTACTGAATATCTGTCACTTGCCGAATGGTATTTGACGTTTCCAATTCAAATTTAAAACGTTAGATGACCCACCCTATATACATATATATATTTTTTTTTTCTTTTTTAATTTTCGAATTTATATGTAAAACACAGTGGCGTATACTTCAGTTATTCATCGAGAGCGTTTATTTTAGAGCTTTTTAAATACATTTGTGTGTTTAAAAAAATATTTTATAAGCGAAAAAATCACATAATTTCCAGTATTATGCCGTTCTTATCATACATACACATACGTACATACATACATATATACACGCATACAAAACATACGCACATTTCTCACACTCGTATCTATGTACATAAGTACGCATGCGCAATGCCATTTTCGTTGCAAGACGCCGTGTTTATTTTCTACCGCTTCTACGCCATCAGACAGCACAAATGAACTTGCGTTGTTGTTGTTGTGGAACTACAATATTTTTTAGGATTTCTAATTGTTACATATTCAGGTCGTGAAATCAACATTATGCTTGTTGTTATTCATTTTTAGTAGTAGTCATCCAAGGCGTACCAGCTGTGGTGAAAATCGCCTTAAACATACATTCATACGTATGCATATACATTTATATGTATAAGTAGCCGCTGAGCGCTGGTCGTTCGCTTGGTAGTAAATTTGAACTTAACTAATAGTTACATACATACATATGAATATAGGTATGCATGGTAATATGTAGCTAAAGTGTAGTTTTTAGTTAATTTAATTAATTAAGTTTTCACTTTTTTTAGTTAACATATCTAGTGAACATATAATATATTCTTTTGCTCCAAATTAAATTTCATTAAAAAATACAATTACTAAAAGCTAATTCGTTATATACGAGTATGTACAGATAACGCAAGTCTCCATACGTATTACATAGTTTTATTGTTGTTTCATGATTTTTTTTTTTTTTTGTTTTGTTTTTATTTTTTGTATTATTTATATGTTGTATTATTAAATTTTACTTGTTTCATTTAGATTTCCGATAATACTTCAGTTACTTCAGTACTTTTTACAAAAGAACTCCTATGCAGCACAATCAGAAGGATCCCACTTATATGCTTACAAACATTTCGTGCAGCCTATAACAATACATACATATGTATGTATATATATAATATGCATACATGTGTAGTGGTGTTTGGGGATCAAATTACATCTTTGTATGTATGCATATTTATATATGTATATCTATATGTATGTATTATCCTTATGTTATGTATAAAGCGCAGTTAACCGAGAGTTACACGAAAAAATAATCAAACAATTTCAGTTTAAAAAATATTAAAAATAAAATTCAAAAGCACACTACAACTATCACAGAACATATTTATATGTGTATATATGTATGTATGTACGTATGTCAGTGCGTCACAGGAGTTCGGGATTTAGCAGCGTGCAAAGTGTGGTAGCAGGCAGAACAGCAAGTGAGGGAATTTGCTGGAGAGCAGGTGCTAAGTGCAACACTACTCTCGTGTGTGTGTGTGGCTCAACTGCCTATTGACAAAGCAACATTCGAAACAATCAACCATATGTTCGTCTCTGTATACCTTTAGGTATATATCTAAGCAGTCGTAGACAGTCTTGGTACGTTCAAAATGAAAAGTAGAACACAAAAAAAATAAATAAATATGCCAATTATTGAATTTTAGCAGAGCAACATGTGCCTGCCGCTGTTTAGGTCGTCTTCTGTGAACGCATGCTGTGCCTGCAGGTTTGTTCGTGTGACAGTAAGTATTTGAAAAGTTGCACAGTATGATTTCCCTCAAAAAAATAATTATTTATAATATTTTTAAACCGTATGAAATACATGAACAACAAACACTTTGTTCAAACTGTTTACAAAGGTGTGGTGAGCTTACACTAATGAGAAATTATATACAGATTTATAAAAAAAAAAAAAAAAAAAAAAATTGCAGTCAATTCCAAGTAATGGTTCCCACGTACATATATACGTACATATGTATATATGAATTTCAGGTATGTAATTTGAAAACGTCTGTAGTCTCTACATCATGCCAGTCTTTATTCGGGACACTATTAAAGGGCAGAGTTTAAACAATGCAATGAGTTTTTGTAGCGGAAGAACTCAAAATATGGCGAATATCTTTTAGGAGCCTACATTTAGGCACATAAACAACAAAGAAATATTGCCAACATAGATAACAACAACGTATCGTTGAGCTGCGAGGTTTCACGTTTGCTACGGGCATACACACATTTCATGTATATATATTAAAATTGTCCTGCACGTTTAACATGCTCATCACTCTCTGCTGCTACCAATTGTTCGGCTACACTGTGTAAATATTTCCTTCATTGGTTTTGCCCTTTTACCCATTACATTGCGGCTGATTTGATAACATTTTGAAAACATATTGTATTTTTTTCAATCCCAGTCTGCTTATTTGGCGCTGTTTTGCTTTGCAACCCTTCCATTGTGCTGTTTTGATCACGTCCTCGCTCAACGTGGATCTATGTCAACTTAACTATTTCTATCCTAACACTGCCATCGTCAACAGTTTGTGTAAATGCCGCGCGTATAGTATAATTCTGCAATGCGTTCAGGCAGTGTGCTGTAGAGATTAACTACAAAATCCATCGGTAAACGCGTCCATGCCGCACGTATACGGAATATGAGATCGTCCTTGCGCGAAAATTTGCGTCCACCATCGTAGACTTCACGTATCAGCCAACCCCAGATATTCTCCATAATGTTGACGTCATGCGCTATAGTTGGCCAACGTTGCATTTTGATGCCTTCGGCATCGAGCATTTCTTGTGTTGTCGGCGTCATATTGGCCGTCCAATTGTGATCTTGCAGTATAAAATCTGGATTACCACCTAATTTGGTAATGATATTCGGTCGTTCGCGCAATATGGTCTCAATATATGTTTGTGGTCGTTGTTTCGCCGTCGACACCTCCATGTGAATTGGACCACCGGCGGTGATTAACATATATATGTAAACGGAATTGCCACGCGGCCGTTGCGAAAGCGTTTGCTCGTAATTACGTAAATCGTGAAAGTAACTGGAGAAGCCATCCGGTCCATCTAAATTGAATTTACGTTCATCCTGGAAGACCACACGTCGCCAATGCTCTTCACCCCATACAATATGCGAATTTGCGAAGTTTAAACGTTCAGTTTGATGATACTGCGACAACACTGGTTCTATTTTGATTTTTTTAGAATTAACTGCCGAGCTGCCGGCTGCTGATGTGCCGCTGCGCATCTGTGCACCCACCGCTCCGGCTTTGGCACTATCCACCGCATTGTTGGCATGTCCATTAGCGGCTGATGAGCGACTAGAGTTGGTGGCATTCGATTGCTGTGTTGGCGCATGACTGGAGGCTGTGCCGCCACCCGTACTCGAACTGGCCGCTGAGAAATTTGAATTCTGATTTAGTGCGTGTATGGGAAGCGTACGATTATGATTATAGTTCTGTTGGTTGTGCTGCGCACTTTTGAATTTATGATTGGCCGCACCCGTGTTGGCTAATGTATTTGATACAGCTGATGTATTAGTATTATGAAGGTTGCTTTGCTGATAGTAAGGATGGTGGTGATGATAGGTCATATGCTGCTGATGTATAGTGGGCTGTTTGAGTTGCAGCTGCTTTAGTCGATGCTGTGATTGAACCAGTAATTGCTGATGCGCTTGTGCGTTAGTGTGGGTTGTTGCCGCTGTTGCTAATGTTGTGGTGTCCTGTGTTGGTGTGATTGTTGTTGGTGTGATATTATGTAGTTGCAGTTGTTGTTGTTGTTGTTGTTGAATTTGTGTTAGTTGTTGCTGCTGTTGTTGTTGTTGATAAGACTGCGCTGTCACTGCTGTTGCGTGATGTTGCAATTGCAAATGGGCTTGCGTTATCGCTCCTGTGTTTGTTGTTGGTACTGTTGTTGCCGTGACTGTTGGCGCAGTTCCGCAGTAATTGTCTGTGTGTTTGAGGTAGTGTTGTAGGGCCATCAGAGGTTAGGCAGGCGCTTACTAGCCGCCACTGCAAACTCTTTTAATTGCTTTTCGAAAATGTTATCGATTTTTTTATATGTAATTTATGCCAACAATAATCAGAAAAGTAAAGATTACTGTGCTTCAGTGAGTTGTATTATTGTGGTAGAAATGCAGCTGGCACTTTATTCTCACTAACGAAGCTGGTTATTATTGTTAGTGGTGCTTTAAGAAATTCATCACAGACTGTGGCCAAATAAATGAAAGTCCATCAATCGATTTTCATGTGATATTGTTTTAACAAACATACATGAGAAAAACTATTAGAACGTATTATTCCTATGTGTTTTAGGTATTTTCCTGCTGATGCGAAGTTTTAATTACGAATGTCGTTAATTTTTATTAATTAGGTTGTAATTTTAAAAATTACCTTATCTACATGGATTATTTTAGTACTAGAAGTAATGTTTTATGATTCTGATAAACTTTTCTTATTATTTCATTAACACTGTATACTTAATAATTTATGTATATTTATTTCATGCCGTGCTTAAAGGTGTTTATGTAGAATCTGTAAATAAAAGCAAACATAAATTAAAACACAAGGAATTATACATTTTAAGATTTAGTAATTTAACTTAGATAAGTTTCCTCTCCTTCTTCTTCCGAGTTTAATTTAAATTAATTTACTGCACGATGCCAAGTTTCTTTAAAAGATGTTGTACTGCACTTTATATATAAATTTGTATGTATATAGTAATGTCCATTGAACATTTTCACATATATTTGTGCTCTTTAGTGTCCTATTTAATCTTCTTGAAACGCGAGTGTTTTTATTATTTTGTGACTAAAACACAAAAAATTAACACTTCATTAACGGTTTATATTAATTTAATTGTTGGTAGAACACCCGGATTACTATTTTAACAGCTTGTCCATTTTGCTTGACGCAAAAGAAAAATTTCAAACCCGAACAACTGTCGCATTAATTGTTGGTGACATATTACATATTGCCATATGTACAAACATATGCATCATGGTACACCTTGCGATACTGATATCAATGCTACCGTAGATGGAAGCAGCAATGTATGCAACATCAACAGCACATTCGGGTGGATACAAATATATATTGGCAAGTAATGGTCGACAGTATAATGCGCTATACAGTTTTGAAAGCTCAGAAAAATAAAATTATAACAGCTTATATCAAACACTTAATACCACTATTATTGTTTACATTATGCATTTTGTCTATATTATTGTTTTTGAAAAATTAACAATCTAAAAGCACATAAAGCATCAAACACATCAAAGAATTCCACTTGAAGAGATTTCGAAATAATGAAGACTTTTTGTGTTCTTCATTTTAACTGATGGCCGATGTTTATTTAGTTTATACTGTAAATACATACAGATGTGAATCAACGCACAAATTAACGTGAATACACTGTATATACATATGCACATATATACAGAAATGATAAAGCAAGCAAGCTACGTGCGTTTGCGTTCAAATCCTATCTATATACACGCACTTTGTACATATTTATACCGAAAACCAGTCGATATTGTGAATATGTACATAAATCGTGACGAAACGAAAATTTTGCTCTCGGGAATTCGCTGGATGCGAACGATTAAATTTTTCTTTATTCCAAATTCATATGTATATTCTTAAGCACTCAATTCATTTTATTTATAATATTCATGCATATACTCTAAATTATATTTACAAATTCAATGAAAATAACACAGTGAAATCACTTTAGATCACGCACAATAGCACATTTGAGTGAAAAATTTACTTCCGTAACCCCAAATCACACTATCAAGCTTTGTCATCTGCACTTTGGACACACTTTTTTCACGTACCTTTATTTAGATCGTGTTTGCTGTATAAGAAAAACAGATACAATTTGGTTCCATTTTTTGGCTTTATTAATTGCGATGCGTTAATAAAAATGGAAACCATGCATATCCGATGCAGCAGCAGCAACACACAAGTAGACAGGCAGACAGGGCGAGCCAATGACAAAATCTGACTTTACGCAAGCTATCCGTATTTACAGCTGTCAGATCAGATTCACATGGTTGTATGAAATGTCAATTTAAAATCCAACAGTCTTAAGAGCCGCCTTAATGCAAAGATGCTATTATGAAGTATTACTAACCTTTATAATTTTCCTGTGTACAAAAAATTCTTATTTTACTTAACAATTACATTTTATTTTGGTGACACCCTGTACTTTCTATTGTGATCGGCAAATGAGGGTTTCTTCTCTGCTTTCCGCAAATAAATTAAATATTTTTAGATGAAAAATCTTTTCATATTACTTTGTGACTATAAAAAAATGCTATATATGCATTCCAAATAATGTTGCCTCTGAATCCTGTAAATATGTTACTTCAACACTAAAATCCATGAGTTTTTTCAAAAGTCTTTGCATTGTGCTGTATTAAGTTTGTATCAAAATTAATACTAACGTTTAATCACATAATATGCAAGCAGATCTTAAAAGATATATTGTATATTTTTGTGCAGAATGTCCTGCAACGAGGTTTAATAAAATTAATACGTAAGTAGCTGAAGTGTTTGTTTTAGACCATACCATCCTTATACACATTAATCAGTTGGATTTTGGATAACTATCAATATGAAATCCTTATCTGGAGCAACCATAATTTCGTGTTTCTTAGAACGTACACGCAGGAAAGTGAGATCATTAGATGGGTCTAAATCACGCACAACACTACGTGCTTTGTCAGATAACTGACTCATGAGTCCGGCGTACTGCACTGTGGTCGTGTTGTCCAATGTCGACTTGACTGGAATACCTAATAAAATAGTCTAATTAGCAAATTTCGTATACAATTTTGTAGTCAAATTACCTTCATTATTGACAACAATGGTACCGACAACACCCTTGTGTGACTGAATACGTTTTAAAGTTTCCTCAACTTCTTGCGACTACAATATATAATTATACAGAATAGATTATATTGTAATCTTTGTACTAAATACTTTTATTTACCATATTTGCTTGTATTTATTATTGAAACTTGAAAAATTTGCAAACTTTTCACCTGAATCAGTGGACGACAACCAGAATGAAAATCAATGTTGTCATCGATCAAGCAGAAAACACAAGTGGGGTTGCATTTAACAATAAATTAAAAGTAC
Source organism: Bactrocera zonata (assembly GCA_037783105.1). Taxonomy (NCBI): domain Eukaryota; kingdom Metazoa; phylum Arthropoda; class Insecta; order Diptera; family Tephritidae; genus Bactrocera; species Bactrocera zonata. Next base: position 266,558 of record JBAWJQ010000405.1, read on the forward strand.
TTTTAATAAAAAGCATAGTTGCCAGGGTGGCGTATTTGTTTAGATATCACTTGACTATTTCGAATTTCACTATCCAATGGTCAAAATCAACATAAAATTAAACTAGAGATTTGAATAGTATTTGTTGTAATACTTAAGTTTTAATACATTGCATTTATGCGCAAATGTTTAAAATAAAATTTTGCTTTACACTTATTTAATAATTTTTTTTATTGAAACTCAGTAACCAATTTCCAGCACATTTATTTAACTTTTCGAATTGTCTATGAAAGACTGACTATATATGTATATATATTTTTTTATAATTTAGATATTTTCAATGTTGGTAAGTTTTCACTCAAAATACTGCTTATCATCAAGTTTTAACTGGTATTTATTTTCAACAGTCAATTCAATTGGAGAACGTTGTACGCAGGAATGCCGAAAATACAGAACGTATCATGAGGAACGCCATTGGCTATGTGGTGTCGAATAATGCCTTAGGAACTGTGGTACAATCCACATTCGATAATAGCACTTCTGGTGGCATAACTAAATTGATTAGCGGAGTACTAGTACCAACAGCTCGCAGCGCGGTGCGGGACTTGGACTCCACCAATGATTTGGCCTTTCTTCGCATTGCCACACGAAAATTTGAATATTTAGTCGCACCGGAAAAGGAATTTACAATTGTTGTGATGCAATAAAACTACATTGTTATATAACCACCAATATATATTTTTTGTGTAATTTGGTTTTGTAAAATTTGGAATAACATTTCATAACTGTATTCTATCCTGTGCATTTTGTACCACCATCACAGTAATTTTTCCATCTGGCGTTATAAGTACCTCATTGGCTTTCGTGCGCACACGTAGCATTAATAACTCATCTTTCGGATCAATCTTTTGTAAGCCCAATTGTACTTTCTCCTTCAATATTTCATACAGGCCAGCAAACTCAATAGCCATTTGCTTCTCCATGGTTGTCTTGACGGGATTGCCATTTTTGTTCAATATAATTATATCCACTATATCGGGTTTTTCTTCTATTAGGCGGAAAACCTCTTCCACATATGAGCGTGTACGTTTACTCTATAAAAAAAGGCATCAGCTTGTGTTGTATATATGGACTTATATGTAACCTGCTGTTGGTCTGCTTGCATCTTTCTTTATGCTTTATAATTATTCACTATAAAAAAGTTATCAAAATTTGGAGTTTTGAATTTGAAATGTCACACAACCATTGCTTACTTTATGAATTCCTTGAATGCAGGTTGGTCTCCATAGTACTTTCCGCAGTTGAATATAGGTCAATAGGTAAAGCTAGGATGTTTAAATGGCTTTATGTAGTTTTTTCCTGCCATGGTAACTAGCTACGTGAATACCATGCGAAGTTCAATAATATTGAGTATGTACTATTCAGCTAATATTATAATTTTACAAATTTTTATAAATATAAAAATATGATTGTTTAGTTATTTTAAAAAATTAAGTCAGAGTTATTATTAACAAGTTATCGATATTTTGAGATTGTTAATTAGATATCGATTTTAAAAAAATAACCGTAATCTTTTTGCTTTTCGGATATAAATAATAATAATAAAACGATGCTTTATTTTTAATATAAATAATTGTATGTAATTTGAAAATCCATATTACTGAAGATTTTTTTTATGACTAATATATATATTTGTTTCAATATACGTATTTTATTTAATTGGAAATCATTTATAGTAATGCGAAAATTTAATATATAAAACTTTTTAAATTAATAATTTTATAGGAGACATTTTTGCATACATTCCAATGCATCACTGTTCTATACAGTCGATGGCATGTTCATAGTTATATCGCGCCTTCATTGTAGTCAAGTTGAATGATTTGAGGTGTGGGCTGAAAGTTTTGTTGCTGTTAAATATTATTTATCAAATAATTTGGAACGCATATTTATCAAATCAAATACATTAAGCTAGCAAGAGATAAAAGTAAAGATATGTGAATTAAATAAGAGGCTGTGAAAAGAATGCAGTGAAGTGAAATGAAAACTATTTCGTGCCGCAGTAAAATACACATTGGTGATAGAAAATTGCAGAAAGGTAAGCAGCATAATGACGATGGATAGCATCGCTATGAAAGTGGTCCAGTGGAGTGCAAAATATAGTCAAGATAACAGTTGGACAATTATAAATACCCTTTACCTTTCTACTCGTGCTGGAAAATAATTAAAAATCGATACGTATGTTTGAAATATGTACGCTTCAATGAGGAAATTATTAAGTTTTAGCTGGTATGTTTGTAAAAGAAGTACACAAAAGCGCGATATACGCCTCATAATTAGTCCATCGTCCGCAAAACCTCATTCATAAAGCGAAAACTCTACCTACCGGTCTGCGAAAAGGGATACTGCAACTGCGCATGATTAGATTTTCTGCTACTACCATACTACCTACACCATATAAGTATGATACTGCTATTGACAGCAACTGCAAAGTAATTTGGTGTATCATAATCTTTTGAAGACAGAAATCAGTGTGCACACTGCTCCAGTTGAGTTGATTTTCAATGGATTAAGAGTAATTGGCTGTTGGTCGGAATTAATGATTGTGATGTGCGATTTTTGGGTCAGATATTTATACCGTCTGTTTGAATTAAAAATGTAGCAATTTAAAGTAAAAGTTTTGTGCAGCAGACATTCTTAATGGAACAAGTTAAAATCTAAATTCTTACAGAAACTACAAATTCATACATCTTGAAATACTTTTATTAAATTTAAATATTTGTATTAAAAACATCAATTGCTCACTGTATGACAACGGTGGCGTGCACAGTTAAGCGAATATATTTAGCGAAAAAATAGAAAAAGAGATTATAAAAAAATTATCATTAAAACCGAAATACCAGAATGATGACGCTTACCTATTTGTTTTGCATAAACACCTGACAAGTTGAGCTCGACAGCTATTCAGAAGCTGGCAAACGTGTAGCAAAACGCGTAAACTGGAAATTTTATCGGGAATTTTTGTATTAAATTACATTAATTACATTTAGTAACAATAATTATAGGTACTCTCGTTTATCACTCGTTAGAATGCGAAATTAAGAAAGAGAAATGAAATAATAATCCGCTAGCGATTAAAAGGCATACAATCAGCGAAGCGCGTTGCATAGCATCGCTTTGGATAGCAGCGCTGCGCATCACAACAGCCTCACAGAGAGATCTCTGTTTGTAAACAGTTCAGTTTGCCATTGTCGCCGTAATTAGAGGAAATGATGTCACCAAGTTATTTTGACTTCTCGCCCATACTAAACACTCCCCTCGCCATTATAATGTGATTTTGCTATTTTTCGGCTGATCAATATTTTGTTTTTGTATTAAGCGCAAACGTGTGTAGAATTTTTTTTTGTATTTTAAATTTTTTGTGTGATGAATAATTTTTGGACACACGGCACAACAACACATCCCAAATATATGAAGTTTTGAAATCAGCAGACGCCTACATGCCAACTTCTGGCACATGAAGATGTATGCATAGTGCAATGAATGTTCCACCTATGAAATTTTACAAATTTAGAAGAGTGGGTAGATGATAAAGACGAAATAATAAATGTACGTTTGTACGTCAGAAGCTGTTGACTGGCGCCTTCTGGGAAGATTCTATATTAGGAAATAGTTTTTAATAGTAATTTAGTAACATTATTTCTGAATTATCTACATAATGCATATGTAATGACTGACAGTTTTATTTAAATACATTTGTATATTTATCTGTGTATTACAAAATTGTTCCTATTCTCCGTAGTTTAATCTTGCTGATTTGTGTAGGTACGTATAACAACCTATCTGTATCAAGGTTTCACATTTAACTGCTAGGCAATGCCTTTATTTTTCCATGAATAATATTTCTAATTGTCTGTTTTCTAATGCAATTTACACATTTATAAATGTCAGAAATCAATATTTGTCCACGGACATATTGCTGCATTTGAATATCAGTGGGTGAATGTTGTAGCATTCGAACAGTTTTAAGGCTGCACTCATTGGCATTCTTCAGTAAAACAATGCATATATGTACATATTTATTTAATATGTAACAAATGTACACGTTTGTGTGTGTATAATTTTATAGTATATAAATAAGTTAAACATAGTAGCAGTCTTATTATGCCCTGAACAAAGAGAGAACCGTCGGAGACCTATAAAGTTTTAGTTTTGCACATGTCCTTTTCTGCACAAGAAGATGTTCATTTCTCGACACTGCCGATATCGGACCACGAAGAGCATATATAAAGATCTTTTTATACCTTTTTATGTTATAAAAAATTAACGTGTGAAGAGTATAACCCTATAACTTCGGTGCAGGTGAAGTTAATGTTTTTCTTGTTTTATTTATGCTACAATCAAATCACTTCGACTTTATATTAGATTTAAATAAAACATTTGGTTTTCTTAATTTATTTTCAGTATTCACTCCACATTAAAGCAAACGCAGCGAAAATTTAATAAAAAAATATTCTTTCCATAAAAGCCTTATACTTTGCAACGCCTGAAATGGAACTGGAATCGAGTATAGCTATTCTGCAGGACTTACGTTTGCAGACATTTGATTCAATACGTTTTGCTTCGTACCGCACGGCCTCAAAATTGCGTTATATACAAAAGTCGACAAATCTACACTTGGTCGATATATGGAATGTAATTGAGGCATTCCGTGAGAATGGTTTGAACACATTGGAGCCACAAAGCGAAGTGAGCGTGGCACGATTAGAGACGCTCGTTTCATCACTCTATCATAACCTCAATAAACGTCTTCCAACGGCCCAGCAAGTTCCCGTTGATTCGAAGGCCGGCCTCTTGCTCAATTGGCTGTTAGCAGCGTATACAAGGTGAGTAGCGAACTAAGTCCTCATGTTCTTTTTTAACCAGTTACTTTTTAATTTTTCAGCGATAATTCTGGCAAAATTCGCGTTTTCTCAATCAAGGTGGCGTTGGCGACTATGTGCTCCGGAAAATTGGTGGATAAATTGAGATGTAAGTCAAAAAAACAAAATATTATTTATTATTTAATTTTACTGTAAATAATATTATAGAAAACTTTTTGTGCGTCCTAGCATGTTATTCCTGTATTTTATAATGCAATGAGCATGTTGCCGGCAACTCTTCAACTTGGAGTGTTGCTTTGTTAACATTTTGTTCGCTTTTGTTATTTTTTAAGCTTTTATTTTCCTTTAAATAACACTAATTTTATATAATTTACATTTCCAGATATTTTTTCGCAAATATCTGATGGCGCTGGCCAATTGGTACCTTGGAAATTGGGCGAATTTCTACGTGAAGTGTTGGCTTTGCCTGCGGCTGTTTATGAATCTCCTACATTCCATTATAAAGACGGCTTGGAGGAGGAAATATTTCCAGCTGAGAATAAGGTCACAGTGAATGATTTCATGGCAACACTCATGTCTGAACCGGGTCCATCGTGCCTTGTTTGGTTGCCGTTGTTGCATCGTTTGGCCACTGTTGAGACAATTGTACATCCGACTATCTGTTCGGTATGTCACAAGGAGAACTTTACGGGATTTCGTTATCGTTGTCAGCGGTGCCACGCCTACCAATTATGTCAAGAGTGTTTTTGGCACGGCAAGACATCACTGAATCATCAGAATGATCACGAAGTCAAAGAATATTCGAGTTATAAATCGCCCAGTAAACAGATCGGCCATTCGTTGCGCAAGAGCTTCCGATGTGTGCCCGAGAAGACGACACAAGTGTTGCCACGATTCCCCGAACATCCCGAAAAGACTTTGAATCTCTCGCATATTGTACCGCCATCACCCCTACCATCACACAATGGTTTCACGGATCCGCCACTACTGCATGGCGGTGTGCCAGGTGGCGCACATAGTGGTGGCCTGTTGTATGATCGCTCCAGTACGTTAGATTCACGTGCCACTGGACGCAGTCTCGACAGTGCCACCGGTGCTAGCATGTCACGCATGGCCACCGCTTCGGCCAATGATGAGGAGCATCGTTTAATTGCACGCTATGCCGCACGTCTTGCCCAGGAAAATCGTGCTGTAAGTTGGAAACTTTTAAATCATCTATTTTTTCTTTAATAACCAATTCTTTTTTTACTTCACTTAATTGCAGCCGGTCAATACTGGTAACGTTGACAACGCCAGTAGTATCGGTTCGGATAATTCGCGTGCGCAACGCGAACTAATCGCTCAATTGGAATCCAAAAATAAGGAGATAATGCGTGAAATAGCCAGACTTCGTCGTCAACAAGAAGTTGAGCAAATCACACCAGAAAATCCGGCGCTTATAAATGAGCTACGCGCATTGCGGCAACGCAAGGGTGAGCTGGAAGGTCATTTGGGCGCATTGCAAGACTCGCGTCGTCAACTAATGGAACAGTTGGAAGGACTCATGCGTATGCTAAAGAATCAGCAAACAACCTCACCTCGCTCCACACCCAATTCCAGTCCACGTTCGGGCAAATCACCACCCATGCCCGGTGGCATTGGTGCTGTAAATTCAATTGTTGGCGGTGCTAATTCACTTAATATTGCTGCAATGCATTCGCAACAAGGCCAAGCACCGGCACATTCTTTAATTGGTATGGCAGGCGCCGGTGGTGGCGGTGGCGGCGGCCGCCCAACGCAGCAACAATTGCTGCAGGCACAACAGACTGGCGCGTTACAAGGCTCACAACAACAACAACAGCAGTCATTCAATACAAGCCAACTGGAGCAATTGAATCAAATAAGCAATGAAGTGCGTTCAGCATTTACAGGCAACACAAGCTCAAGTAAGTGCCCATACAATAATGCAAACATATTGCGATAAGATATTTGTTATGCTATTATCCATGGTTGGCGTTCAGGAAATGTCGCAAAACAAAAAATAAAAGGCTGGTACTTAAAAAAAGCGATTTTTGGGAGTTAAAAAAGTATATATTTAAGCGAATTTTAAGTTTTATGTATACATACTATATAAGTTTTAAGAAAAAAGTATATAATTTTTGACAATATGCAATCTCTGACGTCGCTAAAAGAGGATCCTCTATTGTTGCAGTGATTCCGGCATTCTTCGTCAGTGAAATCTGAAAAAAATGCTCACCAGAAGATATTTTCTGTAGAGTTACCTAAACTTTACATGGCTGTAACTCAAAACCATTTCAGATATCGATTTCAAATTTTAGTATGTTAGTTTTGAAGTTATAATCTATCAAAATATGAAATAACTGTTTTTTTTTTTAATTTAAAACATCTTAAGTCCTTGCTGACAAATATCAAGTCTTTGTATCTTTCAGCGGTATATTTTAATAGTATGTAATCGATTTTTGTCATTAGCCAAATTTATCGAAAATAGTAATAATGGTGTCCATATGTTATTTACGCTCGTTAAGCAATGTCACTTGCCGATCGCCTAAGCTTTATTAATCAATCAATTTTAAGGAATGTGACGTAAAAATGATATCGCTTTAGTAATTGCTTTTTAAGTGTATGTGTTTAGGCCATATTTACATTTTATAGAAGTTCTATGTGGTTGTGCCTCATTTATTGATAAATCTACGCCGCCGACAATTTTTCCTTTTTTCTTGCAAGACAAACTTTGAGAAAATATCTTCATGAAATTTGGTACAAATTATTATTCAAAGAAACGCTACAATCTCAAAAGAAATTGTTTAGATCGGACCACTATAGCATATAGCTGCCATATAAACTGATCGAGCAAAATGAAGTCTTTTTATGGGTAACTTTTGCATTTGCCAAGCTATCTTCATGAAATTTGGCATGGGTTATTTTCCAAGACAATTCTACAAACTCTGTGCAAATCACTCAGATAGGATAACTATAGAACGTAACTGTCATACAAAAAGACTGATCGAAATCTGTCTATGCTATAAGAAATGCAGCTGTAAAGCGTATTATAACTTCGATGCATAATATGTAATAATTAAGTATAATAAAACAACAAATATTTGCTATATTCAACTCTTTAAAATCGGTCGGTAAACTTGGTTTCCAAAAAAAAGTGGCAGTCTCAAATAAAACAAAAATTTTTTAAATAACTTATATAACAGTTTTTCGCAAATTAAAAAAAAAAATCATGAATTGATACATACATATACATACATATATGCTTCATTATGCCAGTCTATGTGATTTATGCCAGTTGTTGTTCGATTTGTCACTCTTAAAGTTATGGAGAAACGAAAACATATTTGCTACTTCGGTGTTCACACTCGTATATATCTACATCTGTATTTTAATCATTAGAATTTCTTAGACCACTTTTTACTAAATTTTATGAATAACACACAGTACTCGTTTAGTAAATGTTATACATCTTTATGTCTTATTGCCACCTTATCTGTGTGTTTTTTGCACATACATACATATTTATGAATTTGCGCACACGACTACCGCATCCAAACGATGGCGCCTAGCAGCCTTCATGCTTAATCCCATGGCCGAGATAAATGACGCTGCTGATAATATAACATCGGCACTTTCGAATTTGGTAAACGATTTAAATGCAGGTAAATGCCATCTACAGCCGCATATCCACAAATACATACATACAGGTAGAGTTCAGTACCTTCCCACTGGCATTGCACTTGTAGGCGAGCAAATGTAAACAAGTCATCAACAGTTATTGATTAGCTGCGATTTCTGCTTCACCGTTATTCAGCTAATTTGTCACCTTATCAGCGCTGTCATCGACACTACCAAACTCCGTATTTATTTATGTCAACTTGTTAGTTCGCCAAAGCTACTCATTTAATTTGCTTCACGCTCCTATCGAATTCGCATAACTTTGTATGCTAAAGAAAAAGAGAAAATATAATTTATGCGCTTCATTGTTAAAACGAGTTGCACACTCTTTCAGGACCAACTGCGTTACCCACACAACCTCGCTTTATTATGCCGCTCGGTAAGTTTTGTAGTTCGGTTTAGTAAGCTTTTGGCATAATAAATTTGGTTGTTGCTTTGTTAAAATGCTACAACATACATATGTATAATACTGTCTCGTATTCGAATTGTATCAATGTAAAAGAAACTATAAAAATATATCACTTTAATTCGTATAAAATCGTTGCACAGTGGTGCAAAAACTAAAATATTTTTTTATTACCGTCAAAAATTTATCCACTGTGCAACGAGTAGGAAGAACAGTTACGCATTCATACAAAAATTTATAAATTTCATCAATACTAAACTCAGTGCATACGCAACCGTTAAAGGCAAAAAGATGAAAACATCAATTCTTAGCATATTCACCAAAACAACTTTTCCTATGCTTTCAACTTTATTTTAGACTACTTTCCTAATAGACGACGTAAAAAGCATTGCAATTGTAAAAATACAAATAACGACTTATAACTTCTTCCATTCTTTACCTAACTCTTTACCGAACTAACTACTACATATAAACTAAAAAAAACACACACACATACAAACACGCGCATTTAAACGAGTCCTCGCCTGCCATTTATTGGCGTATTTGTGCCAAACTTTTCCATAAACAACTTCATTTGGAAACAAAAAACAACAACATAAAAACAATACAAAAACAAATCAACGAAAAACAGATATGCGTCACGTTGTGGGTGGTGAATCAACACCAATCGATGAAGCGTTGAATGGCGCGTCAACAACGGCGCCGAACGATAACGCAGATGTTGATGAGGAGGAGCGTCGTCTCTTTGAGAATGTCTTCCAAACCGATGAGGACTACAAATGGTTGGACGATTGCGAACGTCGTACACGCAACCAGCGTGTTATGTGCTACAAACATTATCCCGACTTTTTAATTGACGATGAGCAAGCCGGCTTTCCGGCGCTACACGAAATCGGCGAGACAATCGATGAAATGCAACTGATTATGCATGCGTTAATTATGAAATATAGTATGAGCTTGTGAAGTGTTCCCTTGGCACTGCTAAGAAGAGTTTATTTTTAAAGGTAAAGTGTGTAGAGAATGGCCAGCTGATAGTTAAGCCGTAATGAAATTTAGAAAATATTATTAGTTGAATTATATGATTGTACCGTGTTTGTACGTACGATCTCATATATCCATCATCGAAGTAAAGTTTAGGGGAGCAATTTTAATTAGTACTATCGCTTTAAATTCCTTAGCAATCATTTTCTGTTTATATATTTTTTTCTTCCGATTTTTATTAATTTTATATTTTATTTTAGTTTTTATTAAGTAAGTATGTATGTATACATCTGTATATAAATGGTCGGCCTGATGCACTGAGCCGATTAAGCATTACTCGTCTGTAAATCACTGTCACCCAAGCACAGACCAGGCACCGTGCCTGCCTTTCTTTTATAGAGCCAGCTTTCCGCGAGATTACATTATCACTGTTAAACCACTGTCACCCAAGTACAGACCAGGCTCCGTGCCTGCTTTTCTTTTATGGAGCCAGCTAACAGCCAGCTTCCCGCGAGATTACATTATCACTGTTAAACCACTGTCACCCAAGCACAGACCAGGCACCGTGCCTGCCTATCTTTTATTGAGCCAGCTAACAGCCAGCTTCCCGCGAGATTACATTATCACTGCTAAACCACTGTCACCCAAGCACAGACCAGGCACCGTGCCTGCCTTTCTTTTATAGAGCCAGCTAACAGCCAGCTTCCCGCGAGATTACATTATCACTGTTAAACCACTGTCACCCAAGCACAGACCAGGCACCGTGCCTGCTTTCCTTTTATAGAGCCAGCTAACAGCCAGCCTCCCGCGAGATTACATTATCACTGTTAAACCACTGTCACCCAAGCACAGACCAGGCACCGTGTCTGCTTTTCTTTTATAGAGCCAGCGAACAGCCAGCTTCCAGCGAGATTACATTCTGACTGATAAATCACTGTTACCCAAGCACAGACCGGGCACCGTGCCTGCTTTTCTTTTATGGAGCCAGCTTTCCGCGAGATTACATTATCACTGTTAAACCACTGTCACCCAAGTACAGACCAGACACCGTGCCGGCTTTTATTTTATAGAGCCAGCTAACAGCCAGCTTCCCGCGAGATTACATTATCACTGTTAAACCACTGTCACCCAAGCACAGACCAGGCACCGTGCCTGCCTATCTTTTATTGAGCCAGCTAACAGCCAGCTTCCCGCGAGATTACATTATCACTGCTAAACCACTGTCACCCAAGCACAGACCAGGCACCGTGCCTGCCTTTCTTTTATAGAGCCAGCTAACAGCCAGCTTCCCGCGAGATTACATTATCACTGTTAAACCACTGTCACCCAAGCACAGACCAGGCACCGTGCCTGCCTTTCTTTTATAGAGCCAGCTAACAGCCAGCTTCCCGCGAGATTACATTATCACTGTTAAACCACTGTCACCCAAGCACAGACCAGGCACCGTGTCTGCTTTTCTTTTATAGAGCCAGCGAACAGCCAGCTTCCAGCGAGATTACATTCTGACTGATAAATCACTGTTACCCAAGCACAGACCGGGCACCGTGCCTGCTTTTCTTTTATGGAGCCAGCTTTCCGCGAGATTACATTATCACTGTTAAACCACTGTCACCCAAGCACAGGCCAGTTTCCTGCGACATTACATTATGACTGTTGAATCACTGTCACCCAACCACAGACCAGGCACCGTGCCTGCCTTTCTTTTCTAGAGCCAGCCAACAGCCAGCTTCCCGCGAGATCACATTATCACTGTTAAACCACTGTCACCCAAGCACAGACCAGGCACCGTGTCTGCTTTTCTTTTATAGAGCCAGCGAACAGCCAGCTTCCAGCGAGATTACATTCTGACTGATAAATCACTGTTACCCAAGCACAGACCGGGCACCGTGCCTGCTTTTCTTTTATGGAGCCAGCTTTCCGCGAGATTACATTATCACTGTTAAACCACTGTCACCCAAGCACAGGCCAGTTTCCTGCGACATTACATTATGACTGTTGAATCACTGTCACCCAACCACAGACCAGGCACCGTGCCTGCCTTTCTTTTCTAGAGCCAGCCAACAGCCAGCTTCCCGCGAGATCACATTATCACTGTTAAACCACTGTCACCCAAGCACAGACCAGGCACCGTGCCTGCCTTTCTTTTATAGAGCCAGCCAACAGCCAGCTTCCCGCGAGATTATATTATCACTGTTAAACCACTGTCATCCAAGCACAGACCAGGCACCGTGCTTGCTTTTCTTTTATAGAGCCAGCTAACAGCCAGCTTACAGCGACATTACATTATGACTGTTAAATCACTGTCACCCAAGCAGAGACCAGGCACCGTGCCTGCCTATCTTTTATTGAGCCAGCTAACAGCCAGCCTCCCGCGAGATTACATTATCACTGTTAAACCACTGTCACCCAAGCAACGACCAGGCACCGTGCCTGCTTTTCTTTTATAGAGCCAGCTAACAGCCAGCTTCCCGCGAGATTACATTATGACTGTTAAATCACTGTCACCCAAGCACAGACCAGGCACCGTGCCTGCCTATCTTTTATTGAGCCAGCTAACAGCCAGCCTCCCGCGAGATTACATTATCACTGTTAAACCACTGTCACCCAAGCACAGACCAGGCACCGTGCCTGCTTTTCTTTTATAGAGCCAGCTAACAGCCAGCTTCCCGCGAGATTACATTATGACTGTTAAATCACTGTCACCCAAGCACAGACCAGGCACCGTGCCTGCTTTTCTTTTATAGAGCCAGCTAACAGCCAGCTTCCTGCGACATTACATTATCACTGTTAAATCACTGTCACCCAGGCTCAGACCAGGCACCGTGCCTGCTTTTCTTTTATAGAGCCAGCTAACAGCCAGCCTCCCGCGAGATTACATTATCACTGTTAAACCACTGTCACCCAAGCACAGACCAGGCACCGTGCTTGCCTTTCTTTTATAGAGCCAGTTAACAGCCAGCTTCCCGCGAGATTACATTATCACTGTTAAACCACTGTCACCCAAGCACAGACCAGGCACCGTGCCTGCCTTTCTTTTATACAGCCAGCTAACAGCCAGCTTCCCGCGAGATTACATTATGACTATTAAATCACTGTCACCCAAACACTGACTGGACACCGTGTCTGCTTTTCTTTTATGGAGCCAGCTAACATCCAGCTTCCCGTGATATTACATTATCGCTGTTAAATCACTGTCACCCAAGCACAGAATGGACACCGTGCCTGCTTTTCTTTTATAGAGCCAGCTTCCCGCGACATTACATTATCACTGTTAAATCACTGTCACCCAAGCACAGACCAGGCACCGTGCCTGCTTTTCTTTTATAGAGCCAGCTAACAGCCAGCCTCCCGCGAGATTACATTATCACTGTTAAACCACTGTCACCCAAGCACAGACCAGGCACCGTGCCTGCCTTTCTTTTATAGAGCCAGCCAACAGCCAGCTTCCCGCGAGATTACATTATCACTGTTAAACCACTGTCACCCAAGCACAGACCAGGCACCGTGCCTGCTTTTCTTTTAAAGAGCCAGCTAACAGCCAGCCTCCCGCGAGATTACATTATCACTGTTAAACCACTGTCACCCAAGCACAGACCAGGCACCGTGCCTGCTTTTCTTTTAAAGAGCCAGCTAACAGCCAGCTTCCCGCGAGATTACATTATCACTGTTAAACCACTGTCACCCAAGCACAGACCAGGCATCGTTCCTGCCTTTCTTTTATAGAACCAGCTAACAGCCAGCTTACAGCGACATTACATTATGACTGTTGAATCACTGTCACCCAACCACAGACCAGGCACCGTGCCTGCTTTTCTTTTATAGAGCCAGCTAAAAGCCAGCTTCCAGCGAGATTACATTCTGACTGATAAATCACTGTTACCCAAGCACAGACCGGGCACCGTGCCTGCTTTTCCTTTATAGAACCAGCTTCCCGCGAGATTACATTATCACTGTTAAACCACTGTCACCCAAGCACAGAGCAGACACCGTGCCGGCTTTTCTTTTATAGAGCCAGCTAACAGCCAGCTTCCCGCGAGATTACATTATGACTATTAAATCACTGTCACCCAAACACAGACCAGGCACCGTGCCTGCTTTTCTTTTATAGAGCCAGCTTACAGCCTGCTAACAGCCAGCTTCCCGCGAGATTACATTATGACTGTTAAATCACTGCCACCCTTGCATTGACCAGGCACCGTGCCTGCTTTTCTTTTATAGAGCCAGCTAACAGCCAGCTTCCCGCGAGTTCACATTATGACTGTTAAATCACTGTCACCCAAGTACAGACCAGGCACCGTGCCTGCTTTTCTTTTATAGAACCAGCTTCCCGCGAGATTACATTATGACTGTTAAATCACTGCCACCCTTGCATTGACCAGGCACTGTGCCTGCTTTTCTTTTATAGAGCCAGCTAACAGCCAGCTTCCCGCGAGTTCACATTATGACTGTTAAATCACTGTCACCCAAGCACAGACCAGGCTCCGTGCCTGCTTTTCTTTTATGGAGCCAGCTAACATCCAGCTTCCCGTGATATTACATTATCGCTGTTAAATCACTGTCACCCAAGCACAGACCAGGCACCGTGCCTGCTTTTCTTTTATAGAGCCAGCTTACAACCTGCTAACAGCCAGCTTCCCGCGAGATTACATTATGACTGTTAAATCACTGCCACCCTTGCATTGACCAGGCACCGTGCCTGCTTTTCTTTTATAGAGCCAGCTAACAGCCAGCTTCCCGCGAGTTCACATTATGACTGTTAAATCACTGTCACCCAAGCACAGACCAGGCACCGTGCCTGCTTTTCTTTTATAGGGCCAGCTAACAGCCAGCTTCCCGCGACATTACATTATCACTGTTAAATCACTGTCACCCAAGCACAGATCAGGCACCGTGCCTGCTTTTCTTTTATAGAGCCAGCTAACAGCCAGCTTCCCGCGACATTACATTATGACTGTTAAATCACTGTCACCCAAGCACAGACCAGGCACCGTGCCTGCTTTTCTTTTATAGAGCCAGCTTACAGCCTGCTAACAGCCAGCTTCCCGCGAGATTACATTATGACTGTTAAATCACTGCCACCCTTGCATTGACCAGGCACCGTGCCTGCTTTTCTTTTATAGAGCCAGCTAACAGCCAGCTTCCCGCGAGTTCACATTATGACTGTTAAATCACTGTCACCCAAGCACAGACCAGGCACCGTGCCTGCTTTTCTTTTATAGGGCCAGCTAACAGCCAGCTTCCCGCGACATTACATTATCACAGTTAAATCACTGTCACCCAAGCACAGATCAGGCACCGTGCCTGCTTTTCTTTTATAGAGCCAGCTTACAGCCTGCTAACAGCCAGCTTCCCGCGAGATTACATTATCACTGTTAAACCACTGTCACCCAAGCACAGATCAGGCACCGTGCCTGCTTTTCTTTTATAGAGCCAGCTAACAGCCAGCTTCCCGCGACATTACATTATCACTGTTAAATCACTGTCACCCAAGCACAGACCAGGCACCGTGCCTGCTTTTCTTTTATAGAGCCAGCTTACAGCCTGCTAACAGCCAGCTTTCCGCGAGATTACATTATGACTGTTAAATCACTGTCACCCAAGCACAGACCAGGCACCGTGCCTGCTTTTCTTTTATAGAGCCAGCTTACAGCCTGCTAACAGCCAACTTTCCGCGAGATTACATTATCACTGTTAAACCACTGTCACCCAAGCACAGACCAGGCACCGTGCCTGCTTTTCTTTTATAGAGGTAGCTAACAGCCAGCTTCCCGCGACATTACATTATCACTGTTAAATCACTGTCACCCAAGCACAGATCAGGCACCGTGCCTGCTTTTCTTTTATAGAGCCAGCTTACAGCCTGCTAACAGCCAGCTTCCCGCGAGATTACATTATGACTGTTAAATCACTGCCACCCTTGCATTGACCAGGCACCGTGCCTGCTTCTCTTTTATAGAGCCAGCTTCCCGCGAGATTACATTATCACTGTTAAATCACTGTCACCCAAGCACAGACCAGGCACCGTGCCTGCTTTTCTTTTATAGAGCCAGCTTTTCGCGAGATTACATTATCACTGTTAAACCACTGTCACCCAAGCACAGACCAGGCACCGTGCCTGCTTTTCTTTTATAGAGCCAGCTAACAGCCAGCTTCCCGCGAGATTACATTATGACTGTTAAATCACTGTCACCCAAGCACAGACCAGGCACCGTGCCTGCTTTTCTTTTTTATAGCCAGCTAACAGCCAGCCTCCCGCGAGATTACATTATCACTGTTAAACCACTGTCACCCAAGCACAGACCAGGCACCGTGCCTGCTTTTCTTTTATAGAGCCAGCTTTTCGCGAGATTACATTATCACTGTTAAACCACTGTCACCCAAGCACAGACCAGGCACCGTGCCTGCTTTTCTTTTATAGAGCCAGCTAACAGCCAGCTTCCCGCGAGTTCACATTATGACTGTTAAATCACTGTCACCCAAGCACTGACTGGACACCGTGCCTGCTTTTCTGTTATAGAGCCAGTTAAATCACATCACATGTTACTCGTGCGCAGAATATTTTGAGGATCAAAAGCTATTGTGCTACTAATGTGATCACGCAGCAATGAGTGCTCACTGTAACGCTTACAATTATTGCATTTTGCGCTTTTTTAGATTAAGTCGTAATTTTAGTATTATAAGAGTTAGTACGAACCACTGTGATTTGTGCGTTTTCGCACAGAAACCAGTATGCCTTTTGTAAGATTTCTGAGTAAAAATTCTGTATTGTAAATTGCATTATAATCATAAAGCAAGTGGATAAAAAATTCTCACGAAAGGTCATAGTAGTCACGGCTATAAAAAAAAAATCGTCATGCCTTTATCTATATTTTTGATAAAATAAATTCGCATATTATTTACATATACACATTTGTACATAAAATATATAATCACAGGAATTTCGACAAATTATGGGTATGCTTTGTTGATACTTAAACTTTGGAATAGGAAAAATAAATATTTTTTTTATTGCTAATATTTTAGAAAACTAGTAAAGCTATGTAGCTTTAAATTTGTTTACGACGTTTCAATATTTAATGCAATCTTTTACACTCCATTTTAAATGCGATTTTACAGACTTTGATGAATCGCAGACTTATAGCAATGAATGGAACGTCAAGGTAAAACATTGTCAATGTAAATTAAAAAAAAATCATAATTATTCAAAATAACCAAGCCAAACAAGTGCATACATATATGTATATTAAACAATGTTAAAGTAAACCATGTGTAGTCCCCCCTATCATACTAGTTGCAGTCCTGTTGTTCTTCTCTCACCCATTTCTGCTCACAACTCGTAAAAAAAACCTAAAACATGGCTTAAAGGCGTTTCAGACAGTCGTTTAATTGAGTCAATTAGCAATTTATTTCGAAATATTGTTACGACAACTATTTGGCTAAATTAACTGCCTGTCTGAATCGCCTTTATTCCATTATGAAAATAATCTCAATATTCATACTCGAACTTGTTTTAAATTGTTAAACTATTATTAGCCACAGCCATATTCATTTAAGTATTGTATTTGTTATAAATTTATGAAATGAAAAATTCAAATTATAGTCTAAGCCCTTCATTAAGTTTTCCGTATGTAGTTAACGCATTAATTGTAAATACGCTCATTAGTGTATATAAATAATCGAAAAATTGCTATTGTTGTATGTGTTTGTTTCCCACAATGTTAAACCTTAATATTTATTGCTATTTTTTCTCACTCTCTTCCAGACAAATGCGAGTAATCACTGGCAGGAACAGTTTGCCCAATGGCGTTTACAATTTCAAAATGACTAAAAGTCAACCAAGGAATACCAAGAATATAATAATAGCGACGGCGGCGGCGTTTACGTTTACATTTTTTTACTAAGATTTATTTAAACAACAATCAAGTCTTTACAACTACTTACAAAGGAGGAAAAGTTAATAAAAAAAAAAAAAAAAAAATAAAAAATTAATTGAAATACTATAAAATGCCGAAATAAAATTATAAACATAAATGCTACATTATATTATGTGAGGGAACTATTTATTTACTTTAATTTAACTATAAATGTGCGAACTTGAACTTGAATTTGATTTTAGTATGCTTTTTGAGTGTTATATTTAAATGTTTTTTTTCTCTTGTTTTGTTTGATAAACGAATGTTAACTCAATTGCAAGTGGTAACAACATGTACTTACTTATAACTTATAATTCTTATAATTGAGCAGTAAAAAAAGCAAAAAACTAAATACTTGTATTAATTTAAGACAAGCTAAAATAAAGACTCATAAAGAAATACTACAACTGCATACATATGTGTATGATGAAAATATAGTAAAAAACAAGCAACAAAAAAACTAAACAAATTGATATTCTAAATTTAAAGCTTGTATTAATTTTAATTAAGCAAATTTTCAATGAGTTTTAAGCGTTAAAGGATGCAAATTTGTATGGTGGACATTTTGAAAGACTAAAATAGTTGAGATTTGCCTGAAAATATTTTTGCTTTATTATTGTTGGTGGCTATTACACGTTTATAAGGGAAATTGTTTTTTTTTTGTGCGAACACCAAGTGTGTGTTAGTGTAAAATTGTGTATTTGCCACATTATGCCGCAATGGCGGAGGTTTTGCTTATATTGGGTAGTCGAAAAAGTTTTTTCGTATTTCTAATCAAACTTCTGCTTATGTTATTTTGCATAAATTGAAAAATATTTATATTTAAGTTGAATCAGTGTACTAAAAATTTAAAGAAATTATCAAACCAATTACTATTTTACTGATTTATGGTAATGGTGTTTGTTTTTAAAATTTGTATTTTAAAACTAGCAGTTTTTGCGGCAATTTGAAACTATTTGCAGGCTTAGCTATGTTATACTTTTTGTTAAAATTATTATAAAATAAAAATAAATATATTTTAAGACAAAATTAAATTTCAAATTTAAACGCGCCTAAAAGCGTGCTTGTGAATTTTTGATTTTTGTATATTTAGTTGATTGTGTTAATAATACAGTGTGAAAAACAGCAAATATTTTTGCTCAAAATAATTTAAATTAAATAAATTTTAAAATTAAATTGTTTTAGTTTTAATTTTATTTATTTTTTATTTTTTAGTTTTATATTTTATATTTTATTCTTTATTTATAATTTTTTATTCAATTTTTTTTTTAATATATATTATTATTTCATTTCATTTTAATTTTTTAAACTATATTTTGTTTTAATTTTTTTATATTTTAATTGTTTTAATTCTTAATTTGTTTTATTTTTTTCTTTCTTTATTTGTTTCTTTTTTAATATTTTTATTCTTTTATGTAAATTATTTTTACTTTTTTCTATTCTTTTAAGTATATTTTTATTTTTTATACTTTTTTATAAATGTACATATGCATATGTATGTATGTATGTATTTCAATTTCTTATTTAATTTTGTTTACTTAATTCTTTCAGATTTTTCATTTGTTATTATTTTTTTTAATTTAAATTTTTTGTTTTCTTAATTTAAAATTTTTTTATTATTTTTTTTCTTATTTTTTTATTATTTTTATTTTTTTGCAAATAATTTAATTTTACGTTTTTTGGGAAATAAATTTTTTTTAAATTACGATTTTCTATTCCATACCCGTTTTATATAGATAGCATATAAAACTCTATATATATTATATACGTATATATAGTGTTTTATACAATGATATAGCCTAAAAGGCATTTTAAAGTATTTTTTATAAAATATTTTGATAAATCATTTAACAGTAAATATAATAAAATTTTTTTTTGCATTATCTTTGATAAAGCACTAATTCCATTCTTGCCGATTTGATTTAGAAGTAAAAGTAAAGTAAAGATATTTGCTAAAATTATGTAAATATTTCTTTTAACTGAACGCGCTTATAAAAATAAAGTCACCAACATGTTTCAGGCAAATCTGAGTTAATCATTCAATGCGCCTGCGCAGCTCGATGAGACACATACACACTAACACATACATACAAATGTATTAATATTGTAGCTACCAAAGTTTGCAGTCTACACGGGTCCAAGAGATAACTTAAAAATTTGTACTTAAAATATGAAACAAACAGGAATAATTATTATATATATAAATATAGACTTTTATGGTGTGTAGTATATGCGGGTTCATTACAATATTTTACGGCTAATGCTCGTTAAAACCAAAATGGTAAATTAAACGATGAAAAATAAACACTAAAGTTGAAATTTTTAAAAGCGTTATAACTACATACATACATACATACTACACATAAACTTACATACATACTTATTAAATTTGTGAGCATACAAACAAAACATATACATACATACATAAAAATTACGTGCTTATATACAAATACATATGTATGTGCATGTACATATATAGTATATATAGCACAATAATCCAGTTTTACAAATTAATAAAAATAAAAGAATACATAAATGCAAGGGATAAATTAACAACTTTGCATTTGTAAGCGAAAAATAAAAATTAGGACTTTTTTCTTTCATCTTTGAAATGCAAAAGGATGTGGGTGAGTAAACTACCAAATACATAAAAAATCAGATGTCTTTATCGCTTGCACGAACAGATGGCCGGACGGACCGTCAACTGGTTTTCAACTTTTCTCGTCGTCATTATCATTTACCTGTATTAACATTATAACGAGAGGGGATTCGATTGTTTACTCCAAACTACTTGATAGATTTGAAATTTGGATTACACTGTTGGGAAGCTACGCTCTTTCCAGTGAACACAGTTTTTTATGATTAAATGAAGCTTAAAATCTCACCTTTCCAACGCTATATGATATGACACCATAGACAAAATACGAAAAGACTTTTTCGACTACACCATACGAGTATATCGTATACATAGAAAGTTGATAAATAAAACGTTATTTTGTTTTGTGTCGTTTTTTCCAACCATTTATTGTATATTAAATATTTGCGGTGAATAAATTTCATTCATTTAACACTTTTGTATAAATACGAATATAAAAATATAACGGTATTGATTTTAGAAAAATTAAATATAATTTTTAAAGCAAATGAAATATGTTTACTTTGATCTTTGATCTTTACTTGATTTATTCGATTTAACAGTCTGAGGACAGTGGAATATAATATAATAATTGATCATTTAGCTCATAATAAGGCACGTGCCTTATGATAACATTTTACTTTTTGATTTTTAACATTTTTCTAATACAATTTGATCAATCAAGAATATCATAAGCATGCTTATGCGTTACATAATCAATGTTATTCGATTAGCTGAGTGCATTTTGTGCGCCACTACTGTACATAGATACAAACATTTTGCTTTTTTACTTTTAACATTAATATTTAGTGCTCAACATGTTATCGCGTGCAACGCTGCTAATACATTTAGACAACAAAGACCTCGAATTCTTTGTAGGCGAGCTCCTCGCCGCCATATGGAATGTAGCAACATCCGTGAGATGGCTGTACTTTGCCCACCGTGATTGTGCCGTCGTGTGTAGCACGTCCGATGAACAGTGGTTCACCTTCGGCAGTTTCGCCGGCAGGGAAAGCGTTCGGAGGAATGTTGCCGTCCTGTACGGGCAACCATTGGCCACCGCTCGAGCAGAGTACCTCGTAGTCAGCATGTCCGTGTTCGCCGCCACCCCATGCCACATAGGTGACACCATGTGATGGATGCAATTTGCCGGGAATGAGATCGCTCTCGTGACGGGCACGTGCAATGTACAATTGTTCGGCGCCATCAAAACCGCCCTCGACAGCGGAGGGTGGAACGGTGCCATTGGAGGCGGGTACCCAGCAGCCTGGACCGCTGCCGCATGGTGGAGCAAAGCCCAAAACTGGAGCGCTAGCTGGTTGAGCTTCTGTGGTGTTAGAAGAAGGGAAAAAAGAATAAGCAAAAACTTACATTACTCTAAATGTTTTTTTTTTTTTTTATTTTACCATCGATGATCCAAGAGCCGCTGGCACCCCAACCAGTGCACACGCCCACAAAGTTAACCGGGAACAAATCTTGTGCATCGTACGACAAGAAGGCTGCTGCCTCACCCTCACGACCGACAGTGATAACATTATCGTACCAACGTATCCAGAAACCGCGGAATTCACCAGCTTCCAAAATACCAGGTGTATGCACTTCTGCAACATCGGGCTTTTGGCGATTCTTCCTGATTACCGATTTGGTATTCTCCCAACCGCCAATGAAGACCTCATACATGGGATCTGCTTCCACGGGTGCTGCGGTCAACGCCAAATGGGCATCATGTGCAGCACGCACTTTGAATGTGAATACACCGCCGGAGACGGGATGGAATTGGTATTCCAATTTATCGGGTGTGGTGATTTCTGTAAAAAGTTCAAATAAACGAAAAGTATGTATAATTAATTGCTCGGCATAGGATTTGTTTATTAATTGGCTCAGGAACTTATATTGAATATTCTAGATGACCCAATAACCTGCATAATATTCTTATGAAACAAAAGTTTAGTCTTTGCAGCAAGTTTCAGTTTAAATTTTTGTCTCGAAATTGGCTCGGAGTTGCCATTTATCCCTTAACCGCTGGGACAGAAAGGAAGGTCACCCTTACCTAAATCCTATTAGACTGGAAACGAGCTAGTGTTGACCTTTCCTTTTGTTCTGAAACTAGATCTATGAATCTCTCGCGTGCTTTGCAAGCCTACCAGGACCATTAAATTACTTGGTAACTTAGTAGCTCTCGACAGCACAATCGCCCACCGTTACCAAGCATCTAAGTCGGATCATTCGTGACTTCACGAATATCAGCCTGATTACCTAAATTAAACTAACCTAAATGACTACTCGGTCACGGTATATAGATTCACGAATTCCGTATCAAAAACTAAAGTTATGTATGTATTTCTTTTTTCAAGTTCGATTTTATACTTTTCGACGAATGTGAAAATCACATGAATTAACGAAAATAGAACACAACAACATTATTATATTTCTTACAGAAATTGTTGTATAACGTCGTAACATACCAAATGGAATAGGGTTAAAAAGTAGTAAACACAAATATATGCATATATATATATATATGTAGTATATATGTATATGTCTCTATGACATCATTTCAAAGCGAAGCTTGAACAAAAAAGTTCTAGCTAGATTCTTCTAGGTGATAATTGTGTTCGTCTACTTTTTTTATTTTTATTTATTTTTTTTTAATGCGAGACGATTCAGTCGCACAAAAATTTTATTGTTAAAGCCCGAGTTTTTTGCATGTTCGTGCAAAACCACGAACTTTTTTTTATAAATTTGTAAGCATGAACTAGGTTACTTATACTGCTTGAGTATGTATGTACACACATATGTACATATTTCTGTACACGGGCTGTGCTAATTGCACATATAATGGCGGTATGATAAATAAAAAAGAAAGCAAAATAAAAATCCGTTTGGTTGCTAATTAATGCGAGTATTCTTCCAAGTAGTCACATTTCTTTCCACTCTATGTGGAACATATGTACATTTTTTATTTTTTATTCCTTTTTTATTTTCTAATTTTTGTTATTCTTCTTTAATTCAATCGCCGACTTGTTTTTCTATTGTTTTTTGTTTTTGCAAAAAATGTTGTGTTTAGTTTGACAAACAAACAACAGTCGCCGCTGTGGGCACCGGCCACCTACTACACTTTGCTCAAATTAACCCATAAGCTTACTAGTCTACAATGTGTTAGATGAAGCTAGTGAGGTCATTATTATTTCGTGCTATATACCTAATAAATGACTTGTTTATGTATTTTATATATGTTTATATATACATAGGTATGTATGTATGCAAACGGCATACTAATGATTCTGAACTTATAATGACTGATTTAATGTTTTTCGAATGACGTTGTGATTCGAAGCTCAGTCAGGCGCTTTAATTATAAAATGACTGGTTTCAGGCACCTTTTTACATACATATGTACGTATGTACACACTATCTCGTAAATAGTGACGTGTTCAATTAAAAATAAATACATGTTATAATCAAAACAATAAGCAAATTTATATACATATATACTATGTACATATGTGACGCTCTAAGTTCACTATTATTGTAGTCGTAAATATGTTATCACATGTTTGAAAGTCCGCCAAAAGCTGAGAATTTATTTTTTCGTAAACAATCAAAAATTGTATGTATACATTCCTACGCGTAGTTTTCCAAGCTGGTTTTATAAATTACTGTTTGTTTTTGTTGCTTTATTATTTTTTTGTATTATTGTTGAATAATTATTAAACCTATGCACTTACATACATATATACATATTAATTAATTACATACATATATTTAATTGTTTTTTTTTTTAATGATTTTAGTAAATACAAAAAAAATAGTACTAATTAAGTCTTTTATTTTTATTATTTTTTTCGTTAATCTTTAAAGGACTTTTAAAAACAAACCTATGTAAAAAATTAAAAAAAAATATTTAAACTTACTTTTTAAAAACGAAAATACTTAATTTAAAAAAATATATATATTATATATTTCGAGAATTTCGAAATCATAATATTAGCTATTTTTTTTTTTTTGGTTTTTGCTTTAAAATCTTCAAAAGATTAAAAAAAGTATCAAAAAATGTCTACAAGAATATTATTTTTATCTAATTTACATTCTTTGAAAACGTTAATTATATATGTTTGTATATTTTGAAAATTGTATGTTAACTGTCCAACGAGCTTCTGCAATTCATGAGGTTACCGAGGAATACTTATTTATGCTCGAACGTGAATAACTATTAAGTTATTTACGAAGTTTGTAACAATCAGAAAGAAACATTAGCAGAAACACCACCTATAAAGTATATATGAAGAATAAATGCAAATAATGGGCTTGACGAGTAGCGACGCTGTAGCCATGTCTATCTATCTGTCCGTCCGCACATACCCGAACTGGGCTCTCAGTCTTTGTGATATCGATCTGAAATTTGTTCATGTCTAACCTTTTTTAAAAGCTGAACATACGAGTGTGTCGGAGCTGTCAATATCGGACCACTATAGGATATAGCCACCGTACAAACCGATCGATTACAATCAAGAGAAGGTTCTTAAAATACCCTTTAGGCTTTATAGTACAGTCGAAATTGTAATTTTTAGATAACCTAATAAATTTTACAAGTACAGCTCGATAATGGAGAAAATAGTCATACCAGTGATAAGTAGATATACTGTATGTATGTACATATGTACAATAGATATCAAGTTCATGCACCTCCGATACTATTAAATAGCACTAATATGCTAATAAAATTATTGGTGCCGACTCAGTCTATTCCTTCACCCTAACCAATTGACATAATGATTCATATGTATGATTGCCTCGGACTTATGGTTACAGCTGGGTGTAAATTATAGGCAGCACAAATGAAATAAAAAAACAATCTAGACTTATTTTTAAGAAAGTCGGATAGACACAGCTTATGTACCTCATCCACAGATAAGGGATGAGTAATATGCATAAACATGTTTATATGTATATTAAATACTTTATAATTAAAGATTAAACAATAAATTACATTATTTTTATTGTAATCTCTGCAGACTTAAGAATATATGTACATATGTAAGCGAGAAAATATATGTAGATATATTATATATTAAATTAATATATGTAAATTATTTAAATGCATGAATAATTAAATATAAATAAATTTTAAGATTAAGAAATAAAAATCTAAATGATATCCGCTTAATCCGCATTTTTAAGCCCAATTTCGATTTTTATTATTTTAAAAATTAATATTTTTTCTCAAATTTGAAATATAAAAGCTGAACATTTATTTATAATGCAATATAGAATTATTTATAAATATAATAGGAACGCATTCCAATATAAAAAACAAAGTTATGTTTTTCAACAAAAACAAGAATTTTATTCATTTATTTTTTATTCACGAATTGTTCATTTTATCTTTTTATGCACTTTTAAATTTTTAGTAAAACTCAGTAAACGAAAAAATGTATGAATGTACGTCTATAATACTAAAATATTGAATAAAAAAATAAAAAAAAAATTATTTTTGTTATCGACTTATTGAAATTGTATTGCCAATAAGATTGACTATGTAGCTGTAGTTCATACAATAATTCTTTTTTTTTTTTTAATAACAAAGCACTAATTATTTTTAACACATGCAACCGATAAAAATTCCTAATTAAAATATATCTAAAATAAGCGCATATTTGTATTCATATTTAAAAAAATAACTTGTTTGAAAAAATATATACTAATGAAAACCATCAAGAACTCAAAGTAAAAATACCAAAAACAAAAAGGAACGTCGAGAATTAGTATATACATATGTATGTACATATGTACATACATACACATTTACTTAAATATGCGTTGTTATTTTTGGAGCCAATTCAAAAGTATATACATACATACATATGTACAAGATTTCTATATATATACCTAAGCATACTGCTATACCTCTTGTATATGTATGTACATACAGTTATTACTTGGATTTTGTTATTGAATATAATATTTAAGTGTATAATAGACATAAATGCATATCTTCTGTTTTTCAAAGATGACAGCGACCGCGAACAATACGTAGCAATTTTATTGAAAGCTGGGCGGCAGCTGTTTTTAGTTATTTTTTGTTACTTTTTCTTTTTGTTTTCCTTTTTTTTTTCTCTTTTCTAGTTTGTTGCTTATTAACCGGCGCAAGCAAAACAAGTATCAAAAGATTTATATACATATGTACATATGTATGTATGGTATATCGCAAATACAAATGATACATGTATCTGTACACATATGTATGTACATATTGCTGTTTAAATACCTATCTTAACTTATAAGACACTCCTAGTACAATATTTATATCCTAAGCTTTATCTCTATTTCTTCATACAGCTACATGAACATCTTTGTGCAAATATGTACTACATACATATGTATGCGTTAATAAAGTATGACATAATTTTTTCAAATTCAAATTTACACAAACCTAACAAATCAATATGTAATTTTCAAATACAACAAATAAGTTGACTAGTTCATTATCTCGCATCTCGACCTGGGGCCGAAAACAGGTGGCCTCTAAAAGAAGGTCAATAGAAAAAGTTTATGCAAATGTGGTTCAACCCAAGAATAAATAACTCGTCAGATTTTCACACTTTTAGGATACCCTCGTTTCTAGGATAACTGGTGAAAGCTGCTGCTCGCTACAAATTGTTGAAAATAGGAGCAGAAGTACAGCTAAAGATCTGTTAAAGTGTAAAGCCCACCTACGCAATAAAACCAATAAAGTAAATTTAATTTCAATTGCATACATATGCATATTGAACACCGAACTTGTGAATTATTGCAATTGAGTCAACATCTGAAATTCAAACGAGTAAATAGAAAAGGAAATAAGTATGTGTGTCAAGTGAATTCGCAACGTATGACACTAGTTCATTTTCTCTATGTCCACTATTTAGTTATTTTGCTTTCTAGTAACTTTCTTTCTACAATACATGCTCCAATTCTTATATCCTCTTACACCACCACCCCACAAAATTCCAAGAATTCAACACTTACCAGGCATTTTTATGTTCTGACTTTTGTTGTTGCACTAATAATATAAATAAGATGCTAAAATCGTCTATTTGGTATTTTTTAATACTTCTGCTAATCCACTTGCGCACTCGACGAGATTCAAGCTGAAACTGAAGCTAACAATTGCTTGGGAGCTTTCAGTTGGCAATTTACGATCGATCGTCGGGCTCACCTTTACTCGTAAGAATTTTTCATTCGTTCTACTCGTATTTACATACACTGCATATAAAGAGTGACTAATACGTTAAGTGGCCATAACAAGATGCTATGCGCTGTTGTTGTAATCAGAATAAATAAATGTTTGGTGATTTTGAGGTCGTTAGAAATGCGGCAAGCATTGGTGTCAAAGCTGGTGATATGGTTACCAAGAGAGAAATCTAAAATGCCAAAAAATATGAAGACGTAGTCAATTTTTCATTGATTTTAACAATTTGAGATTTTTTAGTCATATAAACAATGTTTTTGGCTGGAGGCAGCATTAATTTTGCTCAATGACATACATGTAAAAGTATACAGCCCTATATGTATATGTATGTATACAATGCTCTAAAAAGAAAACATACAAAATTTTATATTACATTAGATTTCATTTCAAAAAAAGCCGTAATTTACAGCTGTGGCAGCCAAAATATGGCAGCCCTATTGGTAGCATTGTTGCTCTTCTTATATATAAATATGTGCGTGTATGTGTTGCTGGAAGCCGGTATTTGAATGTAGTGATGTTGTTGCTGTTGGTGTTGTGCTTCCGTTGCCGGTTTTGGTGTTGTTTGTATACATACACATATATGTTTGTATGCTTCGTGTGTAACGCGTACGAAGGTAGTAGTTGGCCGACCCTCTGTGAGAAGTGCAACTGATGTCATCGCTCAGTTTGTTTGATGTAGCTATCCGTGAGCTGTAATTATTTTGTCCTCTTCTGATTTTATGACGTTCACTAATTTTGTTTTTTTCTTATATTGCAGCAAAGTCATAAAAACTTTTTAGTACATCTGGTAACTCTGTTTGTTACAGGTACAGTTGATAGTTGTATGGTTTGAGTTATGATTTGAGGGAACCAAGATGTTGACATACATACATACATATATTAATTGTGACAGAATTATTATTTTTACAATACACCTAGTGTCTTAAAAATGTTTAAATTCTAGGACGCTGAGTAATTTTATGCTTTACCAACAATGACGCAGAGTAAAACTAATCAACATCAGAAGCAGCGTAACCTTTCTTAATATAATGGCTTACAAGTGAATACTCGTTTTTACATCATATGTACATACATACACACATATATCAATTGTCCTGCAAGCTTTATTGTGAAAAGCGTTTTATGAGTAACCGGATGGCGGTGACGTCACAGGAAGTAAAATAAAAATGATAACAAATGGCGCTTGCGTTGTTACTGTTTGATCATTGCAGTTTTTATAAAATTTTTCATCAAAAATTTTTTTTATTTAATATTATATCAACCGTAAGACTTTCCTAATAATAAACAAAATAAATAAATTTATTTGAAATTAAATTAAAATTATAAATATTTCCTCGAAAATTTAAAAATTAACTGGTCACCCCAATCTTCGTTTCCTCCCAACCCATTAGAGACGGTTTACTGAATTACATTGTTTTTGCAAATGCCACCATGCACTGTCATTCATTTTGTTTGTAAACAAAAACAATGGCTTCTAATTTCCGAATGCGTGCGCATATGTAAACAAAACATTTATCTGTCATTGCATAGTGTTACCAAATTCATTCCAGCCAACAAAAAAAGCTTTCATTACTCGCTAAAATGCACGCTGACGCGCCGAATTTGCCACACTTGTTCAGTTGGTCACCTGCTGCAGCTGCAACAGCGCAACAATTTCGATCACAGTGAATCCGTACAAGTAACTTATTAAGACTGAAGTTTATAAATACAAACATAGTTTAGTGAAAAATATTATAAAATAACCATTATTCAACGCAAAAACTGTGATAGCTGCAATTTAGTGCAAGTGCAGCGTTAAATGTCCATCATTTTTGTTACGAGCATTTGCAAAAGCATTGCAAAATTGGAAACGATGAGCGCTACTGCACTAACTAATTACCTATTTGCTTTCCCATAGACCACAGCATATTTGTTGTAAGTATTGTACTCACCTCAGTTGCACTCACGCCGATTAGCTAAGTGTTGCATTTTCCGGTAATTTAATTAATTTAATATATGTATGTACATACTTATGTGTGTGTAGTTCAATGTTTAATACTTAGCATAATCGGCCATATGCGGCGTTCGTGTGTAGACAAATTAAGCTACCCGCCATTTGAAAGCATGTGTTGGAGCTTTTACGCCGAGCTTTTTTACGCAGAATAACACAGGGTGTCAAAAAACTGTTGTTTATATAAATTTGTATATGCTTGAATGTGTGTGTGAATTATGTGTGGATACAACTATCTGTTTATATTTCAATACAGTAACAGCAAATTGATTTTCTATTGACGATGTGAATCAAGGGGCGTGTACTCTAAACTATGTTGACTTTACTTAAGGGGCTATACCAGTGTGACGCATGAAAAATTAGGCGATTTTCGTGAATTTTTTTAAGAGAAATTATGAGATTGTAGATTATGTAGATTATGAGATTCAAAAATGTTGAAAAATTATGGAGTTATGGGCTGTATTCGGAGTGCCCAACTGCTAGCATGATTCCGGCCGAATGAGAAACTGAAACAAAAAAATTTGAAAAGTTTATCAAAATTAAATATATTTCCTATACAATGACCTATGATCTTTGAAAAATATCTAAAATTAACAAAATGGTGTAATTTTGAAAAATAAATCGTTTCTTTAGGTAAAAAAATGACCGTTTTTTTATAGCCAAATTGACAATTTTCAACCAATCAAAAAGATCGTAGGTCAAAGTATATTAAATGTATTCAAAAATACTCAGTTTTAATTTGAAAAAAGTCGTTTCGAGAAAAACGCGTTTAAGGGGTACTCTCATGTGAAGAAATAGATGCTGTTCATGTTGTCTGAAATAAAAAAATCGAAAGGATTATTATTCAGTAGTTCTGCGGCTATCGTCCCTACCAAATATAATCAATTTCATTAAAAAAAAAATGTCGAACTTCAAAAATAGTCACGAAAATCTTGTTTTTTTCGTTAAAAATCGTTAAAAAAAATATGAAAATATTTTCGAAAAGAAACTCTGGTAGGGACAATAACTATAAATGAGTAGAAGAACATATGTAAATTTTAAAGCAATCGGTTGAATACATTTTTTTTTGGGACCATTACAGTTTCAGAAAATGATAATTCGAGAAAAATGCGTTTAGAAACGTAGCAGCTGCAGACTTGTCATGGCGCCTGGTAGACAGTCGCTTACAGCACATCGGCGACTATGAGCTGTAACTTATCAAATACTATGAATTTCAGTCTGAATTTTTCACAGCATGTTTTCAATAGGTTTTATTGTCAAAATATAAAAAAAATCGATTTTTCGGAGTGATTGCATGAGAATACCCCCTTAAAGTTTCTCTTATATACATATGTTTGCACTCCGAAAAAAGAAAAAATGTTTTGAAAATGTCACACTGGTATAGCCCCTTAAGCGTGGGACACAAAAAGCTTGTGTAAAAATGCCCTTTACTATGCACCAAATTTGATCCGGATTAACAAAAAATAAATAAATTGTCATGTCTATTATTGCAAATCCTTGAAATCGCTAGACGCTTAATTCAATCTTCCATACACTTGTTATATAGTAAGCCTCGGCTGCAATGACTTTTAGTGCGCTATTCGCTAGATTTTTCGACATCCTCGACACTTGTAACGATGCGTTGTCAAGCATCCGAAATTTGTTGAGTCGATCTATAAAAGAGTTTAAGAACCTTTGCTATTTCTCTGATGGCAACAGGAGAATTTTAAAGCACTGTTTCTTTAACTTTTCGAAATTATCTTCTTAACAGAGAATTCACAACCTTCACTGAATGCTTCCACTCAAATGTGCCAAACACAACATCTAACAATCTTGAAAGCATTTTTTTTATCAATTCAGGTTGCGCGCGCAGTTAATACGTACTAGTACAACTCAAATTTGATTAGATGGGCAGTTTCGGCTATAAACTCGTAAGCGGTGTCTACGCCAATAAAAAAGGCAATTTTAATATCAAGCCAACATTTTCACTGACTATTTTTTAAATAAAAAAATTAAACATTTCTTAAAAAATATGCTTACATAAATTTAAAAATTTTAAAAATTTCGAAGATTTGGCAACAACTTGATTTGATTTTCGATATAGTAATTTGCATATTATTACTCTACTTTTTAATTAGTCATATCTATTGTTAAGCGATTATTTTGTGCAGTGTAAACTTTTGCTTACTGTCCATTTTTTTCAATGTAAGCGCATTTAGTTTGCTTCTGCTGCGAATGCGTGTAAGACATTTGTATATATGTATGTATGTGTATGGGAGGGACGAGCCCCCATCTTTGATACTTGTGCATACGAAAATTTGTATTTGTGTGCGTGCGCACAAGAACGTGAATTTGAAGACCCACGTGCGCACATACTTACAAATGTATACATATCTTAATCTATTTTTTTGTGTGCTCAAGTGAAACTCAATAATAAATAAAAATATTTATGGGTTATAAAAAAATGAAATTTTAAACAATATTGACTTAGCTGTTTTTTAGCATTGGAAAATTTATCCACTCAATTATATTATAATCCATTTTTGTTTTTCTCCTTTTAACGAAAAACAAATAAATACTACCGCATTGTTATGTTCCGAACACTCAAATATGGACCACACACTGAGTTATATTGTCGCAATGGAGGCACGCATTCGTCAAGCAATAGTAAATAAGTGCATTGGACGCTGCTTAGTTTTTTATTCGTGCAGCGTCATCGTGATCGCATATACACTTTCAAATGGTATGGCGTTATATATGATTCCAGTTACACACAAACTTTTATATTTATAAATAAATATGTTTAGGCCTTCATGCTTTCAAACATGTGCTCGTTTTACATATGTGTGTATGTATGTACGTATATTTTGTTTGTTCTCTACGTGAAAAGTCAACGTATTCGCTAAGATACCGGTTCTCTAAAGGTCAAAATTGTATATAATTCCTTTTCAGTATTGCCGCTCACACTCAATTCATTTCCTTCATATACTTGTGTATCTATTTGTATGTATGTGTGCATATTTGTTTTTATGCTTGTAGCTTGCATGTTCTCTGAATCTTCATTTAATCTGTTGGCTCGACTAACACGGATTAAATCAATGGCATTTGCGAATACGTTGACTTCTTAATTGACAAAGTGAGATATCATATCATACATACATATATATATGTATATATATTCATATGTAGTTATGGAAGAAGCTGCCTGGAGTAGACATATAGGAATATTATATGCATGTTTCGGCGCTTCTGTGGAAGCACACGCAAACGTCTTCACACATGCACAGGAGTCAAGCATTCAAATCCGGTCAACAAGTTGCCGGCAGTCAAGCAATATGAGTAAATTACAATTTCCGCTAAATATTTACGCGCTCCTATTAAAAACGACACCACAACAGCGAGCGACAGTGATCTCGGTGTAGGTAATTTGCATCAATTTAAAAGATTTTTATTAAATTAAAGCACATAGCCATATACACAGGTATATATATGTAGATATTAGTAAGTGAATATATGGGATTTTATGCT
Organism: Bactrocera zonata; assembly: GCA_037783105.1. Classification (NCBI taxonomy): domain Eukaryota; kingdom Metazoa; phylum Arthropoda; class Insecta; order Diptera; family Tephritidae; genus Bactrocera; species Bactrocera zonata. The sequence continues at coordinate 299,761 of JBAWJQ010000405.1, forward strand.
AGAATATATGTACATATGTATTTATATTTTTTTATAAAAATCTTTAATAGTAAAGCATTTCCACTAACACACTAATTTTCGCAGTTTAAGACAATGTTTTTGTTTTTCAACTTTTTTTCAATGACATTTTTGTTTTTATTTCATTTATCATCGTTACTAATGTTTTAGTGTTTATGAGCTGACTGTTATTTGCGACATAAATGTGTCAATAAGCTTTAATATAATATATTAGACGGTCTTTGCGAACTTACTAATTCGACATATCCAGCTAGTATAAGCACTAGCTGAGTATATGTAGGCGTGTGTATGTATGTGTTACTCATATATTTGCACATTTGCGCTAATCACACTCATTAATATCTATGATTTTCTTTGTAATTGAGTACATATGTTGACGTGTCTTCATTAGCGACTCTCTGCTTCTATGCTCAGTCGTACTCCCAGTGTTAAGTGTAAGGAGCCCAGTGAGAAAATTTAATAAAATAATTTTTGTTATAATGTTAAAAATTTTTTTATACAGCTGTATAAATACGTACATATATACAATTTACAAATCGTCATTTCTTTTAATTTCTAACGAAATTTGAATTCCTCGCAAAAGTTTAGCTAAATGCTAGATTTTACTTTCAACATGTCGCTTACAAGTGGATTCGGCGGTTAATCTTTTAAATACAATGTCCTTTAAAAGCACAAGGATATGATATGGATAATGTCCGAGAAATACTAATATGGGGCGGTTGGGGGTAATTTTGTACTTCTAACTCGAAGTCCTTTTCTTCGCGGAGTGTCACCTATGATGGAAAATCGTACCACGATAATCGTAGAAAACAGTCAACATGACCTTGATTTTTGAGCGACTTTGGCGCAATTTTTTTGGTCTCGTCTCTCTTTTGGCACGATATTCGCTCGATTGATCGGTTGTTTCGGGGTCGTAAGCATAGATTCAAGTCTCATCGCCAGTTATAATGCGTTTCATGACACCCTGGTAGTCGGAAAGCATCATTTCACACACTTCAACGCGACGCCTTTTTTCCAAAAAATTTAATGTTTTCGGTACCAGTCGAGATTTGACGTGCTTGAGGTCCAAAACATCCTTCTATATGGTATTGGCTGAGCCTTTCGATATGCCAACTTCAGCAGCAAGGTCTCTAATTGTTAATCGACGGTGTTTCAACACCAAATCTTTGATTTGTTGAATGTGAGCTTCGTCGGTTGACGTTGATGGTCGCCCTGGACGCTCTTCGTCTTCGACACGTTCACGGCCGGTTTGGAACTCACTATACCACTTGTAAACATTATTTTTAGACATAGCCTCATCACCAAAGGCTTTCTGCACCATACTCAACGTATCCGCAGCAGAAAATTGATTCCGTAAACAAAATTTAATGCAAATTCTTTGCTCAACAAATTTCGACATCGCAAAAAACGAAAAACTCACTTTTAGCAGCGCACAAAACGACACGTAACAAACACTAATTAATATTTTGCCATGAAATTTGACGTAAATGTGACTGACAGTACTACCAACCTAAAAAAAAAAAATAATTCTCCAAATACTTCGACGCGCGCAGTTTAAATTCAATTGTTATTATATATTATTATACCTTATTTTTTGGACACAGTAGTGTGTCAAATTTGGTTTAAATCACCTGAACGGGACTTCGCTTTCTTACTGGTACGTACAGAATGGTGCGTGATTTCTCACTGAAACACTAAAAACACTAATCGTTCGATATGGAATTTGCTCACCTATACAACCATCAACGTACATATGTATGTACATACTTGTATGCGCTCTCGCTGCTTGCAGTGGAGACCTCAATCACTCGCAGAGAATGGATATCACAAAAGTTAATGGCAATGTGTTCACATGGATTCCTGTGCATGTGTAGTAGTAAACGTCAAAGAGTTGATAAAGTCTCGCTAAAAACGTACGTATAAATATATGTTTGCTGCAGTTACATCGCAGCGATCGCAACGGATCTTAACCAGTGGTCAAACAGTTGTTGAACAAATCTAAGCGTTGAATCGACGCGTCGTTAAGTTGGCAAAAGGAAAAGGAAAACATTTTGAAATAAACTAAAATAAAAACAGAAGTGCTTACGCAAAACTCCTTGCAGACGTCACACTACTGCCGCCGTTTTTTGCCTATATAGGTTGAAAAAATAAATAAACGGGTGCGTTTCACTTTGCCACAAAGCAGGTATTGAAAGCGCGTGTGTTAGTCTTTGAAATTGTTACAATTTTAATATAATTATAATGACATAAACATAATGACAGTTTGGTGATTTTCGCTTTCTTCTTTTTGCTTAATTTTGCAGTTGAAACAATTGGTGTGAATTTGTTAAACAAAAACTTGGCGTTAGCCTTGCGTAGATTGCCGTTATTTTATAAAAGTGAACGGATCAGTTACTTTAGCCACAAACGTAACCAGCTGAATCAATTGAACATGAAGAACGAAGGGTAAGTGTTATTAAAAATTTGCCATAAAACTGTACACTCTTACGTACACACGGTTATGTACGTTTTTATAAATGAACAGTGTAATGAATTGTGTTATTGTGCTAAAATATATATTAATTGCATAATTATATTATTATATACGCTTGAACTTAGCTCGTGTTTACCTCAAAGTCACACAAAGTACATACCAACTCGTTGCGCTAAGTTAGCAACAGTTTCGCATTGTTGTTATTTGTATTTTTGTAAATTAAAATTTATATATCAGACGTCTGTTTTTTGCAGAAAATGAAAATTTGCAAATTCATATTAACCTCAAAATGGTATGTGGAAAGAGTAAAGAATGAATAAAACGTGAAAAGCGAAATATATGTACGTGGTCATATGAGTATATTGAAACAGATACATATGTACATACGTAAATAAATATCTATGTACAGTGGCTGCAATTAAAACACTGACCAAAATTTTCTAAAGAAGTAGTAATTGTTTAGTAGGTGGTATTTTTAGTTTTAATTAAACTGTTTAAAATAATTAATGCACCAGAATTGTATGCAAAATTTTTGGAAATTAAATTTATGATTTATGTGATGTCAAAATCAATAATTATATATAATAATTGTTATACAGAAAGGATTGCGAATTGTTTAGTGCAAAAATGTTGGATTAAAAATTGATTTTCAATTTGTAATTGTAATTTTGTGCATAAAAATTTAATTTCCAAATTTTAGTGCCGATTTTGAAATTAAATATAAATTCCAAAACAATTTCTGCTTTCATTTTTAATTTTTAAGTACGGAATACCATTTTTTTATTGCTAAACCGTATATTTAAAACTAAGAATTTTTGTTTTTTTTTTAGATTAAAATTTTTTCAATCGAGTTTTTTGTTGTTTAGAAACTCAAAAAATATTTTTAATTTAATAAAAATATTTATAATTTAAAAATGTTTGGGATTCCAAAAAAAATATGTTTCTGCAAATGTTAATTAAATAGGCAATTTTTGCAACCCTGGTTATGTTAAGGCCAAACAATTAGCAAAAATGTCAGTTGAAATTTCTGCTTGAATCAGCAAGCATACCATTTTTAATATCTAGTTAAGCTTTTCTTCATGATATATTTATTAAAATTATATATTTTGTTATACATGCATTTTTTTTCATAGTTGAAATTCATAGGTCCAAGAGGGTATACAAATCGTGATATTGATCATGCAGTTTGAATGGCAGATGACTGCTAGATGCTTTAGTTATCCGATCTGAAGAATTTACTTGAACAGCCTTTAACAATATTCTATACCAAATTTTGAGAAGATATCTTGTTAAATACGTTTTCTAAACGTTTTCTGTACAAGGACTTAAGGCTGATCGATCATTTTGTATGGCTGCTATATCGGATAATGGTTTGATATCGGCAGTTCCAACAAATAAGCAGCTTTTTGAGAAGAAAATAACGTGTAAAAATTTTCAGATCGATATCTCAAAAACTGAGGGACTAGTTCGCATATATGCAGATAACTATGCTTATAACTCAGCTCGCCACCCTGATCATTTTAATTTGTATTTTATAAGGTCTCCGAAGTTTCCTTTTAGGCGCTGCAAACTTTTTAGGGTACAATAATATCGGCTTCCACTGAAATATCGGATTATATTGTATAATGACGAGGAAGTGTCGGCATATATACAAATAGATACTAGAAAGACAATAACAGTTCTTATTATACAGCAGGAAAATATTTCAAATTAATACCTAACCTAAAAATAACATTAAAAATACCAAACCACTCAATTTCACTAATTTATTACTTAAAAATTATACATAAGTAAAATTCGACCGATGTTTTATAAGCGCCACCGTATGTACTTCCTTTTGCACATACATATATTTTCGCGAGAAAGCACTCACGTTCACAAATATAACAACAATCACTACAACAGCTGTTGTGTGATATCTCACACGCTCTCACGAGCGATATAAACGGGTTCTTTCGCCTATTTAGCCTTTTATTGTACATGGGAATGCCATTACTGATATTGGATTGTATGAATCAAGCAACAACTACGAATACAAGGTCCACGTTTGTTAACACACCTCCAAATTGTGTGTCGCATACAGTTTGTGCTCGTGTTTATTTTGTTGCCGACGACGACGACGCTTAAACCGCTAGATAACAAACGTGCATTTCACAATTTATTTGCCATGTTATGGTAGACAATCCTATTTAAACATATGTACATATGTATCGGCACAACCATTATTTAGGTGAGCATATATTTGCTCATATATGTACATACATATGTATGTAAGGAAAATGTGTTTGACGAGGCAACTTCTTCGAATTTTTGCTAACGATGACGCATTATCGTTTTGTTTTGCTTTGCTGTTGCTGTTCGTCAGTGTGAGTGCTGTGGATATGCACAAGTGCACGCACACCAGCGCAAAGATCACCTTGGAAGGTCAAAATGGCTTGTGTAAGCAAGTACTTAAAAATTGTCGGAAAAGTCTCGAGAGCGTCTGAAGTAACTATAATCCAAAAATAAAATTGTTCATTAAAAAAATTTAATAAAAATGCAAATAGTTGGATTGAGCTAACCGCTAATTCAATACACGTGCGCTCACATACACTTATTGTTGCGATTACGAGTACGAGTACTTAATGAACTTAATACAAAATAATCTAGGTGTTAACAAATTGGAAATATTTAGTCAATTGTATTAAATTATTAAATGATAAAGCCTATCTAAATTATTCCATGTAAATCCCATTTGATTTTTAAGTCAAAATTTATTGTGTGCGATAGCGTTCTAATTCAAGTTTTTATTTATAGTTTATTGTCTTACTGGTACTGTAGTTGAAATGTGATATTTTTTTGTAATGCTTTAAGCATAGACTGTCGACAAATAGCTGCAGACCAATTTGTAAAACACATTCTTGGCAAAAAATGGTTTGAGTGCCTCGGTTTTCTTGTTGAAGTTAAGAGTCGATTGGATAGTTTTTATTTGTTCCAGATGCATTTACACTATTTGAGAATTATTGAACTGACAAAATTGACATTTCTAGAAGCATTTTTAACGAAAAACAAATCAGTAATATCACAACATCAAACAAGTCAGTATTTGAGCACTTGTTAGCACCTCGACAAACATTTCCGATTTTTTCTGATTCTAAAAAATTAGCGTTCTTCTCGTTGATAAAACCCTGGATATGATAACATGATTCAGTACGAAGGAAAATTTCTTCGATCTTTTGAAAAACCACTTGAGCCATATACAATGCTTTTATACCCTAAACAGGGTGATATTAAATTCATATAAAGTTCACCACGAAATTTATTACACCCAGAAGAAAACGTCGGAGATCCTCTAAAGTATGTACATATAAATGATCTGAGTGATGATGTAAGACGATTAAGAAATGTGCATCAGTCTGTCTGTGAGTTCGTTTATATACAACATCCTCGGGAAGTAAATAAAACATTTTTTTTTTCATCAGACCACAATATGTTGCGCCATTTTTCGACTGACCAATGCAGGTGCTCTTCAAACCTCTGCTATTATTTCGAACACAGTTATGTATGCTACGTGAACTAGTTCCGCAGTTTTTCATATATCGATTTGAAGTTTTGCCCACGTCCATTCCTCTGCAAAAAGCTGTTCATTTGACGGAACTGCCGATACATGATCACTATAGGATACAGCCGCCACACAAACTGATCGATGAAATTCATCTCCTTCTAAGCAAAACTTTTTCGATATAAATCAAGATCAAGATACTTTATGCTATAAAAAATCCATTTGTGATGGATAGCTGCAGTGCAGTCGAATTTTGAGTTTTTCTGTTTTTTTTTTTTGTTTTTTCTTTTTTGTAAAAGCACTATATGTATAACCCTGTATTTGTATAGAAGTCATCATAAACCACGAAATGTCCCTCAGAATTTATCTCTTCATCGTGGTAGAAATTGTAGGTATTTCTTAAGAACTCAAATTCATGAAAAAGAGATAAAAAATTAATTTGTTTTTGCTTTGCTAAATAATTATACATACGAGTTATAAAGAATTTTATTATATTTGAATTGCTTATAAATGGTATTAAAGATAATAATTTCTGCAATTGCATCAATTCATTGTTATGTTCCACAAATATTTAAAAAGCATTTTTTATATGACATGAGACTTAGGAAGTAAATATATACAGACATTATTTGCTTCTTGGAATTATTTTATGAGTATGATAACTTAAAAAGCTGTTAAAGACGTTACACATCGTTGTACATACATAAGTTTATATGTATTTGCCGCCATTTTGTCAAATGAAACATTTATTGACGAGCCCACTTGACTACAAAGCGACTTATCTAATTCTGTAATGGTATCAGTACTATAAATAATTACTTAACTACTATAATGACATAATATTTGTCCATATAACAGTATTTATAAAGTATATTCTAGCATTCTTACTATTTATTGCCACTTTAGAAAGACACGTTTGGTTATAAAAAGTCATGTACAAATATACACACATATACTATCTATCTAAATGCACACATACGTACATGTAGATCAGCAATAAATGTTTGCATCGACAGCAGCAAATGAAAGCTGTCATTGGAAGTCATACAAGTTTTGAGATAACAAGCGATAGTCATATATGCACATATGTATGTATGTATAAATACAATAAAGCGTACATGCACACATGCAATTTTCGCGAAATATATGTGTGTAAGTGTTTGAATGGGAGAGTATGTGTGTTTTACGGTTGGTTGCTGTTGTTTGTATGCGTGCTTTGCCTACAGCCTAAAAGTAGGCAACAGTTTGTGTTTAAAGCTTAACTGCACTTGCGCTTCAAGCTGTGCGCTGCTCGTTTTTCATGAATGCTTAATTAAATAAATAAAACAATTAGGGTTTCATATAGACTCATAAACTTATAAGTTATAACGATTCGAAAACATAGCATTGAAATTGTGTAAACTCATTTTTGTATGTAATCCAACAATAATTTTTTTAAACAAGTGTAAAAATTTATAATTTTATGGTTTTACTATTTTGCGATGCTTTATGACAGGTTAGGTTTTGAGTACCCCAAATGCAATAATTTTAAAAGGTTAAGTAATTTTATTATAAAATGATAATGCCCGGTTTTACAGTTCATACTTAAGTTGTGTCCAAATAAAATCTTAGCTAAGCATTATTGCAGACTGAGTAGTCGTTTACGTTAGGTTTTTGGAGAGGCTTTCTTAGAGGCGTCGAGGAAGCTATTTTTCAGAGTACCAAACGAAAAAAAGAAATTTTAATTTTGATCCACCCTAATATGCATTGATGTTTGGCCTAAGAGACCATTTTTATAGAGCAGTAAATTTTCTACAAAATTATGAATTTCATCATTCATAATAATTTTTTTTTATTGAGTTATAAAATTCATAAGAAATAAAAAATTTTCCCAAAAATAATCAAACTTAACCGTTAATATCTTTTAAACGGTTGGGCTTACGAAATAATCGTTAAGAGACCTTTTTTGTAGAGCATTCAATTTTCTACAAAATCTAATTAACAAGATATTTTTGCAAGTAGTTGGAAGTGAGATATAAATTTTTCTATCTAATAATAAAAAAAAAATAGAAAACTGTAAGAATGAGGACCTTCCCGTTACAATTAAGAACTCATGCTTGGATGGGCTTTCTTAGAGGTGTCTAGAAACCTATTTTTCCGAGTACCAAACAAAAAAAAATTTTTTTTTTTTAATCACCCTAATATTTATACAAAAATAAATATTTTTTCAATCAATCAAAATATAATGATATTATTACGCTTACTTTGTTTTATTAAAAACAATACTAAAAGTTTAAGAATTGTTTTTTTTTAATAATGAAAATAAAATAATTGATCTTATGTAAGTATATTTTGTTTCATTCTTTTCCTAATTAATCAAAATATTATAATTAAAATTATGCGTACTTCGTTTAAAAAAAAATACTAAAAATTTAAAAATTATTTTATTTTTATTATTAAAATAATAAAAAGTAATAATAAAAATAAAATAATTAAACCTATGTAAGTATATTTTATTTCATAAAAAATGTCATTCTTTTCCTAATCAATCAAAATATTATAATTAAAGTTACGTTTATTTCATTTTATTAAAAAAAAATACTAAAAATTTAAAAATTATTTTTTTTTTTAATAATGAAAATAAAATAATTAAACTTATGTAAGCATATTTTGTTTCATAAAAAAATTTAATTATTTTTCTAATCAACTAAATGTTATAATTAAAATTACGCTTATTTCGTTTTATTAAAAAAAAACTAAAAATTTAAATATTATTTTATTGAGTAAATTTTGTTTCATAAAAAATTTTATTCTTTTTCTAATCAATCAAAGTAATATAATTAAAGTTACGTTTATTTCGTTTTATTAAAAAAAATACTAAAAATTTAAAAATTATTTTTTTTAATAATGAAAAAAAAAAATTTTAACTTACGTATATTTCGTTTCCTAAAAAAATTTCATTATTTTTCTAATCAATCAAAGTATAATGGATGAAATTACGTTTATTTCGTTTTATAAAAAAAATATTAATAATTATTAAAAAATACTTTTTTTTTATTAATCACAATAAAATATTTAAAATAACGTTTATTTCTTATTATTAAAAAAATTGTTTAAATCAATCAAAATATTATAATTTCAATTGCGTATATACATACATATGTATGTACATACATCTCCTTTCATTAAAAAAAATTAATTGTTTTCCAAATCATTCAAAATATAATGAATAAAATTACGTATACTCCGTTTTTAAAATAGAAATAATAATAATAGGTTTTTATAACTTAATTAAAAAAACTAAAAATATCAAAATTTTGTTAAAATAGACATTTCCAAATATTTTTATTATTTTTTGCATGTATTAAGACCTACATAATAACAGTAAATAACGAAAGGTTATTTCTAACACTTGAAACAGTGAAACTAAACTAACTAAAAGGATCTGCCTCTAACTTTCATATTATTTTATCGGAGAGCTCATCAAAAGAGAGCACTCATATGAGCCAAAACATAATATTAATACAAAACAAGAAAATACTTAACTTTGGCTGCACCGAAGCTACAATACGCTTCACAAACACAAAAGATTCCTTACGAGATCCTGATTTTGATCCATCAGTTTGTATGGCAGCTGTATGCTATAGTTGTACGATCTGAACAATTTCTTCGGAGTTTACGTTATTGCTTTAGACAATAACCCTTGCTAAATTTTCGGAAAATACCTTGTCAAATAAGAAATGTTTTCCATACAATTACTTGATTTTGATCGATCAGTTTCTAAGGCAGCTATATGCTATAGCTGTGCGATATCGACCAATCCAACAAATGAGCAACTACTTTGAGTGAAAAGAACGTGTGCAAAATTTCAGTTTGATATCTCAAAAACTGAGTGACTAGTTCGCATATATACAGACGTGTAGTCAGACAATTGCTACACTTTGCGGTTGTTTCCGCTGTAATATATACCATTTATATAATACAAACCTGCTCTTAATTGTTGTATTTATTTCAAAATTAATTACATTGATTCTACTTAGCAGGTACAACTACAGATAAAACACATAAAAACACTAACAAATAACAAAGCAGCTTATAAGCAGCAAATGAGTAAATTTAGACATAAATAATTATTTGTAATATTAGATTGAAAATTTCTATAAAACCGCAGTGTGTGGCATGTAACACCTGACAGCAATCCGGTAGCTTATACTTCATACATATGTACGTATGTATTGCCATTTCTGCTTTATTTCCTCTGCACTGAACTCGTCGTCGCTAGTAAAAAAAAGCCCCTCTACTGGCGGCGCACAGTTCATAGTTTGCAAACCTCAAGTTCATTTGAAACGAGCCCCCTTTCTATTATACTCGTTCGCTTGTACGCAGTTTGAATAATGAATATATAAAATAGAATGTGTTTGTATATATGTATGTATGTACATATGTACTTGCATAGACATTTAGGTGTATGATTTATTTATGCAAATTAGCTAATATTAGCGCTCTAGCAAGTTCAGAAACGTGTTTAAATGAATATTTATTTAGATATGTATGTATGTACTTATACATACATATATGTTTATATTATTTTAATTCCGCTAATATGCTAAACAGCGCTGAAACTTAAGTTTTAACTAAAGAATTAATTATAATTTAAGAAATGTTAGTACATCTGTGCAAATAAATTCTTAGTTAGCGTTTAGCTTGTTAGGTACATTAGGGTTGGGAGAAATTATTTGAGTTTGTATACATTTTTTTAAACCAAAACGGTTTTTGGGAATTAAAAAACAACTACCACATCAATTATTTCGTTTTTTTAAGAGTATATTGGGTAGTCGAAAAAGTCTTTTCGTATTTTGTCAATAGATGTCGTTGCAGTCGTATATCAGCACCATCAATCACATTGTGTTGTACCATATAGTGTTGGAAAGGTGAGATTTTAAGCTTCATTTAATAAAAAAAATTAAAATCTGGGAAATACAGAATAAGAAAATTAATTGATGATAAAAATTAAATATTTATGTAGTAATATAAAAAACAGGTGCTGAAATGATTTCGGACTTCTTCGTAGAAGAAACCAAAAAAAATCTCTATGAGAAGATATTTTCCGTTAATCTATTCTTCCACTTCTTTATTGACGTAGACGCGGTTACAGCCGAGTTTACAACAGCGTACCATTTGTTCTTCCTTTTCGCTGTTTGGCGCCATAAGTGTAGCAAGGTCCTTCTCCACCTGGTCTTCCCAACGGTATTCCTTTTCTTTGCTTCCCCCGAAGGGTACTACGTCGAATACTCTCAGAGTTGAAGTGTTTTCGTACATTCGGACGACATGACCTAGTCAACTTAGCGGCTATCTCTTAATTCGCTGCATTACGTATGTCTATGTCGTCGTATATCTCGTACAGCTCATCGTTCCATGGAATGTGATATTCGCTGTTGCCAATGCGCATAGAACCATAAACTTTCCACAGAACCTTTCTCTCGAAAATTCGTAACTCCGACCCATCAGATGTTGTCATGGTCCATGTCTCTATACCATACTGCAGAACGGGCATAATGAGTAACTTGTAGAATTTGATCGTGGTTCGTTGAGAACGGACTTTACTTCTCAATTTCCTACTCAGTCTGAAGTAGCACTTCTTGGCAAGTGTTATTCTGTGTTGTATTTCGAGGCAGATGTTGTTTTTGGTGTTAATGCTGGTTTCAAGATAGGCTATTTGTTACGGAAGAAATAAAAAAAAATTATAAAATTTGAAAAAAAAAGTTGAATTTTACTAAAAAACAATTTCTGATCATATCAAAAAACTGGTAGGTTCCTTGTACGGAGAACATATAGCAATTGATAGTGATTGGATTATTTGTCTCCGGATAATCATTTGAGAAATTTTCAAAAATGCTGTCTTGAGAAAAATGAATTTAAAGATAAACTGATGTAGCTGATTGAGTTGATTGAGTTGAGTGATATACTTCACAAGGCTTTAACTCAGAAACCATTTCAAATATCGATTTAAATTTATAACTTATCGATATATGAAAATATCGATTTTTTTTGTAATTTCACACTAAGTGTGTCCTTTAAGTATTTTATATTATACAAGTATATGCATAAGTACATATCATCACTTAAAATGCAAAATAACGTAACATCAATTTTCACAAGTTTAGAGGCGAAGGAAAAACCACTCATATTGAAACAAAATTTAGTTATTTAGTTGGTTATATCTGAGAGCGGAAGCTTGAAATTTTACGATATTACATAATATATGTATATCGTATGATATAGTGAATCGTAAGCAATAAAAACTCAATATCGATTTTTTTGATGATACGTTATTTTGCATTTCAGGTGACGATATGTAAGTATTTAAATTCCAGAACATATAAAAATGTATTTTTTGCGAATACGTGATTAAAATAAAAAGTTAGGCAGCAACAATATAAAAAGGTACTTCCTACAACAGGTGATCGACAAAAATAAATATAAAAAATATTTAAAAAAAATTCTCAAAACCACATTTTTGAAGTTCCGCGTAAATTTCCTGGAAAATTTAGTGCAAGTGCTTCCCAAAATTTAATGTTTATGCTTTTTACAACCTACCAACGTCAAATATATGTACAATATACATATGTATATACAAATATGTATATGCAATAATATATTTATAAGTACTCACATAATGCCATTTATTTAATAATTCATTATACGACTCTCATTGGCTTCACAGCTAAGCGCAGCTCCAGCTCAAGGTTATGTGACCATTCGCGCTGTGTTTATCTTTTGTTGTTGTGATTATAAGAGAAAACTCGTATTTTTTATTATTCTTTTATCAATTAAAAAAACAGAAATATTTAAAATGTTCTTGCAGAACACGATTATTTATGAGCGCCAACATCGACTCTGCACGAGACAAAAATTTATACAAACCACTTATATAAATGCTCATACAAACAAACATACATACACATATGTATGCTACATGTGAGCTTAGCACATGCAGATATACAACTATTCACACCATTTCTCATATGAAACTCATGACGCAGTTGCACACGTGAATGCACACACCGATGAATGGCAAAGAGACAAATAATACAGTAATTAATGCATGGCATAAAGTTACCAGTAGGAAAAATTGAATGTGTGCTACTTAATTTTGATTTGTTACTAATTAATGGGTTGTACTACTACTTACTATTTAATGATCCAGAGTTTTTCTTCTTCTTTACTGGCGTAGAAACCACTTACGCTATTATAGACGAGTTAACAACAGCGCCATCGAATGCTATATTCGCCGTGGCCAACGCTGACTCATCAGGTGTTGTCGTTGTCCATGCCTCTGCGCCATATACATAGCAAGACGGGAATAATGAGTGACTTATTGAGATTCGTTTTTGTTCGTCGGACTTTACTTCTCAATTGCCCACTCAATCCAAAGTAGCACCTATTGGTAAGAGTTATTCTACTGTTGGATTGGATTTTAAGGATGACATTGTTGTTGCTGTTAATGCTGGTTCCTAGACGATAATATCTACAACTTCGAAGTTATGACTATCAACAGTGACTTCGGAGCCTAGTCGCGAGTGCGATGACTGTTTGTCTGATGACAGGAGATATTTCGTCTTGCCCTCGTTCACTGTCATACCCATTTGCTTCGCTTCCTTATCCTGTATGGAGAAACCAGAACTAACGGCGCAGTTGTTGAGGTCAATGATATCAATATCAGCCGTATATGCCAGCAGCTGTACACTCTAATAGAAGATTGTCGATTAAGTTCTGCAGCACGAATTATTTTCTCCAAGAGCTGATTGAAGAAGTCGCACGAAAGGGAGTCACCTTAGCTGAAACCTCGTCTGGTATCGAACTGCTCGGAGAGGTTCTTCCCGTTCCTAATGGAGCTTTTGGTATTGCGGAACGGCAATTTACACAGCCGTATTAGTTTTGCGGGGATACCAAATTCAGACATCGCGGCATAAAGGTAGCTCCTTCTCGTGCTGTCAAAAGCAGCTTTGAAATCCACGAAGAGGTGGTGTGTGTCGATTCTCTTCTCACGGATCTTTTCCAAGATTTGGATAAAGCCACACTGATAAGGTCCAATCAGTTTGTTGATGGTGTGCTTTAATCTTTCACACAACACGCTCGATAGAACCTTATATGCGATGTTTAGGAGACTTATCCCTCGATAGTTGGCGCAGATTGTGGGGTCTCCCTTTTTGTGGTTTCGGCCGAGCACACTTTAATTGCATGCTTTCGTCCGACCATATTTTACAAAGAAGCTGAGGAATGCTTCTTATCAGTTCTTCACCGCAGTGTTTGAAAAGCTTGGACGGCAATCCATCGAGACAGAGACAAAGTTAGTTTGTCGAAATAATACTCTTTGTGCAAATTAAATAAGTGGTTACTTATATGACCTTGAGCGTTTACTCTGCTGCTGCTCCCTAATATTTGCATTTTTAATTCAAACTCAGAAGCTGGCGACTCATCATTGAAAATCCCTTCTCGCGTATGAAAACAATTTCCTCCTGACTTTGCATACATATTTTCATCATTTCCATTATAATTTTTTGTCCTGCAAATTGCGCTTTAATGTCACCGCCCGCAATTAGCAATCAAATGAGATGTCAAATTATTAATTATAACGGCAAAAAAAAAAGAAAAGCTGCAAGAAATATGCAAAGCCAACCGGATCGCAATCATTTCGTGCATAGCGTGATCGGTTTATTTGAGTTGTACAAGCACATATCGTGACATTATAACCAGAAATTTTAGATGCAAAACGACGATAGCGCTATATACATATTTATCCAGCTGCCAAGAAATGTTCAGACCTTGAATAAGAGTGTGTGGAACTTAAGTAATTTTCTTTTTTTCAAGTCTGTCTGTAGATTGTCATTTTGCATTTAGCAATGCAATTATTAGTTGTAACATTTAACAAATGAATTGTGCATTGTATTAGCTGCTAAAAGCATATTTCCCAGTATATCAATATGTACAATTTCTTTCACACAATAAACTAAATTACTTTAGCAAACATCATAAAAACCAAATGTACAGCCCTGACTCGTTAGAATGTTGTAAGCGAAGTCTGGCAAGGTTCTTTATACGAATACAGATTATTTCGTTTTAATAACTTGGTGAGAGTTAAGCGATTGACGGAAAAACAACTCTTTGATACGAACCGTTATGATACTACGAGAGTGTTGAACGAACATTTTTAAAACCGCTAGATTACTCTTTAGAGGTTTAATCTACTTTTGCTTCGAAGTATAGTATTAATTAGACAGTTTATTTTTTGGCAGGAACTAAAATTCTCCTCTCTTCTTCGAGTGTATTTCGGTTTCAAACTAGTAGAACACTCTTTTTGCCAAATAACCTCATAACTTAATTACTCCAAAATCTTTCAATAATGAAGCACTATGGTAGGTCTCGATTAAACATGTATCAGTTCACAAATGTCTGCTCTGCAAAGGTCTCCATAACAAAAACAAAACGGAGATAATCAGTCAAAGCTTTATGACTAATATCTCAAAAATAGCAAACAAATTACTGTTACAATCGACACTGCTTAAATTATAATATTTTTAAAAATTTCCCACAGGAAAAAGTCTAATGGTGTGATGTCTCACGATCTGGCTGGGCAATCGACTGGCCCAAAGCGTGCAATTATGTGCTCACCGAAGTGTTCCCTTAATAAATCCATTGATTGATGCGTTGTGTGGGAAGTGGCGCCGTCTTGTTGAAACCAAATGTCGTTGAGATCACGAGTTTCAATTTCAGGCATCAATTAGTCGGTTATTATGGTGCGATAACGGTCGCCATTGATGACTCCACCGGCTCAGAGACCACACCAAACTGTTGTTTTTTCTGGATGAAATGGCAGCTCTTGAATCTCTTCCCGTTGAACTTCGTGCCCAGAAATGGGTGTCGGGGCTTAACAAAATTTGGCTCGAAAACATCGGATCTTCTTGGAATTTTTCAAGAGCCCATAGAGCGAAGTGATGTCGCTTGGGAAAGTCAAGCGGTTGCAGTTTTTTCACAAACTACATTTTGTGCGTTTTTAATTTTAGACCTCGACGTAAAATGCGCCAAGTCGTTCCATAGGTCAGTCCGTGTTGCTGCGAACAGCGCCAAATTAACTCTCCACGATCTTCGTGTATATTTCCTTCACTGCGTGCTGCACGTGATCTATACGGTCGAATATTATGCGATAATGAAAGCTATAGTGAAAAGTACGCTCAGTAGGTCGATTTTGTTGCTCGTAAGTTGAGCGAAGTGCGCGAAACATATTCTTTACAGAACGTGAATTTTCGTAATAAAGTTCAACGATTTGCGAACATTGTTCAACCGTAAGTCTTTCCATCATGAAATGCCAAATAATATTGAACAAAAATAACACGACAGCTTGACACAACTTCCACTTAAGGGGTTAGGGGTAGTCAGAGGCACGAAAAATTTGAATTTTCAGTTTTTTTTCTATTAAATCGTGTTATTTTACAAAAGTAGTAATATGGCATTATTATAAAATGTGTTGACTTGAAGTCACGAAAATTTCAAAAAAAAAAAGAAATGAATTTCCAAAGTTATAGTTGTTTGTGTTGACCCAGTTCAAAAAAAAGGTACTTGCGGTGACAACCATAAGTCCTTGGAGATTCATCTAAAACCAATCGAACAAAAAAAAAAATATTTTTATAAATAGATAAACTCGAGCCTGATCTAAGGATTTCGTTTTTTTTTTCAAAAATTAACAAAATGGCGGCCTCAGGAAATTTTTTATCTAAATTTTTGGGAAAAAATCAATAGTTAATTGGTCTTAAAAAATCGAAATTTTTGAAAAAAAAATCCTTCGATCAGGCCCGAGTTTATTATGTATTCTAAAAGCTGTATAAATTTCATTAAAATCTACTGAGCGGTTTTCGAGTTACAGTTGTCACCAGTTCAAAAAAAAAAATAGTTTTGACAAAAACGCGTTTAAAGTTTCACACTAGCGCTTTGAAGTGCAAGAGCTCTCTTTCTTATTTCTCGAATAACTCAAAAACTAATTATCGGATCAACGTTAAGTTTTCAGAGAATATTTTTAAGACATTACACTTAATGAAAATGCAAAAAAGAAATATTTTTTTGAAAATTCTGACTACCCCTAACCCCTTAATCTAATCACAAAGGCTATTGGAAAAAGTATTTCTTGGATCACCCGTTACAAATCTATCTACAAAACAAAATATTTGCACGAATATATAATCACATGTACTTACTCATAGCAATATTATACTTCCAAATTTTCAACATATTTTCACCGCTTCGCTAAACACGTATTAATTTGTTAAAATTAATTAAACAAAAAAACAATAAAACGGTTAAATTTGACTGTAGCTAAGCTGTAATAACCTATCATTTACTGGCGATCTTTTTACGGCACAAACGGTATAAAAAGATCTTTATCTTGATTTTGAGCGATCAGTTTGCATGACAGCCAAATTTTGTGAAGATACCTTGTTAGGATTCCATACAAGGATTTGATTTTGTTGTAACAGTTTTGAATGACAGCTTTAAGCAGCTTCTTTGGCAAATAAGGACGTGTGTATAATTTTAGAGCGACATCTCAAAAACTGAGATACTTGTTCGCGTATATACGAGAGCAAGACTGAGCGACTAGCATGGCTCACAATAACCTTTTAAGTTCTCTCTAATATCATTACATCATTGCTAAGGAAAAGTGAGGTTAGACGATTAGTTCATCAAATTGATCACTTCTATATTTTATAGAGTCTCTAACATTTCCTTCTGTGTATTGCAAACTTCGTGGCAAACTTACTTAAAATAATAGCAGCATAACCTCACTTTTTCTTACCAATGATATATTGATATTAGAAAGAACTTAAAAGGTTATTGTAAAATTCTTATTACTAAGCTCATAGACGATTTAAAGAAAATCTTAATCAAACACTCTCGTAAACCGTTATTTTATTTTTTTTTTTTATTTTTAAATAGTTTGAAGCTTTCATTATACATTTTGCAACTTTTCTATATTTTCTGTTGTAACTAACTAAAATTTTGCGATTTTTAAAGACTTTTTATACCCTGAACAGGGTATATTAAGTTTGTCACGAAGTTTGTAACACCCAGAAGGAATCGTTGGAGACCCTATAAAGTATATATATAAATGATCAGTATGTCGAGCTGAGTCGATTTAGCCATGTCCGTCTGTCTGTCCGTCTGTCTGTATATATACGAACTAGTCCCTCAGTTTTTAAGATATCGTTTTGAAATTTTGCAAACGTCATTTTCTCTTCAAGAAGCTGCACATTTGTCGGAACGGCCGATATCGGACCACTATAGCATGTAGCTGCCATACAAACTGAACGATCGGAATCAAGTTCTTGTATGGACAACTTTCACATTTGACAAGATATATTCACGAAATTTGGTGTATATTATTTTCTAAGGCAACAATGTAATCTCCGAGGAAATTGTTCAGATCGGTTGACTATAGCATATAGCTGCCATACAAACTGGACGATCGGAATCAAGTTCTTGTATGGACAACTTTCACATTTGACAAGATATGTTCACGAAATTTGGTATATATTATTTTCTAAGACAACAATGTAATCTCCGAAGAAATTGTTCAGATCGGTTGACTATAGCATATAGCTGCCATACAAACTGAACGATCTGAATCAAGTTCTTGTATGGACAACTTTCACATTTGACAAGATATATTCACGAAATTTGGTATATATTATTTTCTAAGGCAACAATGTAATCTCCGAAGAAATTGTTCAGATCGGTTGACTATAGCATATAGCTGCCATACAAACTGAACGATCGGAATCAAGTTCTTGTATGGACAACTTTCACATTTGGCAAGATATATTCACGAAATTTGGTATATATTATTTTCTAAGGCAACAATGTAATCTCCGAAGAAATTGTTCAGATCGGTTGACTATAGCATATAGCTTCCATACAAACTGAACAAATAGTTACTAACAGAAATGCACCTGTGAAGGGTATTTAGCTTCGGTGCAACCGAAGTTAACGTTTTTTCTTGTTTATGTATATCAAATAATATTGATTAACATTAAATAACATTGATATTTTTAAATTAAATTAAGCGTTAAGATTTTGTTTATGTCAGCTTTCTGAAACACTCCAGATATCAATGTCGCACTTGACGTTTTATCGGCAATTTTAAGTATATTGCGCGCTCAATTTCCGTTATCTTTGCTTTATTGTGCTCTGAAAGTACTTATGTACTCCTAATATTAATTTAGCAATAATGTATTATGATGTCATAGATGTACTACTTGACTGTAATTTAATATTAAACTGGCATTTCATTATGAATTTTAATGGAAAAGTAAATTATTACACTGTGTTAAGTAAATAAATACATATGTATGTAGAGAAGTACTCATAGTAGTTATAATTGGCATAAACATTATTATGGAAGACACGTCTAATAACTAGCATAATACATTGTGTGACGCATTCCTCTTCGGTGGGGTATAGATGATTCACAGAATCTAATGCTCTCAATGACTAACAGATAAGCTTTATAAGGAGACTTTTTGGAGTAGTAAGCTTTAATGAAGAATTTTGGTTATACCTTATGCGACCCTATAATGTGTAACCAGCATTCTTAACATGCTTAGTATGAATATTTTTCATAAAAAACTCAACTTTAGCGCCACATTGTCCTTGTGTTTATCAACACACGTCCTTGTATATTTTATCATCGCAAAACGTTTCAATTATTTGTCAATTGCTTCGAAAGTTCAAAAAATAAGTATATTTGCTTACACTCATCAATCACTACTCCTACGGTTTGACGACATTACTGTGGAGTGCCTTTTATATTAAATGTGCTCTCGGCCTGAATTTGAGCGGAAATTCACAAGTGGCTGCGTTTAAGGGCCTTGAAGATTTCCACTAAATATTGTTTGCAAATTTAAGCAAACTGATTAGAGAACTTTCTGATTTTACTGTTATCAACCTATATTTATTATTTGCATGACAAAGTCACAAATTGTATATGAAAACGTTAGAGGGTCAATAAAGTTGTATATATATTTGACATACAATTTTATTTCATTTGAAGCTTAAAATGAAAGTTATAATTTTTACGTATTTAACAAATATTTTGAAAGCTCTGGATATATAAACTTATAGAAACTACTGTTTGTCTTCGAAATCAGTAATTCGATATGAATGCAAATTTGTAGAATTAAAGAAAGAAAGTTCAAAAGAGTTCGATAAACTTGGCCTAACTACCATCAAAAGCACTCAAAGCTTTTTTTGTGAAAGTCGACCGCCGAAAGTACTGAAAGCTTTTTTGTGATTGCTCTTCAAAAACAGATTAGTGGAAATTAAATACCTTTCGTATAAAAAAAATTAATAAAACTTTTTAGAAAGCTATTCCTAAAGCTTTTTTTGGACAAGTTATAGCTTTTGCATGACTGAAAGCTCTAGAAACAAAAATATGAAATTTAAGTTAGGAAGAAAGCATTATCTAAATTATAAAACTAAAAATGAAAGTTCGAAGAGTGCTCAAAAATTTGACGAATCAGCATCAAAACTACAGAAAGCTTTTACAGATATACAAAAGTTTCTCTTCTAATACAGTTTCAATTAATTAAATAACTCGTGATTAGAAAATCTTGAATCTTACTTTCTTTTCAGTATTTTCATTATGATCAGTCAAGAACTGTGTAAATTAAAGCATTGAATATAATTGCTCATGATTGTGAAAGCTTTTAATAAAGCTCCACTATTCCTTTTTACACTTTTGCGTTCAAGTGCCGTATAAATTAGTTTATATCGACGTCAAATGTTTATGGAAGCTTGTTTTCTAAGCACTCTCTTCCCACTTCTTTTCTGAATAAAATTAAGCAGTTTACTAAAAATTAGCCACTGTGCGAAGATAACATTTCACATTTATTTTGTTGTAAACTTATAAAACAAAAGCAAAAAAGCAAAAAAAGTACACAAAATATAAAAAAAAAATAATGATTTAATAAGTGTTCGGAAATAAAACAAAAATATTAATTAATATAGAGCACAGACTAGAACGCAAAGCTAAAGTAAACGCAGAGAGCGCAAAAAATTTCATTATCAGAAGCGTAGGAGAGTTGTGTGTTTTCAGAATGTATGAAAAATTTACACAAACAAATCTTAAGAGTTAGTGAGCGATTATTGTCAATTTTATGAAATATAAACAAATACAATAAAATACTTATGACTGTAGTACTAGCTCCTTACTTCCATACATATGTACATATGTACATACGTACATGCATAGTTAAATATTTCCCAGGCATGGGCGATCGACCGAGCAACATTTGCATTGTATTTTAAAAATGTATACGGTAACTTCAGATCAGTTCGACATTTGATTTCGACCGGTAAACAACAAACAGACAGACAAATAAAAATGTAGAAATAAACTTTTCACAAAAAAAATTAAATAATTGTTGCACTGATAATCAAAATGAAATAAATCTATAAATAACAAAAAAAATTAATATAGCGCGCACACACACATATGTATTTGTAATTAATTACTGCGTGAATGCGTTAATCGCAGGAATAATCAGTTAACGTACGCAAGTGATAATAAGAGTCCGCGCCGATTGTTCGCAATTAACCGTTTGACCGTTTTAGGAGTTCGCGCAAAAAAGTGATAAACGCGTGCATCGCAAGTGCAACTCTGTTTGCAAACTTGTAAATTAATGAAATAAGTGTGGTCATAGTGCGCGAAGGGCTCATTGACTGTGTGTATAGGAATTAGAAAGCGTTGCCACAGTCCTTGATTAATGATTATTATTATATTAGCTATGTGTGTGTTCTAACCGCATTTAATTGCGGTGTGAATCGATCTTTTTATGTTCAGCTATTTCAGACGGGGGGTTCACTTAGCTGCATTTTTTTCTAGGATTTTTGTTTTATCTGAAAACGTGACTTAAATATACTGTATATGTAAATATGTATGTTCTGCGCCGATTTATATTTGTATAGTTTAGTTTATCACACAAATTGCGAAATGTAATATTTTAGCAACTATTTATTATGTAAATTTTCAATTTTTATTTCAATAATTGCTAAAATATGCTACACAAACGTTTTTTCATCAAATTCATCATTTTTATTCATTTTTGTGTTAATAAAATATTTTTGATAAAAATTAAAATTAATTAATTTGTATTATATAATAATATTAAATTTATATCTTAGTTGCGCGTATATTATGCCAGTAACAAATTAAAAAGAAAATTGTTTGAAATTCAACAAAAAAAATTTTTTTTTAAATAATAATTTTTTAATAAAAATTAAGTTAAATGATTTTAAATTATAGAAAAATTTATAAAACTGATTTTCTAAAACCTCACGAATATTTTCTATTTGAAAATTATACTTTTAGCTTCACATATATTTTTTCACACAAAAATTAAACAAAAATCCTTTTTGTAAATGAAATATTTTTAATAAAAAATTAATACATACATATATACAATATAATATAATATATTTTTTTTTTTGCTTCTCAAATATTTTTTCCCAAAAAAATTTAAATTATGTACATATATGTATATTGTTATATTAAAAAGAAATTTGTTTGAAATTTAACAACAAAGTATTTTTTTAATAAAAATTAAATTAAATGATTTTAAATTATAGAAAAATTTATAAAATTGATTTTCTAAAACCTCACGAATATTTTCTATATGAAAGTTATACTTTTATTTTCACATATAATACATTTTTTCACACAAAAATTAAACAAAAATCCTTTTTGTAAATGAAATATTTTTAATAAAAAATTAATACATATGTATATACAAAATAATATAACATATTTTTTAACTTCTGAAATATTTTTTCACAAAAATTTTTAAAAAATCCTCTTTTTAAATAAAATATTTTTAATACAAAAATTAAAATATATATATATACAAAATAGTATAAAATATTTTTTTTAACTGTCCCAATATTTTTTCATTAAGAAATTTAAAAAAATCCTTATTTTAAAGAAAATATTTTTAATGCAATTTAAAAGCATGTATATTATAGAATAATATTAAATATATATTTTTTTTCATTTCTCAAATATTTTTTCACTTACAATATAAAATAATGCTAAAAATGTTTTGAATCACAAGTTTATGTGTATTTCAATTTTTTTTTAATACCTGACTGTAAATAATTAAAGTAATTAAAATACAATTAGTACTGTTAAGAATATTTTCTCATTCGAATTTCTTAACTTTTTATTTTCCCCTTTCTCAATATTGCGAGTATACACAATCTTCGGTGCTACAGAAATATAAGGAAATAAAAAAATTGTGTGCAATATTTATCTGTTCTGACGTAGGCGCAAACATTTACGTTACAAATTAACGAAACATTTAGTTTCAACAGTATTGTATTTTTACATGTGAATCTCTAAAGTCTCACAACTCGAAATTGCGATTTTTCAGTAGGTGCAAGTTAATGTAAAAGTAAATAATGCATAACAATTGCACCTTTAGGAGACGTCAAAAGATGTGCGAGCGCTTTTTAATCGTTTACAAGTTTCTGATTTAAGTAGTTTAAAAGTTATTGCTGAATACTAGCTTCATAAACTCTAGTACTCAGTCGTACATTTAGCTATAGCACTGTGTGAAATACAATGAGAATCACTGGTGTGGATTGCTCGCAAACAAATTGTGAAATTATTTGAAGCAATTAAGAATTATGTGCTATGTACAGTTAATTGCAAATAAATTTGTATGAGTAAATAAGTCTAAAGGATTAATAACAAACTCTGATTTAACAACTGCTATATTATTTGAAATATTGAAATCGATCATTTCTCGATATTTATATCCTGAACAGGGTATATGATATTTGTAGTACCCAGTGGGAAATGTGGGAGACCCTAAAATATATAATATATGGGGTATTCCATACCAAATCGACCACTTTTGAACTCGACCCCTTTAGATTTTGCTGAAACTTATCCATCCCTTTCTACCCTTTGAAAAACATTTTTGAGAATTTTTTCAAAATTGTTTGTCCAACTTCAAAAAAGTTATGAATTTAAAAAAAAAATGGCCTTTTTATTTGTAGAAATTGACTTTTGGGGACCTTTTTTTTTAAATTTTTGTTTTTGAATGAACTTTTCGAAAAAATACACGAAAAAAAATTTTACACGATCAATTATATAAAATAATCGGTCTTTTTAAGTAAAATCGTCATTTTTTGGAAGTTCGCCATTTTTTTTTCCTCAAAAAAAAAATTTAATTAATTTGACAACTATCCCTGCTAATCCCGGAATGGGTCGATTTTTTTTATTTATTTGGAAAAAAAATTGTCAAATTTTCAAAAATGAAACAAAAAAATTTTTCCGTAAATTTTATTTCTCGAAAAATCTTGCCAACGACTTCAAATACACAGTTTCGAGAAAAACGCGTTTAAAGAAAGTCTAGATTTAGCCTAGCTAGCCTTGAGAGAATAAGTTCTCAAGGCTGTATCTCCGAAACTATTACTCGGACCAACTTGAAAATTTAGGACAATACTCTAGAGGTGTTGTAGAATTTAGCAAGATAGTAATAAATTGATTTTTTTTTGAAAGGTATTATAGCTTTGGTGCCCCCGAAGTTGACAATTTCTCTTGTTTTAATTTTATTTAAGGGGGTATTCTAGTCTAGAAGCATGAATTTCAGGTAATTTTTAAAGCGTCGTAAAAAAGGCAATTAATATTTTTACTATCCATTTTTTTATTAGTTATTTATTAATTTTTGAAGAGTACAGAAAAAAATTAAAAACTAAAAAAAGTAAAAAATTTCAAAAATTATGAGCTGACGAAGTGGGGGATCTCTAAAAATATCCACATGACCATGCCCATGATTTCAACCCTCCTAGTTATCTGAAACCAAAAACCAAAAAGATTATTAATCTAAAATAATGTCGCAATGGTCGGAACTACGAAAAAGTTTTTTTTCACAAAATGGCGACTGCCTGAAATTTTTTTTTTTTTTATCACTTATTATCACTTTTTCTGACTATTTCGAATTTTTTAAAAATAATAAAAATAAAAATTTTGGGATGGGGCTAGTTCCAACCATAGACAAGTCTATAAAGAAGACTCTATAAAAATTTCAAGTAAATCGATCTAGTAGAACCTGAGAAATTGTGGGCATCGTTCCGAAAAAGTCAGTTTTGAGAAAAACGCGTTTCAAGTTTCGCGTTCCGGCCGAACCAGTTTGGATGCCGGGTCAGAAAAATGCCTACATCTCTGAAAATAATTTGAATTTTGAAAAATCCTCTTGTACACATATTCTTGAATAGTTAAACTTTGAAAATAAAAAAAAAAAATTTCGATTTTTTTAAATTTCGTTGCTCTAAGATATTTTTTTAGACTATATTTTGTTGATACCTTTTTTTAATTAATAATTGGGATGCCTGCCATCTGATCTGCACTTAAATTGATTTCGTTTCAAATGAAATATGATTACAAGCTGAAAACCATCAGCAAAACTACGACTTGTAAACGGAAAATCTAATCGTTGCTCTGTAGTACTCGAAAGCAAACTTATCGTTATTGATTAATAACCAAATCGTAAATCTAAATAAATGAATTGCGCTTAGGATAAAATCAATTTAAGATTCAACCGTTAATACTCAATCGCATACGTGAATTTATCTATCGCATGCTACAAAAAAGTCATTATTCATATAAAAGATTTATTTGTTATAGTATTAGTGCTCAATATCAACTTTCATTTTTTTAAATATTCATTAACTGAGGCAAAGTACATATTGCAATTAGAAATATGTATGCACTTATGTATCTATATATTTAATTGTATTATATAAGTAATTGCAATTTAGATCTTCTCCTCTAAATCAACTTCTCTACTATAAAACAGAGCTTCATTTCATATCCAGTTAATGCAAATACGTGCATATGCATGTAAATATTGTATAAAAAAGCCTGTAAGTAAATCTCCTTTACATATCTGTTTCATAATTAACAGGTTGGTGCATTAAATATCCACACTTCTTGATTGACCTGTATTTAAATAAAAAAATTTATAAATAAATTCCGAAACATGTTTTACTGTTTTTGTAATGAACAAGCAACAAACTTTCTAAATAAAATTATTTGCAATTATAAATGCTATATTAACTGTCTTTCAAAAGCGTAGGGAGTGGCGAACAACAAATAAGGTTTCCACACGCCCTTATATTAATTAATATACTTGTATCGTTTTTAAGTAGCTTTTCTGGTTTCTTCTAAATGTATATTTATTCTATATTAATTAAGAAGCGAGTAGAGCTTAATCATAACGAGCAGTTGCGAATCGAAGACGGCTATTCGTTTCTCAAAGACTTGTTGTACCGCCAGAAAATAACTTCCAACACTTCTAGGCATGAGATGACGTCCCTTCAATATCTTTTCAATATTTCCTTTTATAAGAACTAATAATTAGTTTTAAAATGTACTTATTATTTAACTTGGTGGACATTAGTTAAAGAATTTCGCATTGCTTTCTAACCAAATTTCCTCTACAACTTATTGTAGATTTTTACAAACTCGACCAAGAATTTTAACCCACAACCTACTGTGCGTTAATGACGCAGTCAAAACTTAGTGCTCAATATACTTTGCGTCTATCATGCTAGATAATCTTAAATTAATTTCCTTTAATTATTTAATGTAATAATGTTTAATTGTTTTAATCAACAAATTCCTTTTATACATACATACTCACATACAACAACTAATTAGTATTTTTGTAGCATACGACTTAAACACTTTCCACCACTTTTACAATCGTAAAAACAGTTAATGAGTCTGTGATTCTCGTCAATTAAGCCAAATAGTCATAGAATATTATGGCTGTACGAGAATAGGGCGTGTGTGCCTCCTCCTCATATACTCATTAGGATTTATTTTGTTATTTAAACTCGCGCGAGATATGTTATCAGTACCTGTGAAATGGCTTGCTTTATCATTAAATAATAGTAAATATGTGCCATTAAAATTGTGCTATTATGTGAATACTCTTTTCGGCACACTTTTAAACGTCAGCAATGTGTACTTAATTTTATCTTAATTCTGGCGTAATGCATGGATTTAAAATTAACTCAATTGCTTTATGATATATATTTATTAGTTTAATTTTATTTTTATTAATATTACTTAATACTTATGAGGATATATCCACTAGCAAGGCAGATAATAGGCGTTTTTCGTGTTTTTTTTTTGTTTTGTTTTTGGAGTGGCATTTTATTTAATTAATAACTAAAAATTTTGTATTTTATAAGATTATGATTGAATCAGTGATTGATTTCGAAAAAAAAAATAAATTATTTTGATTCCGTAGCCGATCTCCAGGAAAAACTCTGAAAACAGGTGTCTGACGGTCAGAAATATTTTTCTACTTAGCATTATGTCAAATTTCAAAAAAATTATACTCAAAATTTGGATTTTTGTCGAAATAGCGTCTTCTAAAAAATTCATCTTTAGTGAAAGTGAAAAAATTTACACTTCAAAGTGTCTTAAAAAATCGAAATCTGTTTTATTATTTTATCAAAAAATCTTATTGCTTCGATTATTACCTGTCAAATATATATTTAAGAATGTTGTGTGAAATTTTCAAGTGGATTGGTCCTGTTCAGAAAACATCGTTTCGAGATAAACGCGTTAAGATTTTGGAAAACGATTACACCATGTGCTAAAAATTCATACAAACAAGCTCATATCCGAAACTTTCTGTCGGATCCACTTAAAATTTTCAGAGAATAGTTAGAAGTATTGTGTAGTCGAAAAAGTATTTTCGTATTTTTAATCAAACTTCAACTTAGTTTTATATTTCTAATAATAAATAAATAAAAAAATATGTACCATTTTGGTCGACCACTTTTTGCCATTTTTCCGGCTGAGACATTATTCCATCAGTGCAAAGCGAAATTTCGAAATTTCCAGAACGGAAGCGGGCGAACCATGGTTGTGTTACACGACCTGATACGGCATCGTCTCCGTAAACTTCACAAATATCATTGGTGGTTTGCTTAGCATTCTTCCCTTTTCTATAGAAAATTTCCAAAATATAGTGAATTTTTCTTCATTATTTTCACTCTATTTGAACAGCTGTAAATTTTTTTTCAACTTCCCCGAATTTAATTTTTTTTTTATTAAATGACGCTTAAGATTTCACTTTTCCAACACTATATGATATGACACAATGTGATTGGTAGCACTGGAGATATGCGACTGCAACGACATTTATTGACAAAATACGAAAAGACTTTTTCGACTACCAGTAAATTCGAAATACATATATATTTTCAAAAAATCGATTTTTTGAAATTTACAATATTTGTATAACCCCTTAAATGTCAACGAAAGCTTAGATTTTAATAATTTTATATATCGCCTTAGAATTATAACAGAAAAAACCTATTTTGAGCTGTTATACCTGTATTCAGATAACCGTTAAGTCAGACGCAGTAAATGAGCTTATCGCCATGGTAAAGCTGTAATTTATCAACAATAATTTAACGCAAGTGGCAATTGACAATTCAGTTAGTCTACTATGGGGTCCACAAAAACAAAAAACACATTCATTATTAACGCTATAAAATTATAACTTTCTTATCGCTTTAGTAATCTTAGAATTCTACGTATAAATTAAATCATTGCTTTTTTTACGATAAGAAACTACTTGTTATATGCAGCCTGGAAATGTTGTTGAAATTATTAAGATTATATTGAACTTTGACTTTAAAAATCTGCAAAACACACATATCTATGTAAACCTTTAAAAATGCGGATAAGATAAGATTACTCAATTTTTGCTATTATTCTACTCCTTTGATGTGTTTGAAGCTCTTCAAAATACTACAGCAATATATAACCACATTAATGACTGCTTTAAAGAGTTATCAGCAAATCCCCTGCTGTCAAAAAACAGTTAGTGTATATGTGCTATATCTATGAATATGTTTTTTTTATAACGGCTATTGCACCTACTCTTTTATTATTGTTTATCAGTAAATGAAAGATCTTAGAAATTAAAGCCTTTTTATAACAGAAAACTTAATTGCTACCCCAAATAATTTATTACAGATCGCAGGGCAGTTATTGGCAAATCTCACAAAAAATATTTATTTTATTAAATGATTTATTAAATGTTTTTTCAAACATCATTCCCTCTGACCATAAACTCTGCACTAGCTATCACATTTATCAAATCCATACGATTATCGATTTCATCGACTAAAAATAAAACAATTTCTGATAAAAAATATTCTAAATGCAAATTTTATTCAATCTTGTCGATGTAAGCACATCCGATGTGTACGCTAACCTGTTATTTAGTATCCCTTTCTCCGTGGTTCCCTTATCTTTCTTGATTATTTACTTGAAATTCGAAGGCTCATGTTGATATTTTTTTATTCTTTTGTTTGGCATACATTTTATTAATAATAAATGCGCTCATAATGCAGACAAACGTAACGGAAAATTATTCAATTTAATTTATTTACGTTCATACTTGCATTAACTTGGCTACACGTGTCATACGCATGTACTCTGTAAGGCACTCTGTAACGAAACCTTCCTGAAGATTTTCATGCTGAGTTAGATTAAAATTTAAAAAAAAAATTTTGAGATCAAAAACCTTTCCTTACGAGGACTTTATTTTGATTGATCAGTTTTTGTGACTGCCGCGCCGTGATGTGGTGTGATTTAACAGTCATGAGGTGACCTCACGGTAAGTTGTCTGCCAGCTGGCTCCATAAAAGGAACGCAGGCACCGTGTCTGGCCAGTGCTTAGGAGACGATCCGCACCGCGATGTGATGTGATTTAACAGTCACATGTTAACATCACGGTAAGCTGGCTGCCAGCTAGCTCTATAAAAGAAACGCAGGCACCGTGCCTGGCCAGTGCTTGGGTGACTGCCGCGCCGTGATGTGGTGTGATTTAACAGTCATGAGGTGACCTGGCGGTGGTAAGGTGGCTACCAGCTAGCTCTATAAAAGAAACGCAGGCACCGTGCCTGGCCAGTGCTTAGGTGACTGGCGCGCCGTGATGTGGTGTGATTTAACAGTCATGAGGTGACCTGGCGGTGGTAAGCTGGCTACCAGCTAGCTCTATAAAAGAAACGCAGGCACCGTGCCTGGCCAGTGCTTAGGTGACTGGCGCGCCGTGATGTGGTGTGATTTAACAGTCATGAGGTGACCTGGCGGTGGTAAGGTGGCTACCAGCTAGCTCTATAAAAGAAACGCAGGCACCGTGCCTGGCCAGTGCTTAGGTGACTGGCGCGCCGTGATGTGGTGTGATTTAACAGTCATGAGGTGACCTCGCGGTAAGCTGGCTGTTAGCTGGCTACCAGCTAGCTCTATAAAAGAAACGCAGGCACTGTGCCTGGCCAGTGCTTAGGTGACTGGCGCGCCGTGATGTGGTGTGATTTAACAGTCATGAGGTGACCTGGCGGTGGTAAGGTGGCTACCAGCTAGCTCTATAAAAGAAACGCAGGCACCGTGCCTGGCCAGTGCTTAGGTGACTGGCGCGCCGTGATGTGGTGTGATTTAACAGTCATGAGGTGACCTCGCGGTAAGCTGGCTGTTAGCTGGCTACCAGCTAGCTCTATAAAAGAAACGCAGGCACTGTGCCTGGCCAGTGCTTAGGTGACTGGCGCGCCGTGATGTGGTGTGATTTAACAGTCATGAGGTGACCTCACGGTAAGTTGGCTGTTAGCTGGCTACCAGCTAGCTCTATAAAAGAAACGCAGGCACCGTGCCTGGCCAGTGCTTAGGTGACTGGCGCGCCGTGATGTGGTGTGATTTAACAGTCATGAGGTGACCTCGCGGTAAGCTGGCTGTTAGCTGGCTACCAGCTAGCTCTATAAAAGAAACGCAGGCACTGTGCCTGGCCAGTGCTTAGGTGACTGGCGCGCCGTGATGTGGTGTAATTTAACAGTCATGAGGTGACCTGGCGGTGGTAAGCTGGCTCCCAGCTAGCTCTATAAAAGAAACGTAGGCACCGTGCCTGGCCTGGCCAGTGCTTAGGTGACTGGCGCGCCGTGATGTGGTGTGATTTAACAGTCATGAGGTGACCTCACGGTAAGTTGGCTGTTAGCTGGCTCCCAGCTAGCTCTATAAAAGAAACGCAGGCACCGTGCCTGGCCAGTGCTTAGGTGACTGGCGCGCCGTGATGTGGTGTGATTTAACAGTCATGAGGTGACCTCGCGGTAAGCTGGCTGTTAGCTAGCTCCCAGCTAGCTCTATAAAAGAAACGCAGGCACCGTGCCTGGCCAGTGCTTAGGTGACTGGCGCGCCGTGATATGGTGTGATTTTACAGCCATGAGGTGACCTCGCGGTAAGCTGGCTGTTAGCTGGCTCCCAGCTAGCTCTATAAAAGAAACGCAGGCACCGTGCCTGGCCAGTGCTTAGGTGACTGCCGCGCCGTGAAGTGATGCGATTTAACAGTCATAATCAAATCACGTAGGAAGCTGGCTGTTACCTGACTCTATAAAAGAAACGCAGGCACCGTGCCTGACTAGTGCTTAGGTGACTGGCGCGCCGTGATGTGCTGTGGTTTAACAGTCATAAGGTGACCTCACGGTAAGCTGGCTCTATCAAACAATTTACCAGAGTACCAAGCAAAAAAAACATCCGATTTACTGCCCCACCCTAACATACATGCACATGTATTTCTACACACATGTAAAGCTTGTACGATGAATTAGTCAACTAAAAAAAGAAAGCAAATTTAATTAGATTAATTTATTTAATGCAATTATCTCAGTCAATGCATTCTCCAGTTTACAAATATTTGCTTTTTGCGTCGTTGAATTAGTTAAAAGTGCTTAAATATATACGGACGCTGCATATACATACCTAAGTCTGAAACGCGAAACGTGCTCACATCTGCATACAATATATATATAATTTATAAATATATCCTAAGTATATATGCGTGTATTTAATATGGTTAAAGATACGTCAACTTAAATGTTAATATGTATGATTAATTCAACAATTTGCGGCAATAATCAATGACGTAAGAGGTTTCCAAAAACTGCGTCTGATTTGTAAGAGGGATATTTTAAGATAGAATTAAAAGCAAATGCATACATATATATATACAATGCACATGTGTACGATAACACGATTCCTCACTGTTCAATTATTAATAACTCAAGTTTTTCTATTTAATTTATGATTTTTTTTTCTTTTTTTTTCTCCCCAAAATTACATTTACAGCGCCACCGAAGATGCCCAATTGTAAGTACAAATATAAAATCAAAATTTTTAAGGTGTTTTCGCATGAAACCGGATGAGGTGAATGAATGAGGTCTGCAGCTAGGTTTCATAAAAAATAATTATATAAGTAATACAAGGAATAACAAAAATTACAAGTTAGATACAAAAAAAAAAAAAAATTAAAAAAATACTAAACAAAAATTTAAAAATTCAAAAGAAAATTAAAAGAATTAAAAAAATGTACAAAAAAAAAATCAAAAACAAAACACAAAAAATACAAAAAAAATATAAAAAGGTACAAAAAAGAAATAACAAAAAAATGCAAATTTATGCGGAATATGCATTAGCACATACAGTTATTTCTAAAGCCTTCAAAAAATAGTTACAACACTTACAACGGTGTATTAAAGAACTAGATAAATAGCTTTGACAATAATTGAAATTGTAAAGCAAAAATTACGACTTAATGGTGTCAAGTGCTTGAAATCACAGACAAAGAAATTTTCCCATACATTTATACACACGTAGCATTGCTGTTATCAGTGCCTAACCGGCCTAGTTAAAGAACCACCCGCCTATTTGCACGGTCAGCCCAAACGCAACCCATCCAAAGTGCTAAAGATAACACAGTTACAAACTATAAATAAATAAAACGCGCAAATTCATGCAAAAATTACAATTTTATACAAACACATTACATGTAATAAAATTACACTGCTGTACAAAAGTTTCGGTGCAACAATGAATTTGCATCATTAAAAAGAATAAATGCATTTCATTACTTAGGGTTCTCAGCTAAGTTGTCCAGCATCTCTTTTGCAGCCTCTACTTGACATATTTGCAAAAAAATTTGGTTTGCGCGCACAATTCAAATGGTTCAGTCCGAGTCAAATTTGATCAGAGATCAATATCTCATATTTCCTTTAATCACATATATTTATTTTGAATAAAACTATTTTGTGGGCGTGGCTATGAGAGTATATAATATTTCCTACTTCTACACATACTTTTTTTTTCAAGAAGTGTATCGGCAATTAACTGCATACAGAT
The DNA here is from genome assembly GCA_037783105.1 of Bactrocera zonata. Classification (NCBI taxonomy): domain Eukaryota; kingdom Metazoa; phylum Arthropoda; class Insecta; order Diptera; family Tephritidae; genus Bactrocera; species Bactrocera zonata. The sequence goes on from JBAWJQ010000405.1 coordinate 333,076, forward strand.
CACCCAGAAGTTGTGCTATGATCCTGACAAATTGCATAAGCACGCGCACTCTAATTATAAAAAACCAGAATCCGACACATACGTACGCTTTGATGCCTATAGTTATGAGTATTTCTTCACATATGCATATGTAAGTAGGTGTGAATGTCAATAAAAATTGTTGAATATTTCATAGTTGTCGTTTAACGAAAATAGTCGCCACAATTACTTCCTGAGGCGAACTCAAATTAAACGTAACGCCACAAGTCACAACAGAAATAAGTTCATACATACACCCATACATACATCATATAAACGTATAAAAGTCCAAATTTATGCGCGTACTCGTGTGACGAATAACGGTACTTTCACAATTACCGATTAAATTCACTAGTGATCAGTTTAAAAATAGAAAAGTACGCTGAGCCCGCCACACACAGCTTGGCGAAACATTAATAAACCTATAAACGCACACATACACACATCTGCTATTTATATATGTGTGACAAATTCTTGTTGAACATGGACTTACATATGATTTTAGACGAGAATGAAAGTACCCTGTAGGAAATTCAACGTCTTAAGTGTAGCTTAAAAATGTTGTAAATTGAAAAATGTCGATTATTTATTGCGTTTCTTGATTTTCTTCACTAAAAAACTTACAAAAGTGAAATAAAATTTAATGTTCCATTGAAATAATAAATGATAATGTTAAAAACAGCTTCGTAACAGCTAAGTAAGGGTAAGAACGTAGTAAAGTAGCAGGCAAAAGGCCGAATATCAAGGGTCCCAAAAATTTTAACATATGAAAGTGCAGAGCCTATAATTTTCACTTTTCAAAGAAGCTTTTTCCAAAAACAGAAACATCGAAAACTTTTTCTTATGTATATCAAGCTTTTTCGAAACCAAAAGAAAGTTACTTTTAAACCTTATTTGAAAATTAGTTCTAAAAAATATTAAAAAAAAAAATTGTTTAACAAAATACATATTTAATAAAATAGTTTTTTTGATATTTAAAAATTACATCTAACAAATTTTTGAAAATTACTTTTAAAAAATTATTTCAAAATTAAAAAAAAAATTAAAAAATATTTTTAACAAAATATTTAAAAATTGATTTTAATGATATATATAAAAATTGCTTTAAAATATATTTAAATTTTTTTTAACAAAATATTTAAAAACAAAACTAACAAAATATTTCAAAACTGTTTCTAACAAATGTTTGAAAATTACTTTTAAATAAATACAGAAATGACTCTCCGAAGCCGATTTTTAATAAATATTTAAAAATTATTTCTACCAAAACTTTTAAAAATTTCTTTTAACCAAATATTAAAAAATCACTTCTAACAAATTTTCGAAAATTATTAAAAAATTATTTCAAACAAAGTATTTAAAAATAATTTTAATAAAACATTTCAAATTTACTTTTAAAAATATTATAATTTTTTTAATAAATTATTTAAAAATAAATTAAATAAAACATTTAAAAATTACTTCTAGCAAAGTTTTGAAAATTACTTAAAAACGAAAATATTTAAAAATTGTTTCTATAAAAATATTTAAAATAATTCTAATAAAATATTTACTTCTATCAAGTTTTTACAAATTTTTTAAAAAGAAAAAATATTTAAAAATTATTTCTAACAAAATATTCAAAAAATTCTAAAAAAAAAAATATTTAAAAACTACTTTTAATAAAAATATTTTAAAATTACAATTAATAATAATATTTAAATATTTTTTTTAACAAAATTTTTAATAAATATTTCTCCCTTTTTTTTAAATTTACAAATTCGATGTATTCAAAAGCGTAAAAAATTTATAAAAACTCTGTAATATGTAAGAATTTAAAATAAAAAGAAACACAAAACAGGCTAATAAAGTTTTCAACACAAACTATTCATTCAGAATATCATTTAAAAGGCGCTGGGATACCAAAGTCACTCCTGTTAATCAGCTTTCATTTCATGCCGTGCCCTATAGGGTAGCGATAACCTTAACTTTCATTCACGCTAAAATGTGGTCTTCAATTTTCGCAAACCAATACCAATACACGTTACATTTCGTATATTATCCCTGTGTTTGCTATGCCACAAGTACTTTAGTTATACCGATTATATATATTCGCGAGTACACTTGCTGCCTTGATCCACAAATAAATAGTTCAGAAACGCTTTAGAATGGATCATTCACAAGTTAGCCCTCACTTCCGTCATTTGCGGCGTTGCTAGCGGAAGTCTCCAACTTGTTGTAAAAACTGTATCGTTACACACACGAGTACGAGTAACGAGTATAAACGAGCATAATATCCGCGTCCGCCAGCTGGCATACTAAATAAGAATTTGTCTTTACAACAATAAGACGTGCGAAAATATTTAATAAATACGTACATATGTGTGTGTGTGAAGAGAGAAATATTTACGCGTAATTGAAATAAAATATAAATTTTGTGTTGAAATTATAAAATCTGTGCATGGAAAAGGAAATATACGAAAAAATGATTTAAGGAAGCGTCGTTTGTGCATTCCTTTTCATACAGAAAAATTTAAAAAGTAAAAAAAATATGTATAAAAAAATATGTATAAAAACATATATATAAAAAAATATGTATAAAAACATACATATATATAAAAAAATATACATAAAATAAATATATTTAAACGTGTAAAATTATTCATAATAAAATTATCAATTCCTTAGCAGTATTTCGCATCTCCGACAAAAAAGTATAGCACAGAAAAACATTAAAAGCAAATCGAAGTCGAAACCGTTTCGAGTCGAATTTAAATTAAAGAAAAAAAAAGTTATTAAAAATATAAGTCATCAAACCAAAAGTATTATTTTCGTCAATCTACACTTAAATGACGACCTAAGCGTTACTTACATAATTAAGCATATTTATTAAAAGTATTATTAAATTAAACTGAAAAAGGCAAAATGTTTGCGTGGATGAGCGTTGTAAGCACGCGTTGTATGCCCATCGGCGCGCTTGTTATTCTAAATCTATGCGTGCGCGTGAGCTTTGGGCATACAATCCCCAGCAATGCGATACAGAAACGACTTTACGATGCCGTTGGGCCAGAATCTTGGTAAGTGAAGAGCTATCAAAAAAATATACATATATTAAACTAGTGAAAAATGCGTTAAAATAAAATCAAAGTAAAGAAGTAAAAAGGCTGCGCGTTTATGGACATAATCCGAAACAGTTAACTAGCCAACAGAATAGCAATATACAGTTTCTGAATATCAGAAAACATTGAATACTATTTTAAATTGAATTGATTTCTGTACTCGATTTGAAGTTGAACATTTAACTATTTTTGCAAAGCATCTTTTGTTATGAGAAAATCGTGCATCTACCCTTAAAACTCAGTCGTTGTCCCCATAACTTTCACTTCCCAACCAAAGATAAAATAATAATAAAGAAAGTTTCCTGTCATTTTTGTTGGATTATTTTACTTTTCCAATGAGTTTCTTATTGCTTTTATTATTATTTTTTATTTTTTATTTTTTTTTATCTTCAAAAATTATCAGCCCTGGTCTATAATAAGTGTTCATATCATTATTAGAAGAAGTTTCGTAACTTTGTGTACGCTTGAATCTTCTTCGAAATTTCAAGTGAAACTCATTCACTCTACCGAAAGTAGCAAACCTTTGCTTTTACTTCCAAAAAGCTTAATATTAAGGGGTTACATGGATTTCCTTGGGTAAAAAACTGCCTTTTTTCTACAAAATTTTTCTCATATAAAAATATAAATATTTTATTCGAATTTTTTATTGTTACAAAAATACACTTCTAGCAAAAAAATTCTTAAATTTTTTAAAAAAATACAATATTTTAAACTCGCCCATTGCGACGCCATTTTCGGTGGCCCTTCGGAAAAAAGATTCGCCCGCGTTGGCAGGATATTTTCTTATAGGATCATCTAGAGTAAAAAAAATACATGTTTAGTTCAAACCTAAACTTAGAACTTGGACGAAAGAAAAAAACTGAAATTTTATTTTTTGCCAGACATTTTTACAAAAAAATTAAATCTTCGCGACAAATAAAACCATTATTCCAAGTTGTTAAGAATTGTATCTCAAAGACCCGTGTAAAATTCCATTAAGATCGATTGAGTAATTCAAAAACACAGTTTCGAAAAGAAAAGCATTTAAAGGCGGCGCCTAGCCTAGCAAATAGTTAGCCTCTCAAAGCTATTACTCGGATCGACTTGAAAATTTAGAAGAATATTCTAGAGGCATTGTAAAATTTAATAAGACGATTATTTGAAACCCCTCAAAACGAGTAGGCATCGAACCCATCAGAATTTAAAATTTAACTTTGTGATCCAACTCTTCGTTTTATATACTAACGCTATCTAAACAGTTCTTAGTATATTTTTCTGTCAAACACATCATATTTAACGTTGCGGTTACCGTTCCGATATCTAAAAAAAAAACAAAAGGAAATTAGCTGTTCATTATAAAGTGTAATTTTATATTTATGTACGATCCTTTTCTTAAATTTCATATACTTTTCGTGGTAACACTTTATAGCTAAAGTGACGTCACTTTCATTTGCCCACGAAAGGCAGCTGAAGTGTATAAAATCAAAATGTTAAAAATTGATGCACTTCTTGGTCCCAGATATTTTTTCACAAATCAACAAAATCATTTTTGATCGACCAATATAAGTATGTGTAGAAATTGATAAGCCATCGAAAGTATACCTGTAGTTCTGGTTTAGCATTCAGTGTCTTACTTTTACTTTTTATTTCGCACTTTCAAGATTAAGCTATATGTTTAAAGATTTTTGATGACAGAAAAAGCATTTGATGCAGTAGACGTCTGAATTTTGAGCGTTTTTTGGCAACTGAAAAAAAAATTTACTATCAATTTTTTTTGTAATTTATTTATTTATTCGTATATGTGAGGAGTACACATATCTCATTTCTAAAAAAATATTTTTTTTCCTTAAAATAATTTCAGTTAATTTTCTTTCCTTGAAATAGAAGAGGAAAAAAGACCATGTTCTCGTCGCCAAAATTTCTACCCTTGTCGCCATCTGAAAAGCAAAAACATTGATGAATTCTTGATTAGTACGAACATCTCAAGAAGCTGCAAAACTGAAAAAAATCATAAAATGCCGGTTGCTCTAAAATAAAGTTCGATTTTTTCACTAATTCTTTAACTTTGTTGAATTTTTTAAAAATATTACATATTTTATTTTTTTATTTTTGTTGCTTCATGTGAATCTTTTAAAAATATTACATATTTTAGTTTTTTATTTTTGTTGCTTCATGTGCTAGAGAGATATTTAAAGAATGTTCATGTCGTATTTCAAGTAAATCGGTGAATTAAAATTTGAGATATTGTGGCAACTGCATCGAAAAAGTAGTTCAAAAAATAATGTGTTTGAAGTTTTACGTAAAGTGGACCATTGTTGCAATCGCCGCAACACTATAACTTCGAAAATAATTGAATTGTGAATTTTAAAAAATCGTTTCCAACACTATATGACACAATGTGATTGCGAGCACTGGAGACATACGACTGCAACGGCATCTATTGACAAACGACGAAAGAACTTTTTCGACTACCCAATATTTCTGAATATCTAAACTATCAAATTATGAAAAAATTTAAATTTTTTCAATTTTTTAGACTAGAATACTCCTTAAAAAAAAATGTTTGAAATAGGTGCACAATAAGTGCGCGTTTGGTATGGAATTTCATTAAAGTAACTTCAAATACGCAAAATACCAGCAATTCCTGGCTTAAATTCCAAAACTGTACGTGTCTTTTTGCATTAGGAAATTTATGAATTTGTTTCAAGCAAAGCTGCTTCTTGCTGCACATGAAAGCATCAAAAAATGCATGTGACATTAGCGCAACATTTCAAGGTGAAATTTCAAAGTTGAAAACTCGCCATAATTTGCAGTGAAATTATCGCTGTCAGCTCTAAATGAGCAAGCATTAAATTGAATGAAAGTACAATTTAAATGTGTGACATATGTATCTACAGGCATAGGTATATATAATATATAAAATGTGTGGGCGCGCTTGAAAAAACATCATAAAAATAGATTTTTAGTGGACGTTAGTTAGAAAGTATAATTAAATAAGTCTTACACTTAAAAACAAAAACAAGTTATTTATCGGCAACTTAAAGCGATTTTCTTTCTGGGTAATAAAATACTAGTTTTTAAAGCAAAGTTATGTCGTAATAATTTAGTAAAGTGAACATTTAATGGTTGTTTTATCCTTATTTCCATCAATAAAAATATCTTACTTTATTGGCATAGCTTTTAAAATCGTTGAAGTTAGAAGTGTCTAACTTAGGGTAGAAGCAGAGTTGTGCGAATAGAATCACGAAAGACCATAGGGTGGGTCATCTAACGTTTTGAATTTGAATTATCTATATTTCGATATTGGAAACGTCAAATACCATTCTGAAAGTGACAGATATTCAGTAAAAAGTCTACAATTTACGAAATGGGTCGCTATTCACTAGAAGAAAACTGAGAAATATTGAAAACTTTTTTCAAAAGTTCGTTTGACCGAAGATGGTCAATTTTACAGAAAAATCATCTTTTCGGACGAGGCTCATTTCGAACTCGATGGTTACGTTAACAAGCAGAATTGTCGCATTTGGGGCACAGAAAACCCGCACGTAATCGTTGAGAAGCCAATGCATCCAGCACGAATCACTGTATGGTGCGGATTTTGGTTTGGTGGAATCATCGCCCATTTTTCTTCGAAAATGAAGGAGGAACCGCCGTAACCATCAATGAGTGATATCGCGCAATGTTAACCGAATTTTTCTTCAAGCAAATTGAAGAGGAAGACTTGGACAACATTTGGTTCCAGCAGGACGGCGCTACGTGCCATACAGAAAACGCTACGCTCAATCTTTTACGCTCTATCTTCAAATTTAAAATTTTATATGGCCCACCCATTACAACGCGCTCAAAGTAAAACTAGTATATAGTAGACACAATGTAATTGGTAGCACTGAACATAACGACTGCAATGACTCCAACGACTTCTATTAACAAAATACGAAACGACCTTTTCGACTACCCAATATTAACATTAGATAAAATCTGCGGACATACGCCTATTAGATTCAGACACTACTCGCCTGTAACCAAAAATAAGAAGTTTATTTCTTTTTGAAAAATCTGCTTCAGTTTACTCGCTACAAGTAAGACTATTTGTAACCACTCATCGGAAGTCTCTCTATCTCTGCTTCAGCTAGCTAAAATATATTCGTAGACCTTCTATTATGGTAGTTCAGTCGAAAGAGCAGTTTTTATACAATCAGTTGATTTCAATGTCAGTATCCGATAAACGTACCTGCAAAGCAGTGATCAGTATAGAACAACTACAACTGTGGGTCCATGATAAGGTGCTAACCTGTAGACAGAAAAAATCCCTAATGAATTGTAATTCGACTTTTTGTCGTGGGAACGGTAAGGTGCTAACTTATAACCTTGTGCCGACTACCCTTCGTCGTGTATCCCCCAATGGTGAAGCAATAAATTCCTGATGTGCAATAATTTGACCGTCTGTGGTGAGAACGGTAAGGTGCTAACATGGAACCTTCTACTTCGTTTTACCTTTCGTTATACTACAAGTATGTCTTCGATTGGTGACGCTTTCCCTCTAGGCCGCGCGGTTTATTTGCTTAATGTTACTTAAATATTAGAACACATTTCTGCTTCCGTTTATCCACTTCTGTTACCTCTGAAAGGTCTTCAAATACTTTTCGGTTTCACGCACTTTGAGTTCAATTAAATCCTTTACGAAACTATAAAAATTTAGTCACAAATTGAAAGTATCACTCAGACGTTAAAAACGAAAACTTTTACTGTATTTTTATACGAGTGACACCGAAGATTCGAAGATATTTATACAGACGACGTTGGTGCAGAGCCTAGCTGCATGATGGCCTCTTTTTGCCGGGTCTTCAGACACATTTGCTTGAAAATTTATATTTGGTTAAAGTGGTTAATGTATCCGTTTTTATTTCTCGCTAGCCAAATCTATTGTCATGGACCGCTGCTGCACACCGTACAAATGGCGCATCTTTACCAGGACTCTAAAACGTTTGTCGACATGAAGCTGAAAAATCTACCGGAAAAAACTATGGAGGAGTTCAACGCGTTCATGCTTAAGTACAACAACACACCAACCGAGGCGGAGATACAAGATTTCGTTGATGTAAGTGGAGATACATACACATATACATCATACCTATAAAGATTTGAAGTCTTTTTAACAATAGCATTTAGCGATTCTACAATTTAACCCACTTACTTTGCTTGCTACTTTTAGACACATTTCGAGGAGCGGGGTAAAGAATTTGAAAGTTGGATACCGAGTGACTGGAAGGAAAATCCTGAATTCTTGAACGCCATCAACGATCCAGATCTCAAACAATGGGGCTCCGATTTGAATGGTATTTGGAAGGAGTTGGGCCGCAAAATGATCGAAGACGTGCACAAGAATCCAGAATACTATTCGATAATACCTGTTGATAATCCAGTTATAGTGCCAGGTGGTCGTTTCATGGAATTTTACTATTGGGATTCTTATTGGATTATACGCGGTCTATTGTATTCGGAGATGTACGAAACGGCACGTGGCATGATCGAAAACTTTTTATCGATTGTACAGAGATTCGGTTACATACCGAACGGTGGTCGTGTTTACTACTCGGGACGTTCACAGCCACCATTCTTAACAGCTATGGTTAAGGCTTATGTTGACTTCAAGAAAGATTACAGTTTTGCTTTGGAAGCTTTGGATACTTTGGAACATGAATTTGAATATTGGATGAATAATCACACTGTGCAGGCGAAGGGTTATGATGTTGCTATCTATACAGATGCCTCCACTGGTCCACGACCGGAGTCCTACCGTGAAGATATTCTAACATCGAAAGATTTCCGCACCGACGAGGATAAGGAACAACACTATACCGAATTGAAAGCTGGCGCTGAATCCGGCATGGACTTCAGTTCACGTTGGTTCGTCAATGAAAATGGCACAAATGATGGTAATCTTACCAATTTAAAGACACGCTCAATTGTGCCCGTCGATCTTAATGCCTTACTGTTTATGAATGCGAAAATAATTGCGGAATTTCATGACAAAGCAGGAAACAAAGCCAAATCTGCTGAATATGAAGCGAAGGCTGCAAGGATATTAGAGGTTAGTATATTGACGTATTAGAAAACGTTGGTGAGATCACTGTCCTTCTGTATATGCAAGAATAATAGCCAGAACGCTATATTAGAAGAAAGAGCTGGATTTGAGACAATTTTAAATCTACTTCCGATGGGGTGGGGTTACGACTATACCAATATCTTCTACAGAGATGAAATGAATAAAAACGTTAATCGATTCTATTGGTAATGACTTCACATTTTTGTGGGTTGTTGTTGTTGTAGCTACAGAAAATATTCCTAAAGTAATTTCAAGAATGGTTCCCAGTACAATCCTTGACAGGGTAAAACTACGTATCCTTTCCGGTTATTTAGGCTCAACTGTCATAAGAACGGACCGTTATATATATATACTAAATATAATTAGTTGCTGACCCGAAAATCGAAATCAGTTGTACAAAAAACCAGCTGCGAACAAAAATTATAATTTTTTTCTTTTTAAATTTACTTTTTCAAGGCTATCCAAGCTGTACACTGGAATGAAGAAGCCGGTGTTTGGCTGGACTATGATATGATAAATCAGAAACCACGTAATTACTTTGTACCCACCAATTTGTCACCACTCTATACGGGCGCATTTAATAAATCCGACTCAGAGAGAATCTCGGCATCTGTGCTAAAATACATTGACGATTTAAAATTGGACAGCTACCCCGGTGGTGTGCCGAATACGCTCGCGCATACCGGTGAACAATGGGACTTCCCTAATGTTTGGCCACCAATGCAATATATACTCATTAGAGGTTTGGAGAACTTGGGCACGCCTGAGGCAAAGAAACTGTCAGAGCGATGGGGACATCGCTGGGTCAAATCGAACTTCGAGGCATACAAACAGACACAGGCGATGTTTGAAAAGGTTTGCAGCAATTGAAAAGTCTTCAAAATTTCAGAATATTGATTTTTTGTTTTTGTTTTTTTTTTTTGATTTTCTAATTTTGTCATAACAGTACGATGCGTTACACTTTGGTGGCCATGGCGGTGGCGGAGAGTACGAGGTGCAAAAAGGTTTTGGCTGGAGCAATGGCGTAATTATTGAGTTCCTCACAAAATATGGTGGCGACTTGTCCCTATCGAATAGTGCGGTATCAACAGGTGACGATGCGTTTAAAAAATAGAGAAACTAAATTCACTTAAAAAATAGAAGAATATAAAAACAAAAATCGCGACTCATTACAGTTCATTTGTCTTTGTTGTTGTTATTGTCTCACAGCATATTGCTAAACTATATAAATATATACATATATCTATATATATATATTATATAATTAGAAAATATTCATCTAAGATTGCATTGTAATTGTACAATAAATAAAATAGATAAACAAATTATTAAAAATTATTATAAATAAAATTGAAAATTTGTTTCATTAAAGCGTTAGGACATACACACATACATGTATACATATGTAAACACACATAATAAATATTAAATGTGCATTTACTCATACCACAATCGTTCTCATACAAAACCTCTTTTTCACCGCGCGCTCTGTGAAGGCTGAAATCGGTCATACATACATATGTGTATATGTGAAATAAATGTACATAAAATAAATGTTATATTTTCATTGAAAGTCTTTTTACTCGTTATACACCAATGCAAATAACCTAATTTTTATTTACAAGTTAGCGCAAAAAAATGTTGTATAAATGCATGAGCCAAAATATGAAACAGTCCTAAAAAAACTAAATAAAGAAATATTTTTTATAAAAATAAGTTATATTCATATAATATATGTATGTACATATGTACATATAATATATTTTTGAACTTTTTGGTCCGGTTTTCCCTCAAAAATATAATTGTTTAAGTTAATTAACTAAGTTAAAGATTAATTTCGTTTAAAAGAAGTCATAAATTATTTCATAAAATCATAAATTATAAATTCTTTTTCAAATTTAATACTTAATAAAATTAAGTATTAAATAAATACTAAGCATATTATATATTTTTATTAATGGTTATTTCTTTTTTATTTCTTTGATTAAAAAATAAAGCACAGGTAAAAAAAATAATTTTATTATGATATTAAAAATATATTTATTATAATTTTTAACAATTAAAACAAAAGTTATTTAAAAAAGTTAAATTTCTTTCAAAATAATCGTTTCCAAAAAAAAATTGTCTTATTACATTTAATTATTCACTATATTTCTTAAATTTATTTAAAAATAAAAATTATTTATTAGTTTTATCAAATTATTATTAATTTTGATGTAAAAATAAACTAAAAGTAAAATTGAGTGAAAAACCAACTTATTATGATATGAAATATAACTCATATATGTATATAAATAAAATTTTTAAACAAATAAAAAAATCATTTTTAATACCACTTAAGTTTTAACTCCATTAAATTATCTAATGAATTAAAAAAAATGGTTTTGTTTAAAAATTATTTTCGTTTTTTTTATTAATAATTTTTATTAAATTATTACTTCAATTTTGCCTTAGAAATAAACTAAAAATAAAATTTAATGAAAAACTAAATTATTAAAATATATTTATATAATTTTTGAACAACTATTATAAAAAAATTAAAACAAAATCATTTTAAATACTATTTAAATTTTAACTCCTTTAAATTATTTAATGAATTAAAAAATTTGTTTTGTTTAATCATTTTATTTTATTTATCTTTATTTTGTTTTAGAAATAAACCAAAAGTAAAAACTAAATATATAAATTTAAATAGAAAAAAGCAAATTATTATGACCCAAAAATATATACAATTTACATACATATATGATATAAAAATATTTCTTTATTATGCTACAGAAATATATGCATATTTTAGTTTTAAGCAATTAAAAACTTAAATATCATTTTAAATTCTATTTAAATTTTAATTCCATTAAATTAGTTAACATATTTTGTATTTTTTTTTTTGTGAAGTAATTTTTGTTTTGAGTTTTAATTGCCCTTTTTGAGTTAAAATAAAAAATAAAATAGAAGTAGAAACAAATAAATTTGAACTAAAAGAAAGTCAACTTAATATGATTTAAAAAATCCATATTTGTTATGACTTCTTATCAAATAAATTAAATTTTTATAAAAAAAAAATATTTAATATATTTTTCTATTATTTTGTTATTATTATTTTTTTTTTTTTGCGGGTGAGGGGTTGGAAAATGCCTTCCCCCCTCTAAAGGACCGTATTACTATTATTATTATTATTATTATTATTATTATTATTATTATTATTATTATTATTATTATTATTATTATTATTATTATTATTATTATTATTATTATTAATATTATTATATAAACTTTAAAATATTTTTTTTAATTAACCTTTTAAATAAAAATATAGACACTTTTTTATTTTAAAAATAAAACATTTATTTTAACTCCATTAAATTATTATTTTTTAATAGAAATGAAAATATATTATCAAAATCAAATAAATATTTTCAATTTAGTTTAGTTCTAGATTCAAGTATACAATTATTTCAAAGAAAAAAATAAATTAACAAAATCAATAAATTTAATATTTTTTTAAACGAGAAATATTTTATTTATTCCAGTTTTTATTTATTTATTAACAGAATTAGTTGAAATAATAGCAATATTTATAATTTTAATATATTTATTAAGTACATATTGTAAATTGATTATTTGTTTTTTGAAGAAAACTTAACCTCAAACTAATTATACTATCTAATTTGGCACGAACTGATAAAATAAACTACATTTCACGTATTCAAATACAAATATTCATAATCACACTTGACACTTGTTGTAAGCCTCGTCAGTACCTTCGGAATTCCTAAATGCCTTCTAAATTCGCTGAAGGTTTTCGGTTTCCGGTCGTTTTTGGAGCGCCATTTACTAAATTGTCATCAAATTGAAGTTTTTTTTTATTGAAAATCGCCAAGCATGTAAACAAACGCTGTCACAGACACCAATTAGTTGCACAATGAACCAATCCGAGTCAAATTTGATATGGTTCACCAAACAACTGTAAAGAAAGTGAGTTCCTCTAAATCAAATCTCAAACAGGAATAGAGCTCAAAAACTTTAACATCCTCTAGACTGGTGGGCGTACCTTTAATTTTAGCAGTTAGCGAAATCTGCAGCAGTTCGTCTGTCTGTATATAAGCGAACTACAATAAACAAAGAAATTTTCAAAATCGGACTACTCTGCGATATAACTATATAATCAGTTGCCATAGAAACTAGATAAACCGAATGATCAAAAGCAAGTAATAGTATGGAAACTTCTTTATTTGTAAATAATATCTTAGCTTCGTTTTCTATCACGTTTTTTATTATCATTTTTTTTTACTTTTTCAACAATAATTTGTTAAAGTTTTTATATTTTTAATGCCCCTTTTCACACCATTACTCGCTGTAAATACACAAATAATGAAGCATTCAACACATTTTTTCTTTGTTTTATCCTAAGTAATTTTCATAAGTGCAATTAAAAATATAATATTTTTATTAAATAAAAATAATAATAATAGCTTTCTAAAATAAAAAAAAAAATAATAATAACTTTCATTAAAAAATAAGATTTATATGTTTAATAAAAAAATAAAATATATTAATAAAAATTTTCATCGTAAAAAAAAAATTCTCTTGAAAAAAGTAATAGGCATATAATCCAATAACTACATAACTATGCACTACATATATTTTACACTAGTTGTTTACCACAATCAAAATATATTCTTTTGCAGTTTCGAAAAATACAGTTTTCAGTTTGACTGTTGCGCTGCTGATTTCGGTGTTCGGCACAATGCTGGGTAAATCGTTGTGGTGAGGTAGGTTCTCAAAATTGATTAAGAATATATTGCAGAGATGCGAATTCAATTAAAATTTATTTGCAGAATCCAATTTAAGTCGTCTGACACACTTTAGAGGCATATAAAGACGAGATTGTATATGACCATGACTTGCTTCGTTACTTACACACAACCACACATACATTGCGTACAATGCCTTATGTATTTTTCCAGTGACTTGTATTAATTTATACTACATGTATATGGAATCTAAATTTATTTTAAGTTTTATTTCAACTTGCACATTACACTAATTACGCTCTTACACATTTATTTTATTCTATTTATTATATTTTTATTGTTCTTTTTTGCTTTGCTTTGCTTTTAATAAAATATATTTATGTATATTGTTGGCAATAGTTCATTAGCTAGCACACTTTATGTACCTTTTGCAAGAAGCGAATACAGAAAACAAAATTTTACATATTCAAATATTACTCATTTTATGAGCGATGCTATGACTGGATATGATTGCTTTCTTCTTTTTTTTTTTGAATTCAACAAACATACATACACATAACTATCATCTGATATCGAAGTATGCACAGGAGCCTCAACCAACATGAACAGATAATATTCTCAATATTTCGATTTTTTTTAACAAAAATATCATTATTTTTCTATAAAATTTTAAACCCTAAAAGGAAAATATGTTTTTTTGTTTTTTTTTTTTCGAGACAACAAACTGTCAGACTATCTAAATGATTTTTAATATAGGTATGTAAGAATGTAGTACCAAGTACTTAAAAGTAAATAAAAGCGAATTAGTATGTAGTTGCTCAGTTAGCGGGTAGCGGTTCTTGACTAAAGTAGGGCGCCGTATTTGGTTTTAACAGTGTATGGCAAATATCACAGACACGTACGATTTTTTTGCGCGGCCCCGACGGCACTGTCTTCGTCAGACATTTTTCACAGTAGATGTGTCCACAATGGCGACAATGAATTTTACGTACAGTCACTGTGAAATAGGTGCTGCATGTGGGACAATTATCGACGTCTTCATCCTCTTGCCAGCGCACTTCCGTATCAGATTTGCGCAGCTTTTCCAAGGACATCTGCAAAAAGGGATTGGAAACAGTTGATTGGGCAAAGATTATAGACACGAAAAAATTAAAAACTAATTGAAAAAAATTTTAATTAAAACAAAAGTAAAATAAAAATAAATAACCTAAAAAAAAAAATAAATAACCTAAAAAAAATAAATAAAAAAAAAAAATACAAAATAAATTAAATTAAATAAAAAAATTAATAAAATTTAAATATTTAAAATTAAAGGGATAATAAAGTAATAGAATTTAATTAAAAATTAAAAAAAATTAAAAACCATTGTTCTTTAATGGCGTAGAGACCGCTTACGCGATCATAGCCGAGCTTAAAAAATATTATAAACAAAAAACTACTAAAAATAATTGATTCAAAAAACAAACTATAAACATACAATAATAAGAATTATTTTTAAAATAAAAAAAAAAAAACAAATAAACGCGCATATTGTACCTGCAAATTTTGTGATAATTTTACAAAATCTTTCTGCACTTGCTCGCTGGTTGCCAAATCATCTTGGAGAATTTTGATTTTTGTCTTATAATCTGCATTCATTTTAGTTAGCTTTTCCTGCAATTTTCAAACAAAATCGAAAAAATTATTATATAGCGCAAAATGTCAGTCGGAAAATGGCAATTACAATAGTATCCTGTAATTCGATGATCTCAACGCGAAACTTCGATATCTGCCTGTTCAGCTCGGTTTCCTTGCGTTCCAGTGTAGACTTGGCCGTTTCATAGGTTTGAATTGTTACCAGATGTTCGGTTAAGCGATCTCTACAAAATAATTATAACATTTTTTATATTTTATGGGAAAACTAAATATACAACATCTGATTTTCTCAGCAAAATTCAACAAAAATTATTACAGCTTACAAATTTAATAAAATTAAATTAATTTAAATATATTTTAATAAACAAAAAGTATTTAGAAAGAAAATATATATGACTTTTATTAATATGAACAAATATGCGGACGACTAAAATATTTAAAGCAAAAATAAATACATGCAACTTTTAAAGCCTGCCCACTTACTGCCACGATTTGTTGTCGGTTTGCATCTTCTTCTTGTATGCCAATCGCTCATTATTACTTTTTTCCAATTGATCGCGCAAAATTTGAATTTCATCCAGCGAGGTTACACATTTTTTGCGTTCAAATTCACTACTAACTCGCGCTTGTATAAGATCGTTTTGCTGTTGCAATATTAATTCTTGTAACTCCTCAACTGTGTTGGGTAAGTTAATCTCTTGGCTCTCGATTTCCTCAGAAGATGCTAAATAACGACCGGAAAGAAAGTCGTTATCTGCCTGCAATGTTTCCAGTTGTTTGTTGACGCGCTCGCGTTCGTCCCTGACACGTTGCAGCTGCCGCATGACTTCTTCCTTGGTATCGAGGAACTTTTGCTGCAACTCTAGCAATTGTTCTTCGTTTGATTTTACCTGCTCGCGCAATTTTTGTACTTCTGTTTTGTGAGCTTCACGTCGCTCTTGCCATTGATCTTCCAAGTCTTTACGCAAAGCAGCTTCCTTTTGTAAGTCTTCACGGGAGGCGGCAATTGCTTTTTGCATAGCATTGATTGTGTTTTGATCTTCGGCGTTTTTCGCCAGCGATTCTTGAAGCTGTTTTTCGAATTGCAAGCAGGCATCACAGGATATAGTGTTGATATCTATGGAAGTGGATTTGTTAATAGATATATCATCTTTTGGCGTTCCATTTTCTTGCGCTATGGCATTAGTTAATGCGCTGCTTTCTTGATTTCTTAATTTGTCATCTGTTTCACGTAGTTTTTCCTTTAATGCTTCCATTTCCTCTTGCAACTGTACCACAATTGAACGTAAAACTTCAGCATCTTCTTGCGCCTAAATTTATGTTATGTAATATAATGTTTTTAACTATGATTAGAACAACTACAATACTTACGTAGTCTTTTTTACCACTTTTAGACTTGCTATTTTCATCAATACTCTCCGGCTGATTAAAATTGTTTGCTATTACACTACCCGCAGAGTCGCCACCCAACTTTCTTAAAGTCTTTTTTACGTGACTCAGCATTTGTTGAGGCGCCAAGCTAGTAGTTTCTACAGGTTGTTGTTGTACATGATCGCGGAACTCACGATTTTCCTGCCAAAGCTTGTTATTTTCTTCTTTCATGCGCTCTAACTCAGCCTTTAAAATTGTCGACTCTTCAATTGTATCTAAATTAAGGAAAATGTTAAAACGATATTACTATTAAATGAATAATGGTAAAGCACCTTGCACCAGTTGCTGCAATGACGAAATTTCCTCCTGCGCCTTACGTTCTTTTAAACGTAACTCATTTTCCGACTTTAAATCCGCGACCACGAATTGAGACTTCATCTCGTCCAGTTCTCGTTGCAATTTTTTACGATCTGCATGGCATTTGTTGAGTTCCGTCTCCTTCTGTAAATAGAGTTCCTTCATTTTTGCTCTTTGTGCGTTAAATTCATTTTGTATTTTCCTTTTCTCCTCTTGTAGACCATCGACAAGCTGTTGCAAATTTTCTGAGGAGTCAAAATTTAAAAACAATCAATATACACTTTTGCATGAAAATACAGTTTAGTCCTATATTATTACCATCATTTCCTACTGTCGCCACATCCGTGGGATCAGGTGCACTAGTTTCCTTTCCTTCCATTTTAAAACGATCTTTGCATGATTTATTCAATTAATTTTTTCACTTTAACCAATATTATAAATTTTCTTCTTCTTACTACTCTTTCAATCAGAATAGTAAAGTAGTCCGTATCACAATAAATTCATGTTTGAGACAATTTGGTATCACGATAACAGTTTTGTGGAAGTATTATGCTGAGCCTTATTGTTGGTAAGCAGATGTGAGCTACAAATAAACAAGATTTTATAAACAAATTGTATTCTTTATATTTTTAGAAAAATACTTTTTAATTGTTTGTTTTCCTCTTAAAACAATTAAAAATGTGACCGTCAGTTTTATGGATAGTTTCATAAATGATAACTGGCAACTCCCGCTACGTAACTCAATTCTTCTTTGTTTATTATTATTCTAGCCATTTGGATATTTTTCACGTTTTGTTTTCTTCGTTTCTTTCCTTTTGCTTTATCACGCTGGACACATGCGTTTTACAGTCAATTCGTAATAAAATATTTTTCTTCAGATTGCTGCTACATTTCCTCAATTTGAAAATATTAAAGCACAATGGTAAGAGGATATCATATTTTTGTAGTTGAATTCATTTAATTATCCTTATCTCACAGGGTAAGAGCAAGAAAGCTTTCATCGATCGCAAAAATGCTGTGACCTTTCATTTGGTGCACAGAAGTCAACATGACCCTCTTGTAGCCGATGATACTGCGCCTCAACGTGTGTTGGTGGAAGCGACTCCGCAGAACCAAACTAAAACCGCAGATCCAGAAAATACTACTAAACGCCGTGAAGAACAACAGAAGTTTGGTATATTTTTTGATGATGATTATGATTATCTACAACATTTAAAAAAGCCGGAGCAGGAAGTGGTTTGGGAGTATGTTGAAAACCCAAATCATGCACGCAAACGAATTGAAGAAGGCGCAGTAACTACCGCTCCAAAATTGGCATTGCCAAGTTCAGTATTTGCTTCTGAATTTGAGGAGGATGAAGGTATGTTAAACAGAGCGGCCACCGTTTCTGGACCACGACCAGATTGGGACCCAGATGTAGTTGCTGCATTAGATGAAGATTTTGATTTTGATAATGAGGACAACCTGTTGGATGATGATTTTGTTGTGAAAGCAATGGCAGAAGGTGAAGATGATGATGAAGAAGGTGAATATGAGGATGATGACAATGAAGATGAATCATCTTCTAATATGGAGGAAAATGATGATCAAGATTTTGATTCTGACGATTTGAATGAAAGTGATGAAGAGGAGGATGATCAAGAATTAATGGATCGACTTGGACCATTATTGCGTGAACGTCGTTTTAACGATGAGGAAACTAAATCGCGATTCACAGAGTATTCTATGTCCTCAAGCGTTATTAGGCGCAACGAACAATTGTCATTGTTAGATGATCGATTTGAGCATTTTTATGCTACATACGATGATCCCGAATTAGGAGATCTAGCCTGTGAAGAAATTGAAGGAGATTGGGATCAGAAGCATCGAGTTTTGATGCAATGCTACAGAGAACACAAACGCGGCAAAAGAGTGGAACCGTACAAAAAGGAATGGGATCGTGAACGGGTTGAAAAATATCGTAATATTGTTGATGGTGAAGAGGATCCAAATGAGGAATTGGTTGAAGTAGAAATGAATGAAGATAAACAGAAAAAATGGGATTGTGAATCTGTGCTCTCAACATATTCGAATATTTATAATCACCCAAAACTCATTGCAGAGCCCACACGTAGAAGTCGTCGGAGTAGTAAAGCTGAATCAAATGATGGCCCAAATAAAATTGAGATTGATCCGAAAACAGGAATGCCGTTAAATGTTTTGAGAAATGGGGATAATAACCAACTTACTGAGAAAGCTTTAGCAAAACTTGGAAATGGAGCGATTTCGTCGGGCGGTCCAAAATCACTGTGCAACAAGTCTTTAATATCTACCTTAAGTGTATTATCCCTTCGACCTAAAGACGAAACACCTGAAGAGAAGCGGGAACGTAAACGTCTTTTAAAAGAATATAGGTTAGAACGGCGGATCGAAAAGAAGGCAAACACTGAGGCCTTTAAAGAAGAAAAGAAGCGCCAAACTCACGTTAAAATCAATCAAAAATCCAATCAGCAAGGCAGTAAAATTGTGTAACTTATATACATATGTTAAATGCTATAAACCGTTGTATAAAAAATTAATTTGTGTCAATAAAAATGCAAATAATAGTTTATTAATAAATATATAATATTTTTTTTTACTAATTTTGCAAGGCATTGAAATAATAATAATAGCTAATTTTATCAAACAAATGTTTGTCTTCATACCAGTTTTCAGATATATTCTGGAATTCGAAATTCGGTACTTCTGAAAATGTATTTATTTTTTATTTTCGTTTTCACTCACAGATATGCTGCAAAACGTACTACACGGGAAATTTTTCGCAAGGGAACCCTGTCAAAAAATATTGAGTCGAGAAGAACATGAACATAGAAAAGTCAGTTTCGCATCAATGAAGTTAAATTGTGCTCCAATTGTTAAAATTTCGGCATTTTAATTTTGAAAAACTTTGAATATATAATTTTTATAAGAATTTATTGCATAATGTATGGGTTTATAAGAAATAATATTGTGCAGTTAATTGTAGATCGAAAAAAGTGAAAAGATATGCATAAGCAGAAACTTGCAATGCAATAACTATGCCATTGCATTGGTGTGAGAAAGAGATGGGTCGAATTGGCCAGTGATGCAAGTGCGGCCAATAAGTATAAGAAAAAAGGAGTTGGTTCTATGAGTGTCAGCTGGGTCTGTCAAAACGAATGAAAACAGGAAAATTTGCTTTTGTTTGTTAGTTTGTCTTTAATTCTTCCGCTGTCTACTTTATGCAAATTTTATGAAAAACTGAATTAATGATCGTGAAAAGAAGAAAAGAAATCTAATTGTGGCACATTTAAATGACTTTAGATTAAAGGAATCGTAGAAAAAATGAAAATAACCATTAAATTGTTGACCATATAAACATGAAAATATGTATGAAAAAAATAGTTGCAAAGACATTCCAGCATTGAAAAAAGAACAGTGAAGAGAGCGTTCTGATAAATAGGGGAAGTGATAGATAAAGAAACGCGAAAAAAGGAAAACTGATGAAAATGAATCGAATAGTAATGGGATACAAAGGAAAAACGAAATCAAAGAACGGGAACGAATAAACGACGCACGACTTTATCCATCCACCACTATACACGGGTAGGAAGAAAAGTGATGCGATAAATCTGAGATCTATAGAAGAAATGTGCTTCAGAGGCTATAGAAAAATTGCAGAAAAAACGAAACGCAACAATTTTGAATATAAACTCGAGTTAATCTCGATTCAAAAGAATTGTAATCCTCATTTTTGTGACCAAAAGTTGGCTTTTCAAGGGTCAAAATGAGTCCACAGGTCAGGTAAGTCTGAATTTTAATTAATATATAAATGTATATTGCGTACCCGCATAATAGGGCTGATTTGTTGTGCATACATATGTACATATAAGCATTTGATTAAAATAATTATTCGCTAAACATGTACAATTAAACACCAGAATATCGCCCAGAAAAAATATTGTAAACAGAGATTTGTACTTTTGCTTATTCGAAAGAAAAGTGATGAAAAGCAAAAGCCAAGCTTATTATTTTTGTAAATAAATAGTGCTAAACTTATATTAGAGTGTTGAAGAATATGCGCATAACAAATAAAAAGTTTTTATTTCTCTCCTAACCAACATTTCTCAATGGAAAAATTACCGATTTAATCCATATGAACGAATTAAAAAAGATGGTTAGGGCGTTTATTTATGTATGTATAGAAGTGAAATCGGTATTATAGTGCTCGAACGTATTTTCCTAATTTGTAAGATATCTTTCGTTACATAAATTTATTTTCTAAATAATCTCCGTCAATAAGTCTATGTTTTGCTCCTGTCAGTAATTTTATGTCATCAGTGAATTAAACTAGAAATCCATCCCAAAAGTAGTGCTATGAAAAAAATAAAATGGCATGGAAATACTGCTGAATGACAATTAGAAGTAATACTACTTTGTTCTAATTGTGTAAACAATTACACATTTTATATGTGATTTATGGTTATAACGATATTTATATATATTTTTAACTTTCTGTAATTCCAGAAAGATTGATTTTATTATTTGTTCTAATATTTGGATCCTTATTACTAATACTAGATTTCGTTGTAACGGAGAAATAATCGGATAAGCTCCTGATCCCCCCAAATTTGCTAAGAGTATGAGAACGACCTTATTGGGTACATCAATAACTTATCGCCCAACAACATCCCAACAATATAAAATCTCATTGACTATGGAATCGCATTTGCCTTCTGTGCGGCAGAAATTAAATGCTGATCCTATGGCAGAAAAAACGGAACACGTTAATCTACTAAGTGAAGAGGAAGAAAAGGATCCCCTAGCATTAGATACTGCTATCGAACAACCGAGCTCGCGAAGTAAGCTATCAAGTAGCGCAAAGCACAGCCACAGTTTACGGTAAATTTTTTTATTATACATTTTATTTACATTTCATACATGAATATGTGCCACAATATATGAATATGTTCTATATGTATTCTTTTCATCTCACACAGACGTCATGTTCCTCGTATCATTGTTAAACCCATACCACCTGAGAAAAAGGTTACAGTTACGGCGACAACAACGTTGAGTAGCAACGTTGCAACGTCAACAGCAACTGCAACTGCGAATACTGTGATTAATACCACCGGTGGAAAGAACACAACACCAAGCCCTTCAAGTCGTGCCAGTAGTAGTCGACGTGCACAACAGCAAGCTAAAGCAGCAGCGGCCGCTGCTGCTACCGCTGCGACTGCCACCGCTACAGGATCCGCAGCTATAATTACGCCGGTAACAGCCATTACTCAAGCGTCCACTATGCGTGAGGTGTTAGCATCTATACCAGGGTTCAGTCTTAAACCTCGTAGACGGTCTTCCAAGAAAATCTCCACTGCTGCACAAATCGAGCAAACAAAGGATGGAAAAATTGACCTCGAAACACCCGACTCAATATTAGCTTCGACCAATTTGAGAGACTTACTCAATAAACAGACCTTTTCTATGCTGCCACCTTTATATCAGTATAACCTCATACAGTTGTTACCAAGCGTAGATCGCGAGGCTATCGAAATAGAACGCAAGAACAATGCCGATTCCACCGTAACCATGGAAGCTATAAAATTGGGTCCATCCAGTTTAAACAATGAGTTCTTTTCACGTGCCTGCTTGGAGTGGCGTGAACGACTAGCGGAAGGTGAATTCACGCCAGAAAATCAAATGAAAATGAAAACTGAAGCCGAGAGAGAAAAAAATAAATTGGATCCCTGGAAACTGAAACATTTTGAACCGATATGGGGTGAAAAATCCTACAATCGCGCCAGTAGTACTAGTAGCAATAGCAGCAATATAAGTTATAGTAGTGGAAAAAGCAGTGATAGTTATACTAATCTAATAGATGAGCGGTTAGAATTCAAACTGGAGAGTAAAGGTGGCCTGGTTGCCACCATTGTGAAGACATCTACGAAATCAGCGGCAGCAGCAGCGTCAACAGCCACAACATTAGCGGCGACAACGTCAGCAACTTCTACAACGACAACAACAGTGACATCAGCAACAAGTGCTGACAGTACAGAGAACACAACCTCATCATCTGTAGACATTAAAGAGGAAGGCGAAGAATTTATTGACGAATCGATTGCCAGCACGAATGTAAACTCAATAAAAAGTGAGCAGGAACTACAACTTGACGAGTTGAGACAGCAAGAACAAACAGGATCATCTACAACCGATTATGAAAAACAGACTGATATAAATTGCGATGTGGTGAGTGTATTGTTGGTTAAAAGAAATGTATTTTTTTATTAATTATAAAATTTCTAATTATTTTATCTGTTTGAAATGAATACTAGGATAATATTGGCTGCACGGATTCATCGTCAACCTTTGATCTATTGCGTAGCGATTCTAGTGGCATACAGACCGAAACACCCGTCGAAGAGTCTAAAATATCTTTAGCAATTGCTGCTTTGGAACATGAAAGACAGCTGATTGAGTGTGGGAGTAGCGGCAATATACGTAAACGTTCGGAGTCCGACATAACATTTGAAAATCGTACACAAAGCAAGCAAATGAAAATGGACCACCAAACCGAGCAGCAGCTTCAGCAACAACCTGAATATGATATAACTGACGCAGCGACCAGTATAGAACAAGAAGTTAGTCATGCCATTAAAGATGAGCTTAAAGAGACACTCTCGCCATCCGTGTCATCAGCTACTTCTAGCTCACAAGAAATGAGTGGTAGTACTAGTTTAACCACAAGTTCATCAGCAACAAAAATGCCCACCAACGATAGTTTTTTGTATAACAGCAATTTTTACAACACAGAATTTGACCAGCAAGCCAATGCGGCGTTACTGCTTAAGGAAACATTGATGTCCACTGTGGGTAGTGAAAAGACTGCTGCTGGCGATAATATAAACGATATCAGCATGAAAGCGCCGAATTTCCTACAAAACCCAGAGACATCGTTTGCAGCAGCTATTACGTCTGTGGCAAATAGTACCTGTAACAGTATTGCAACACTTTTGTCGGGCACTTCAACGTTTGTGAATGTGAATGCGGTCTTACCGGCAGTGTCGAAAGCGCCGAGCCTTAGCAGCGGTATAACATTGCAATCTTTCCCAACGCAAGGCAAACAATTGCATGGGTGTTCAATAATTTCAATAGAAGATGGGGAGGACGATGATGAAGAGCTCATCGAACAAAAGTTCGCTGACGCACAAAATTATGTTTTAGAATCTGGCGAAGTTAGTACAGACAGCAGTGCAGGTAAGGTTTTTTTTTTTTTAACTAAATATACGTCAATTAATTTAGGAAATATGCACAACTTTTATTTAATTATATTCTTGGTTGTGCACAGTTAATTGTATAAATTATATTTTATAGGTACAAACAGTGCTCTACTTACGCCCGGTGATGTCGCTAATATAAAGGAGAAAAAATTCATTTTCTGTGATTCTGTTGATCAAGGTAATTAATTAAAATTTACCATACTAACTGATCAGATTTAACACGGATTGACAAAAAACGCATTTTCACATATTTGAAAACAATCCTTCACTATTACCTTAAAAATAAGCTCTTTTAGAGACAATGCAAACATGGTAACACTTAACCCGGTACACTTGTTATAAGCCTCAGCAGGGCCACTCTTAAGCGAATTTTGTTTTTTTCGGTACGATTCTAACATTTCCACAATTCATCCCTAAAATTTAAACCAAAATTATCTCTCTGTTGCCAAGAAGTTTTCGATGACTTTACGACCTTTATTGAATGTTTTGCGTCTATCAAATATATTTGTTCGTGATAAACTTCCATTGAAAACACAAAATTTAAAACAAGCAAAAAAATATTCAAGTCACAAGCAGACAGCTGCCAGAGACATACTAATTGACAGCATAAAAAGGGTGTACCAACCTACCTTTTTTTTTTATCGATATCAACCAGTCCGAATAATTTTTAATCACACGGTATATGATGAAAAATTCTGCTCTCTAAATTGAACACTTTCTTAAATCTTCACTACTATTTGTTGTTATTACAACTAGATGTGATATTAGTTGTAGTATTAGCCAATAGAGTGTTTATTATGATGCGCTAGCTAAGAAATTAAATATTTTTAACTTGACATGGTTACGGTTTTACCATCTATATAGTTGTATTTATAAATACTAACGTTACACTGTTCTATATTCTCCGCCATAGGCACAACAACTCAAACTTGTGACAATCTCTTTGAAAATAAGCAAGATATTGGCAGTTGTATTTCATCAGTAGCCACATCATCGACCTCCTCGTCCTCTTCCTCCTCAATGACTTCGGCACCGACGACTAGTGGCGATGTGATGTATACAGCAGCGGCGCAACTGCCACTCGCCGCTCCGCTAACACTCGAACAAAAACAACAACAACAACAAATCTTATTGTCTTTGGCCGAGAAAAGTGGCGAGGATTTGTTCCATCATGTGCAACACGATTGGAACTTCGGCGGCATAAAATTACAACAGCCCGCAGATGCAACGTCGAGCAGTTTTAACGGTGTGATACAAACGCATCAAGGCGTTATAAAAGTGAAAAATATGAATACGTTATCAGTGGAAGATGCACCTATGCCAAGCGTGGATGTAACTCAAGATGACGAAATCGTCGAGTGTATGGCTGTTGGTGGTGAAGGAGATACGATTGCAGATCAGGCGGCAATAGTTAATTGTCGTGCTGGAGGTGTCATCGGTGAAGGCGTTGAACATGGTGAAGTTGAAGGTGATATTCGGACGGAGGATGTGGAAGATGATGATGAAGCGGAAGAAGAGGATGAGGACGACGATGATGATGACGCTGATGATAATGATGCTGTACGTGATATAGTTGACGAATTGCAACAACAACATAGACAACTGCTTAAAGATCAGCAACAGCAGCAACAACAACAACAACTGCAACATCAACAACAATTAGAAGATCAACAAGAATTGCGAGAACCCGAAAATCAAGAACATCGTGCCCATTTAACCTACGAACATTCCGACTATGAGGTAAGCATAATATATGGCATAACCTTGCACGATTTTAATTGCAATTATAAACAATATTTCATTGTTACAGTTGGATTCGGATATGATTTGCGATGTTCAAATGTCAGCAAACGAAATGGAAGTCTCCAGCACGGTTATAACCAACAGCAATTCCGATGATAGCGTTAACGAATTGCATATGGGTGGTAGTGGCAACAGTCGACTGGATGGTAATGGTGTTGGCAATGTGACAATACAATTGAGCGCTCACTCGCCGGCGACCATCGGTCATTTGCACCAGCAGCAGCAACAACAAGCGCAGCACTCGCAATCACAACAGCCAACAACGGAGAGACAAAACACGCCACAGCGTCAAATTCTTCTCGATACCAATGGGCAAATTATAGGGAATTTCCTTGTACAACATCAACAACAACAGCAGCAGCAACAGCATCTCGAACATCAACAGCAACTATTGCATCATGCCACGCAACAGTTTACCTTTCAGGCAGCGCAACCACAACAACAGCAAACACCAACTATAGCGCTATCGACACAGCAGCAGCAACAACAACATGCACAAAAATCGCATCATACCCTGTCGACAATACGAAAAGCGATCGAGTTGAGCACGAATGGCCAACACTATCTGTCACCGGGTGGTATAACGGCTCAACAGCATATCGGCCAACAATTAGTGCTGCAGCAACAAGCGCCACAGCAAAGGCACTTTTTGACACAGCCCCAAGTTCCTACGGTGTCGGCAGCAACTAACTGCAATATGGTGACTGCTAGCCCGAATCAACATCAGCAACAGCAGCAGCAACATCAAATACATGTGCAACAACAGTTGCAGCGCCTCCAGCAGCAACAACAGCAGCAGCAACAACAACAACCACCAACACCTATGCCCGCCTTTCAATCATTAGCCGCACAAGCGCAAGCCAATCCAACAAAATATATTTCGAAGCCAATGAATCTTATAACAATGTCTCGCGGCACTAATGCGGGAACCGTTGCCGGTACAAATGCAAGCATCGCCTCTGTCGCCATACCGCCTGGATCAGCTGTCAGTACGTATCCGCCTTTTAGCAGCGCCATCGCGAACTCAGCACGCAACGCAGCGGAACTGATTGTAAACTCTACGCCCAACATTAGTAATGTTAGCACATCGAATGTCGGCGTTACAAATACAAATGCCATAAAAGGCCTAACACCAGCTGGCATACCAACTACAATTGCACAGCAACGACCAGCGAGTAAATTGCCAACCGGCGGTAAAGGACGCAAAACCGTAAATAAACTGCCACCAGGAGCGGTCAATTTAGAACGCAGTTATCAAATTTGTCAAGCCGTTATACAAAACAGTCCAAATCGTGAGAACTTAAAAGCACAATTACGACCGCCATCAGCTATACTAAATCAGCATCAACAACAACCGCAGCAACAACAACAGCAACAGTTGACACAGTGTAATATAGCAACGACAATGACGCTACAGGGCACCGTACCAGCTTCATCGGTGGCAGCGTCAACGGCCGCTATATCGGTGGCCACCTCGTCTCCAGCTGCAACCTGCGGTTCGTCATCCCAAAACTTTATCAAACAAGAGGACCTAACAAGCATTCCTGCAAATATAATGGGCGTTGGGCGTCCTGGCGTATATAAGGTATTCCTACCATTTAATCAAAAATGACTCGACCTGACTAAAAACTACTCATTTTCACTCATTTTGATGCAATATTTTTCGCCTTCAAAATAGGCTCCTAAGGCAATAGAAGCATGAAAAGGTTCAACTAATTTTCATACACTTTTGGTCATAGCACCAACAAACAAACAATTTCTTGACCTAAATCAAAAACCGCCTTGTAACAGGACGATCCTCGTAGCGTTGGACTTATCAAACGCATTTGACCTCATCAATGAGCACATTCACGCTCTCTCCTGGGCTGAATGACATGTGTTGGAAAGTAATCTCTCCGACCTTTCGAAATTGCATCGAAATGGTTGTCTGGATGATTCGGACCATTAGAGTATACCTCTTGACTTGACCCATATGCTTCCGGTCACATAACAAACTCCTTTCTAAGCAGTTTCTATTTTAATGTTATCGCAGAAAACACCTTCACCGAAACCCTCTCAATGAATGACATATGTAGAGTCAAATCACAAACCGTTGCAGACGAAGAGCTCGAGTTGGTCTAGAGTGACTATTGCGCAATTTCGTTCTGTAAAGTCTGGATATGTAGCAGACTTGTCCCAAACATACTAAATATATGTCCAGCGTGCAATGAGTCTCTGCATGACACTAACCACCTCTTTGCATGTCCAGCGAACCACACTCATCTAATAGCCTCTCCTCTCTGGTCCGACCCCCTAACTTTTTTTCTTATTAATTGCAGGTAATCGGGCCACGTATGGGATTTCCACGTAAAAAGTATGTTCAAAGAAAACCTTCGCCCACCCTTATAAGACATCTTTTCACACCGCAAACGGCCAACGCGCTGCACACTAACGTAACGGCAAATCCACGCTTGCAACAGCAATTAACAGCAGCAGCTGCCGTGCAACAACAGCAGCCACACGATTTACATCAAAATAGTAATGGCGGTGGACAATATGTGTTGGTGCATCGAGCGAATGTCGGAGCAGCTGATAATCAGGCACCAAGAGCATCTAGCGCACCTCCTGTACCACAAACAACACAGGTTCGTTAGTGTGCAGAAATTTCTTTAATTGCCCCACATATGCGTATATTTAAAGTAGATACCTTATTGCTTCTTATAGAGTCAACTGCACAATATGAATGGAATACCGATAACAGGACGCGGGCGTCCTGCCTCCGTCGATATTGATGCTTCAAATGCAATGCTTGACCACAATATGCACAATCAATTGCATCATCAACAACAACAACAGCAACAAATAAATGCTATCAAAACAACTGCAGCGACTGGTATAATGCGACGAAATTTCACGGCCGGTATGTACATACATAAATAAATAGGTACTTAGTCCAGTATATAAAATATATTTTTTATTATTACATAAAATCATAAGCGTTTGAATAAATCTTTATTCATATGTTGACAAGACTGCACCAGACACAAAAATTAAACAAAAAAATTAAAATTAAAAATACATAAAAACGAAAAAAATAAAAGTAGGCACCATGTTTATCCAGTGCTTAGGTGATTCTCACTCCTCGCTGTGATGTGATTTAAATGGTTATGAAGTGACCCCATGGTAAGCTGGCTGTTAGCTGACTCTATAAAAGAAAAGCAGCCACCGTGCCTGGTCAGTGCTTAGGTGACTATCGCGCCGTGAAGTGATGCGATTTAACAGCCATAATCAAATCACGTGAGAAGCTGGCTGTTAGCTGACTCTATAAAAGAAAAGCAGGCACCGTGCTTGGCCAGTGTTTAGGTGACTGTCGCGCCGTGAAGTGATGCGATTTAACAGTCATAATCAAATCACGTGGGAATCTGGCTGTTAGCTGACTCTATAAAAGAAAAGCAGGCTCCGTGCCTGGACAGTGCTTAGTTGACTGTCGCGCCGTGAAGTGATGCGATTTAACAGTCATAATCAAATCACGTGGGAAGCTGGCTGCTAGCTGACTCTATAAAAGAAAAGCAGGCACCGTGCCTGGTCAGTGCTTAGGTGACTGTCGCGCCGTGAAGTGATGCGATTTAACAGTCATAATCTGATCACGCGGGAATCTGGCTGTTAGCTGACTCTATAAAAGAAAAGCAGGCACCGTGCCTGTTCAGTGCTTAGGTGACTGTCGCGCCGTGAAGTGATGCGATTTAACAGTCATAATCTGATCACGCGGGAATCTGGCTGTTAGCTGACTCTATAAAAGAAAAGCAGGCACCGTGCCTGTTCAGTGCTTAGGTGACTGTCGCGCCGTGAAGTGATGCGATTTAACAGTCATAATCAAATCACGCGGGAAGCTGGCTGTTAGCTGACTGTATAAAAGAAAAGCAGGCACCGTGCCTGATCAGTGCTTAGTTGACTGTCGCGCCGTGAAGTGATGCGATTTAACAGTCATAATCAAATCACGTGGAAAGCTGGCTGTTAGCTGACTGTATAAAAGAAAAGCAGGCACCGTGCCTGGTCAGTGTTTAGGTGACTGTCGCGCCATGAAGTGTTCGATTTAACAGTCATAATGTCATCTCGCGGGAAGCTGGCTGTTAGCTGACTCTATAAAAGAAAAGCAGGCACCGTGCTTGGCCAGTGTTTAGGTGACTGTCGCGCCGTGAAGTGATGCGATTTAACAGTCGTAATCTGATCACGCGGGAATCTGGCTGTTAGCTGACTCTATAAAAGAAAAGCAGGCACCGTGCATGGTCCGTGTTTAGGTGACTGTCGCGCCGTGAAGTGATGCGATTTAACAGTCGTAATCTGATCACGCGGGAATCTGGCTGTTAGCTGACTCTATAAAAGAAAAGCAGGCACCGTGCCTGGTCAGTGCTTAGGTGACTGTCGCGCCGTGAAGTGATGCGATTTAACAGTCATAATCAAATCACGTGGGAATCTGGCTGTTAGCTGACTCTATAAAAGAAAAGCAGGCTCCGTGCCTGGTCAGTGCTTAGGTGACTGTCGCGCCGTGAAGTGATGCGATTTAACAGTCATAATCAAATCACGTGGGAAGCTGGCTGCTAGCTGACTCTATAAAAGAAAAGCAGGCACCGTGCCTGGTCAGTGCTTAGGTGACTGTCGCGCCGTGAAGTGATGCGATTTAACAGTCATAATCTGATCACGCGGGAATCTGGCTGTTAGCTGACTCTATAAAAGAAAAGCAGGCACCGTGCCTGTTCAGTGCTTAGGTGACTGTCGCGCCGTGAAGTGGTGCGATTTAACAGTCATAATCAAATCACGTGGGAAGCTGGCTGTTAGCTGGCTCTATAAAAGAAAAGCAGGCACCGTGCCTGGTCAGTGCTTAGGTGACTGTCGCGCCGTGAAGTGATGCGATTTAACAGTCATAATCAAATCACGCGGGAAGCTGGCTGTTAGCTGACTGTATAAAAGAAAAGCAGGCACCGTGCCTGATCAGTGCTTAGTTGACTGTCGCGCCGTGAAGTGATGCGATTTAACAGTCATAATCAAATCACGTGGAAAGCTGGCTGTTAGCTGACTGTATAAAAGAAAAGCAGGCACCGTGTGTGGTCAGTGCTTAGGGGACTGGAACGTCGCGTGTGTCACGAGGAGACCTCTACTTTCGTTAACTTTCAATTCGATTAAAGGTTCTTTACAGTGTAATCATTCATTCAGTTTGTATAGTAGCAACACGCTATAGTGATCTGATCGAAACAATTTCTTCGGAAATTACATTATTGCCTTGAACAAGAACCCATATCAAATTTAACAAAGATATTTCACCAAAATCGAAAAATTCGTTTTAAAATATCTGTAGTATAAAACGTTTTAAATTTCTTGCAAAAACTATGTAAATAAGTTATTTGATAAAAAAAAAAAATTATATACTTTCAGGCAATATAACCTATATAGACAGTTTGAGTGGAGCAGGAGCAGCTATTGCCGATGGTAATTACATAGTGACCGCAACCAATGCTGGCACACTGGATGCTGAACTAAGCAAAGCCGTTGCTGTGGCCGCCGCAGCAGCTGGTAACGGTAGTGGTGGCGGTGCGGCAGGCGCTGGCAGCGGTGGCAGTGGGCATATCACACGTACTGAAGCGGATAATTGTGCCTGTTCTTTGAATGCAATGGTTATTTGTCAGCAATGTGGCGCATTCTGTCATGACGATTGTATGAGTGCGTCGAAGGTGTGCGTCTCCTGTGTGATCAGATGAGATAATGAAGTCTCTGTAATAACCTTTTAGGCCTTGCGCA
Source organism: Bactrocera zonata (assembly GCA_037783105.1). Taxonomy (NCBI): domain Eukaryota; kingdom Metazoa; phylum Arthropoda; class Insecta; order Diptera; family Tephritidae; genus Bactrocera; species Bactrocera zonata. Next base: position 365,246 of record JBAWJQ010000405.1, read on the forward strand.
CATGTAGTGAAAGTATTTGTGGTTCTGCACTAAATAAAATACAACAATAGTTATACATATATATAGACATATATATATATATTAATACTTGATTAGATATACCTAATTACATATACATAGTAGATATATTTACACCAATATATCAACTTAAACACGAATTCTGAATTCTGCAAAACAAAAACAAACCCAACCAAAATAATACAAAAACAAAAATTAACAGCTGGTAAATGCATAAATATCTAAATATACAAAAACAGAAATAAGTTCTGCTATAGAAAATGCTTTATGCAACTATACATATATACATGCCGAACTATGAGAATCGCTGCCGTTCAGTTTGAACAAGCGTTGTGAATTTTTGTATATTATAGCGAAAAGTAGTAGACGTAGAAGACGTTTATATGTTTTAGAAAGTTTTAATATTTTTATCACGGCATTTTTTTCTTTTTCCTACGGCATTCTCTCTTTATAAACACACTGTTTGAATTAACAAAAGCAACGTTCATTTCAACGTTCCTACTTTCTCTATAATATGCAAGAAATTACAACGAATTCAAGTTATGCCTTTAATGCTGAGACGATAATTACATCAATTTCATTATAATTATTATTTTTTATTTGGTATATATATATGTATTTAACAAGCGTATTTCATAAAAACCACTTCCAAAGCGTTAAATATGCTAGTAAAAAGTTTTTGAAAGAAAATTAACTTAAATTAATTGACTGTACAAACCACAAGTCGCGTTAAAACTGACGAAAATGTTGTTCATTGTTGCAGTATCAAATATCATAAAACGCTAATTTAACAATGCATATTGGTATACAATTAGACGCAACACAATTTAAGATAATTAAGTGAACTTTTGTGAGAATTTTTGCATAATTTGATTGTGAGATCCTTGGAAAGACTTCAAAATATTATATATAAACATAAATATATATATACATACATATAAATACAATTAATATAGTACTACTATTTTTTTATTGCATACCATACAAGTTTTTAATGAGAAGCCCAGTTTCATTCACCACTTATTTTAGGTATATTATTAATATTTTTATGTTATTATACACAATAATGAGGTTTAAGGCCGCTAAATATACATATGTACATAAAAACTGCGAGTGTATAATTAAAAGTAGAAATTTTTCACACATCCTACACACACACACACACTTGCTCGACGCGAAATTCTCACCATATTTATTCTCATTGAATACTTCTAAATATGCATAATATTGCATGTGTGTTTTTTACGAAAATATTTATGTATTTTGAAATTGCAAAAGTTTCGAAAATTGTTTTCTTCTTTTTCTTAACCTGTAAGAAAATCGTGTATGTATATTTTTCAATAAGCATACATAAACAAATGATGAATGATAATCTATATACCTATGTAATAAATATTTTGTATATATTTATTAAAATTCGAATATTTTAGGTTCGTTGCTCTATTAGTTGTAATATAAGCTATTATATATAAATACACTCAACCACACAAACATACATAACATACATATATAAACACTTATATATATATATGTAGAAGGTTAAAATTAAGTAAAATGTTCACAATTGGTTCCAACTGTCCCCTGAGAGCATACATACAAACCTTTAAATATTAACAAGAAACTTAATAACGCTAAATACGGCTGAACGGTACATAATAATATGTATGTATATTTAAGTGAGTGCCAGCCAACTTCATCGTATACACATAAGAAAATACACCAATTTAGTTTTTGTTAACACTGCTTGGTGATATGTTTGTTAGGCCGCAGGCAGACGCTGGATGGAACCCCGTGTAAACGCATATTCTGTAAATAATATTTTATAAGTCGCCCAAATACGGACAAATTACATAACAAATAAACAAACATAAATACATAGTACATACATTAACATTAAAGCATACATACATAATTACACGCATACACTACTCGTACTGTATTTTAAACTAAAGTAAATGAATAAAGAGAGATCCGTTGATACAGAAAATAGAATTAAAAACTACATACAAGAATAAATACATAATTTTGCTCCTAGACGCACGTATCGCAAAATATCCAATAAATATTATAAAAAAACAAATACAAGTTTAATTATAGCGTTTCTTTTCAAATAACTGTGATGGGAGATTAATGCATATAAACGTTCCTATGACAGTCGTGTTGATTTGAGCTGAGTCGATGTAAACTTGTGCGTCTATCTGTGTATATACATATACCCGATCTAGTAAGTTTTTAAGATAAAGATCCGAAATTTTGCAACGTTCTTTTCCTCCGCAAGAAGAACCGCCGATATTGGACCAAAATGTTATATAGCCACCTTAATTATTTTATTTCTTTATTTGTAGATATCTTCGAAAAAATTGGCATAGATATTTGTCCACGACAACGTTACAAACTTTGAAGCAATTTTCTAAATTGGACCGCTATATCATTTAGCTACCTTAAGAACTGAACGATCAAATTCTTGAATGAAAACTCTTTATTTGTGAAGAGTATTCTAGCTAAACCAAACGTGTTTTCTGTTTTTTATTTATTATTGATTTTCTTTATATTCATTTTTTTTATATTTATTTATTTATTTTTTTTTTTACTTATTTATTTATTTTTTTTTTTACTTATTTATTTATTTTTTTTTTACTTATTTATTTATTTTTTTTTTACTTATTTATTTATTTTGTTTTTTACTTATTTATTTATTTTTTTACTTATTTTTTTTTTTTACTTATTTTTTTTTACTTATTTTTTTTTACTTATTTTTTTTTACTTATTTTTTTTTTATTTATTTTTTATTTAAACTTTTTTTTTTTTATTTATTTCCCACCTTTACTAAATTGAAAGATATCGCAAATTTTTTATGTAATAGCTTCGAGTTTATTTAGCTTTCTTAATCTATAAAAAGAATAATATATTAGAATTACAAACACCTTATAGGGTATCCATACATATGTATATGAGAATTTTATTAAGTTCAAATGCGAGTTAAATGCGATCAACATATTTGTGAATGCTTTAGAGTTCTTCATGGGTTCTTGCATGTTGGCGTTCTTTTTCTTTGGGATACGCCCAAAAATATGAAGGTAAACCTTTAACATCTCGTTCTCTTTTAACGAATGCACTAAATGACGAAACACAATTGCCGATGAAATGATTTGCCATACCTAATATGGCTAGATCAAGATGTGGGTCATCATTATATAATTTATGGGCGGTAACATTCATACGCGACAATGCAGTGTTTAATTCCGTTATCATATGATTAGCGTCTGCTGCCACAAATATTGAACGAATCTCATTGGTAGGATTACTTTGCTTAACGCTCTTAATCAAACGTTTGATTTGCCTGATAATTAGCTCTTTAGAAGGCAAGCAAAGATCGAAATATAATGAACCTCGCTCATTATTATATCCGAGGCATTGTGGTGAAGCGAATAATTGCTGACTATCTCGTACATGTTCACATGCTCGTACCCAGTCAATACCATTACGGAGGTGAATACCAATAAAAGCACCACGAGGTAAATTATTTTTAATAAAAGTACGCATCATATCTTCATAAATATTTGACCATCGTAGATAACGATGCAAATCCCTATTCTCTGCTTGTACGGGAAAGCTAGCTGGCGCACCCGTAAATGGTATAACAGGCCATTCTGTAGGCGGATACTTTTCTTGCCATTTTGTTGCCATTGCTCTGTGATGTATGTCGAAGTTAAGAGGACTGTAAAACACAGAATCCACGAAGGATATGTTGTACGTATCCCAAAATGGACCAAAAGGATTTCCATCTTTTGCATGACAGTCGGGTTTCGGTGCTTTGTTGGGACTTAAAGTTTTCCTTTCCATGTAGCAAAATGAAATACGTTTATCTTCAGGCCAAACTTTTGGGGCTATATGCATCATAAAATCAGCCATTAGTATAACACGGTGAAATTCTTGTAAAGGCTCCACCTGAAAATAGGTGTCGAAAGGAACTTGTGTAGAACGTACTTCACCTTTCCTATATTCAACCCATGGTGGCAAAATTAATGTACGATTAAGTGCTTTGGAGAAAGCTAATGCTCCTAAGAAATGATCGGCTTGGTTACCAAATCGACCTAATGACAGTAAACAAAATAAACATATTTACCAAAACATTGTGAAATCATACAAAAATATATATTCATACGAACCCATGCAAGGACAATAAGCTAAATAGCCATTTGCATCAATTTCGGAAGCATTGCTATATAATAGCAATATGCAAAATACAATTATCCTCAGTAACACTAGCATTTTACCGGCTTCTTTTTCAATCAATCGGGAAAATGTACAAACAAATTGCTCAAAGCAATAAACAAAGACTAGGTTAGTGCTGGTAAGTGTACAATTTCAAAAGAAACTAGAAAAACGTCAGTGTTGTAAAGTTAAGGAAAAACTTTTAATAAGTCTGTGAATTTATACAAACAATTAAAAATTCATTTGTAATAGTTTTTTCGTAATTAATTGATTAATTTTCGAAAACAAGAATTCATAAATTTCTATATTTTACTTTTTTTATGATTATTTATTTTTTGTTTTTTTTTTTTGTGTTTTGTTCCCAACAGATGTCTCTGCAGTTTATTTTGCTTCACGTGAAGTTTGTGTAATCGCGCATAGGTAACTTGTAAACCCGTTCCCAGGTAGCTATATTACCATAAATTGTCAAATGAATTCGAATACGCTTAATCAGAAGTCATTCATACCAACACCACCGGAGAAGGGCAGTTTTCCACTTGATCACGAAAGCATTTGTAAAAAATACTACCTCCTGTACATGAATTGTTTGCGTCGAAACAACGACAACAACTCGCAGTGTCGCCAAGAAGCTAAAGAATATCTTGGTTGCCGCATGCAAAACAATTTGATGGAGCAAACGCAGTGGTCCAAGCTGGGCTTTGAAGACGAGAGTAAAACAAATACCAAGGACAATAACAAAAACAAATTGCAATAAATAAAATTAAATTCCTTAAATATCAAAATACGACTAAAAAATATTCAAAGCAACCAAATAGAAGCTATGATGAGACCTCAAAAGAACATACTAATCGGTGTCACGGGAAGTGTGGCGACTATCAAACTACCATTGCTAATTGAAAAAATACAAGAATACGAGAAAGACTACACTATAAATGTAAGTATATGCATAATTGCCAATCAATTAAAATTTTATTGATTTCAATACATGCACAATTCGCAGATTAAAATAGTCCCCACAGAGCACGCTAGACATTTTTTCGAAAGTACGCTTTTGCCTGCAAAGGTAAAAATATTGATTGATGTCGCCGAGTGGTCAATGTGGCAAAGAAGAGGTGATCCTGTATTACATATAGAATTGGGCAAATGGGCAGACATCCTACTAATCGCACCACTCAGCGCAAACACACTGGCAAAAATAGCAACGGTATGATTGTTTATATCTCTCATTGTTTATAAAAATGAGTTTACATTCAATATTTCTTATTAGGGTATATGCGATAACCTACTCACTTGTGTGGTACGTGCCTGGGACCTACACAAGCCGTTACTCTTCTGTCCAGCAATGAATACTCGTATGTACGACCACCCTCTGACATATGAACAAATAAGCAAACTTAAGTCTTGGGGATATACCGAAATACCTTGTATATCAAAGATGTTGATGTGCGGAGATACAGGCAATGGGGCAATGGCCGAAGTGTCTACAATCGTTGAACGATTAAAACCCTTTTTAGAAAAATCATAGCTTCCAAGTTTTACACCTATGTGCATACACAATTAGATGTATTTAGATAAGAATTACAAATATTTGGGTACATGCGTACTGCGAAGTGACGTCATCCATTATCGGTGAATAATTTCCTGCAAAGCAATACTTTCCAAAAGGAATACATACATTTATTTAAGTAGTATACTAAACAAATATATATACATATATCTATGTATATACATATATGAATTCAAAAAGGTTTATATAAATTTATAATGCAATTCAAGTGTTTGTAGTTTCAATGAATTTAAATATATGTGCCAGAAACAATTTTTATACTTAACGGTTTGCCTCGATCGTTTTAAAAAAGAACCCCCCAATAGAATTAACATTGATTGGTTTTCCTTACCTCGAATTAAATTTATTTAAATCATTTATAAATACAAAAGACCAAAATGTTGTTGTCTGTGGCTGTTAGAAAATGTTGAATTCAGTTAGTGTATTAATTTTTGACTGCGCGCTAAATCGAGCTGTGCTGCTGAAACACTAGCCAAACCTTCACGCACCGAACTTAAATTTTCTTTCCAGGCGTACAAAAGGTCGCGTAATTGTTGCCACTGGGTTGCACCAAATGTACGATGCATGGTTGATGAGATGTGCACTTTGCGATTCGCCTGGTCGAGACGTGCACGCACTAATTTTGTTTTCAGTACTTCAATAACGAATGGTTCAACTTCATCTTCAGTTATTTGTAATTCTTTTGTGAGTGTTTCAAATGACATTTCAGGATTGCTTTCTGCCAGTTGCATGAAGGTCAATAAACGCATTTTTTTCATATTCTGCTCATGATTTAAGCCTTGAGAAGTAACAAATTCCTTATGATCTTCATAGAATTGTATATACGATGGCAATTTGTCGGATACAAAAATTGACAACAAGTCATGTATTAAATCACCTTCCAAAAAGCGCACCGGTTTAAGGGCCAACAATGGATCCAACAGAAAAGTGTTGGGATCAGCAAGTGCTGTCACGATGCACTTCATGGCATCTTCTCGAGCAACACAGGCATTATCTGCTGTGTAAGTGCCAAGCAATTCAATCATAACTTTAGCTGACAACTCCAAGTTAGTATCCTTAGTCACATCGTGTAACAAACGGTATAGTTTCTGCATTTGCTCACTAGATGGTGGACAATTAGCAAATTGCGATTTCAGTTGATCAACACCTGTGAAAACTTCCAAAACTTGGTCACTTTGTTTGGCTACTTGAACAAGATGATAATAAACATGATAGCGCAAAGGTGATGCTGTATCCAAGTTGTTAAACAAACGCCACAAAGACTCTAAGCAAACCTTTGCCAATGGCACATTAGGAGCTTTCGTCATTTTTTCACAGTAAGCCAAAACAATGTTTTCACCGCGGTCGAGTGGAATCTATTAAAAAGAAGAATTTAATACTAATAAATTCCGAATGTAATTTTCTAAATAAAAACTTACCGTAATCATAATGGAAACAATACTATTAAGGATGCCATCTATTTGAGAGGGTTCGCCATCTTTGAAACAAACATCGCAAACTCCAATGATTTTATGTAAATCATCTTCAACACCTTTGTTAGACTTTTCGGATGAGATTTCGGCTCCCAACTTTTTAAAGAATTTTCTCAGTTCTTGCACCTAAAAAGTCAATGCAAATGCTAAAAAACCTCGCTGCATTATATACAGAAAACATAACCTCAAAGCCAGGATGTTTCGCACCAAAGCCTCTTAATTATGATTTAAAAAGAAATTCTATTTACCTGCTCGTCCAAAGACAAGTCAATAAATACCGGAGGAGAATTCATGTTTATTAAAGTTTCAATATGTGTTCGCAACTGTTTTTCAAAGCCAAATAAATTTACACCCGCAACACCTATGCGCTACACGTAGCAAAAAGAAACAAGAGAAATGCTTCTTCTTGAGTTTTGCCGTTTACACAAATACTGAGAAAAATTCACAATAGTGCATTCATTCATGAAGTTTACGGCTGCAGATAATTTTGAAACGAAACACCATTTCTTAAAAAATACAACAAAAAATAAATTGTCGCCTACTTTTTTCAGCCTCAAAAAATTAAATATAAATGTTTGTTTATACATACTTAATTTTTTATTGATTTACTATGTATAATACAGTTGTATAACTAGCAATTTCATTTAGGACCTTTATGAGGTTTGTGTCTGTAAACTAAAATTTTCATTTGAACATTTCATTAAGTTCAACTAAATTATTGTTATATCTCCACAATTTAAAAATTAGATACTATTTATTCTGCGGGTCGGCAGGCCAACATGTAAACCGGGTATAATCCTTTGGGAAAGCTCTGCTGTCGCCAAGTTTTTACAATTCGAAATCCAGCACTTTTTATTGCAGTTTCGTATATTTTTAATGGACGTGTTACTGAAGAGTCTTGTTTATCCTCCTCAACTATATTGGACGATGTAACATTCTCCTTAATTATTAAATAACCTTTGTTTGTTAGACCAACACGCATACGACGGAAAAAGTTGAAAAGGTCACTTTCGGTGAGATGGCCCAGAACCCACTGACACCATATTACATCATATTTATTCGCAGCTGGTGTAAATTCTTGAAGACCCATAGTGTATATTTCACCTAAGCGACCGTTATGCTCATTACCCTCTGTGCAATATTCGCGTGCTTTTTCTGTAAAACTGGCATCTTGCTCAACAATATCGGTTGTATTAAAACGCGACATAAGTAAATTTTTTGTTATACGCCCAATACCCGCGCCACAATCGAGAGCGTGGTTTTTACCCACGTCTTTTAAGTCTCTTAAAAAACTACTGGAACCTTGGATATCAATTCTATTTAGATATCCTAAACCACCAAGCATGCCGTTCACCGTAGCAGGAACTTCGGACCAATATTTTTGCGCTCTACCGTAAAAATCATTTTCGGTTGTATTGCTTTGGTCAGCTTGTGGAGCTAGCAAAGTATCTTTGTTGAGTACAGACATTTGTTTTCCTTTATAAACTATGTTATGTGAATATTTTTACAAGAATTTAAAATAAAAATACTAGCTCACTACACAACACATTTTTTGGCAGAACCTATGCAGACGTCAAACTTGCTAACAAAATGCTTCTTCTTGATGAAGTGTCCAATCAAAGTAATTGTGTTTAAATTTTCAGTTTAAAATTGTCGATGATTATATTCGCAAATCTATCCGAAATAAGTGAAAGAGAACATAAATCAAAAGGTATGCTCTAAAATATCAGTAAATTCTGATTAAAATCAAATTATTGCAGTTATCGTGAACTTTAAAAGATTATAAAGGATGTGGCAACGTCACAATCAGCACTTTGTCAGCAATTTATGTATTCAGCGACATTCGGTCGCCATATTGGCAAAGTAAATTTTCCTAAAAATCGGTGAAGTGAAGTAGACAACGTCGTAGTTGAGTGTTACGTGAAAATAAGTGATTTATAATACAATTGAAAGTAAATTTAAAGCAATAAAATAGTGCTGATTGTACAATTAAGTGACTTCAAGTAAAATTGAAGGTAAGTTTTGACGTATACTTCTTTCAAATAAGCTAAATTTTGTCGAAAATATTCCTGTACACATCCACATACACAATTTTTTTTCTAAAGATTTCACTATAAAATATGGAGATTATGTGTTTTTCGGGTAAAAATATATCGAAATAAGTGCCATGCTTCATTTAAAAAAAGTGCAAAAGTAGATTTAAACATGTGTAAACTTTTTTATATTAACGAAAGTATATTCATATGTATGGCAATATATACATATATATTAAACACACATATGCACATATGTGAATTTATATATAAATGGTTTAGCGAATATGTACTTCGAGTGATCGCCATCATGGTGTAAATTTTGTAGCAAACGTTTGCGAATCGTGTGTTTACGTGTATTGAACGAAACTGTTGTAACGAATGATATGGATTGACGTTACCGCAATTATAATAAGAAATACCTTCTGTTGTCATTAAAAAATCAATAAGAACGAAAAACTTTTTATTGCATTATTTTTAAACAAGTTTGCAAATACGAATATTTAAATACGTTGGCTTTAGTTCATGGCAATAGTGTTAATTTAATTTTTTTTTATTTTTGAAAGTATATTAGTATTTGTGTATATCATGTATGTATATAATTTTTAAATTACAATGAAATTGTGTATATGTACCTATGCGGACAAAATTAATGTTAATGCTTGACGAGTGTAAAACATAAAAATAATTGATATCCTTAATTTTCAGGAATTCACTTAAAATGGAAATATCTGTGAAAACTAAAGACGAAAATGAAGCACGTGTGGCAGAGGAATATCTCTCCAGCTTGTCTGACCTTACTTGCAACAGTAAACCCCTTATAAATATGCTAACAATGTTAGCAGAGGAAAATATTGGATGCGCGTCAGTTATAGTTAAAGTGGTGGAGCAACACATCGCTAAGGTTAAACATTTTTTTAATGAATTTGAAATAGGTTAAAAAACTATAACATGGTATATCATGGATGTATCATTTTTCATCTTAACAATTCAAAAAGTGTTAAAAGCTTATGAAATGTCGTTTAACAGGCAACTTTAGGTATTTTAGTCAGTGTGTCGATAAAGTAATCAAACTGAAAAAACCACAGAACGTTCACTGCTTGGAAACTTCATTTTCTATGGAATGATGTTTATCCAAAAACTCCAAAGTTTACTTACCCTTCGAATAATAAATGTTGTGTTTAATAATTTTAGTAATCTGTGTTTTCGATTTCAACCATTGTGAGGCAAATCTTGTCGTTAAAAATCAGTGTGGAAGAAGAATTGATTCTTATTTGTAAAAAAAAAAACTTCAAATATTCTGAGTGCTAAAAGTTTATCAATCTGCATAAATTTGCGTATAGGGTCTTTTAGTTTAAAATATTCTTCAGAAAATTACAACGAGCAAGTGTTCGTATAACTTCATTAATTGAAAATTTTGAATATTAAAACGTATAAAGTTTCAGTACGTAATATCTGTTTTGTGGTTTATTTACAAATGCCCATTATAACCAGATGTTATATTTTATCACATTAGCAAAGTTTTTAAACGTTTTACAAATGTTAGATATTAATACAACAGATTTTTTCGATAGTATACAATCTATTGGGTTATGGTTAATCACAATTTATACCAAGTTGAGACTGTAGTGTTCCAGGCCTAAAAGTGTATGGAAATTTACAATACTACAAAATGTGAACATCTATTTAAGCTAGTTTGTAAAGAAAATAAAACTTTGCATGCGTATTTCTGGGGAATAATCCCGTGAAAGTTTTTAAATTAATTTACAGCTTCAGCGGTCCGTAAAATCCACCGGATGTGGCTAAAAAGATGATAATATGCATATCAACATAAAAAAATCATTTTAAACCACTAACATATAAACTAAATTTAATAAAACTTCTTTACAAAGATCAGTTATTTTTGAATGTCTTTTATTTCGTGATGCTGTTGTAGCTAAATATATTCATTAATTAATATATAAACTTATAAGCTTTGATAAAATGGCGCAATCTGTCAGGGAATGTCGAATATGATATAAATGTGCTTTTGCCGATATGTTTTAGGTCAAAGTTTTTTCGGTTTTAGTTTTATCAAGGTATTTATTTTTTAAATAAAAAAAATGTTTATGTTTTAAACTTTTGGTTAAAGTTCTTGTATCTAATGTTAGGTTTATGACAGTAGCCTAAATAATAAAATCGGAGTTAATTATAGTGAGTTAAAGGAATTATGATTGCAAGGGATTTTAGACATATTGCCAAAAGAAATAGGCACACCTCGGCGCACTGCTCGTGCTGTTTGTCGTTTGGATGCTTATCCCATAGGTGTCCATTAATTGCAGTTTTTTAAATGTATTTTTTCGTTTATTCCCACTGTTCCAATTCTACAGGTGCCGCCAGATATAAAGTTGCCTTTGCTATATTTAATAGATTCTATCGTGAAAAATGTGAAAAGCACTTATATTCATCTCTTCAGTCAATGTATTGTGAACATATTTTGCGATGTATTCGAAAAGGTAAGCATATAATGCTGGAGAGCTTTACAGCTGTTGATAACTAATTTTATTTTAGCCAATGTAGCCAAATTTAAACAATAGAATTTCGTAACAAGTTTTCAATAAAAAAGTTCTAAATTTACTCCACTGTTGTGGTTATTATTTTTTTGCTAATCAATATTTTAGTTGTCAACAGTATTTTAGTACTCGAAATTGTTTTGGAGTTTTAAAGATTTTGTTTCATATTTGTATTACAAAGGTGAATGAAAAAATTCGTGAACGTATGTATGCATTACGGTTAACTTGGAATGAGGTTTTCCCATCACAAAAACTATACGCATTGGATGTAAAAGTGAAGCGGATTGACAATAATTGGCCAATCACAGCAAAGCAAGTACCACAGTCCATCCACGTAAATCCAAATTTTCTCAAACCCGTAAGTAAAGAAAATATGCGGTATTGAATAATGTTGTGTAAATGCAAATTTCTAAATTTTCTATATGTTAAATTTCTAGAATTATGATCTCAAAGTACAAGCCGGCGATGTTGAGGAAATATTACAAGCCAAAACACGAGAACTGTTGGAATTGAAAAAGCGTAAACTCGAATTAGAACTGGAAGCTACCAAAAAGAGTTTGGAAGAACAAGATAAACAGTTGTCGAAAGTAACAAACGGCCTCATGCCACCGGAAGCGGGCACTACAATGGGCGGTTCGCGCATGCCCGGCGTGTCAGCGCAAATAATGCCAACTGGCATAATGCCGCCTGGCTTGATGTCTCAACACCACATGCATCCACGGCCAACACATCCGGCAATTGTGGGTGGTGGAGCAGTGCCACCAACAGCCCTTTTCCATTCAAATTTCAACCAATCCAGACCACAACAACAACCACCGCATTTACCAGTTGGTATGATGCCTATGCCGCCTCAGGTAAAAAAAGTTGCAAACGTATATTGGTCTTATATTCAAATGCATATCCTAATAATCAAACCATTTGGTGTAGAATTTCCCGCCTACGAGCACTGGCAACAAACCGAAAGTGCATCCTGTAAATCCCGCATTATTAAACACCATAAGACACCGTGATCCACGTTTGGCACGTCAACAGCAAATGCAAGATGCAACGCCATCAATGCGTGGCTCATCAAAGTCAAACACTTCGTCATCATTGCGTGGTGCCGATGATACAAATAAATCTGACAATAAGTCATCTTCAACGTCGTCTTCGTATCGCAATGGTAGCAGCAGCAGCAGCAGCAAAAGCAGTCGCGGTGATCCGGGTAGTAATTCGAGTACGGAAAGCCGACGAAAAGGCAGTTCATCGCGTGATAAGGATAAGGATAAAGATCGTAAACGTAGCGAATCAAAGAGTTCCACATCATCTGGTAGTTCGTGTTCCTCGGAGCGACATAGAGGTACCTCATCTAATTCCGCAACTGGAACTACAAGTAGTCGCAGTAAAAAATCAACGAGTAACAAATGTGATAAAGACGCTTTTGAAATTGCGCCACTTTCTACAACATTCAAGCGTAAATCCTCAACCACATCATTGTCCGGCAACGAGTCAACAACGTCAAAAAAGAAGGAACCAAGACGTAAAACACACAGTACACATACGTCACCAACCAGTAAGAATCGTTCACGCAGTCGTTCGCCAATTGATAAAGCTACCGGTGCTGGCACAACAGTTGTCGCCGGCGGAAGCGGCACATTATCGGATCGTGATGATAGACAAATATTTTCAGCAAAGAAACTGTCGAAAACGATCCATTCTGATGCCGAGCACGAGGAGGAGATGCAGAAAAATGCCGCCGCATTAAAAGTAGAAAACAAAAGTAAGAATCGTTTACACTTTCACATTATTTCACAGCTTTTACGAGAAACATGTATTATCGATGTGCGCAAAATAGAGAGACAGTTGGGCGCGTGTGGACTTTGGTTAGATTTGTAAAAATATTTGAAGTCTATGACATCAAGCAAAATTCTATTTTGAGACATTGCAGAAGCTATATTTGGCAATTACCCATTCGTATTTATTGAAATAAATACATGAAATACACTTTGCCCGAAAAATTGACTCATTGTTAGGCTTGAATGGAGCTCTTCTTCGCTGTGTAAGCTCAAATTGTTTTGCTTTGGCTTTGGTTTTTGTACCCTTTGGCTGTTGTCTTTTCACGTATTCTACCTAATAATTCGTTATTGTGTGTGTGTGTGTGATATTTTTTTTATTTCTACTGCTAAATATCGAATTCAAAGGTCAAATTAAGTAATAGTTTAAGTAGACTTTGAATGTGATAAAATAAATACTTTTTATGAAAAAATACGCTCAACCAAAGTTGTTTTACTCGATTGTTATTTGAAAACGTTCACAAATCAAAAACCGTTCCTATTTCCCCCTGATTCTCATATGCATTTCGGTCGGGTATTCTGTGTAGAAGACTGCCAAAATATGTCTATCAAAATTGTACCAGATTTAGTTTATGCCACACGTCCAATCTCTCTTTGAAATTAAAATACTTTCTTGTAAGAGTATGCAAAAAATAATAATTTGTACATTAAGTAATAAGTTAGAAGAATTTCTGAGAAATTAGTAGCTAAAAGTAGCTGTGATACTCATAACATATAAACATATTTAGTTTAATAATGATAGTACTAAACAAACAATGCCAAGTGTACAAACATTTAAAAGAGAAAACTTATAAAAAATCATAATAAAGATTCGCAAATTAAGATGAAATCAAGTTCATTGCTTGTATATTAAAAAATAATGTCAAGCAAATTCAAAACGAGTGAAAGCATATTAATACTACTCGCAGCAAGCTGACTTTGTATGTAGTTTTCTAATGTTTACATTTCCACTCAATCCTTATTTACTGCCGAAGGTACATAGACGCATATTTTATCTAATATTATATAAACGCCACCGCCACAACATTATGAAGAGTGTTTGCACAATTTTTTTCTTATTTTTTTTTTCTAAGCAGCAAAATTAAATAAGTTTTTGAGCAAAACAAAATGTGTGTTTTTAGTTGGTAGCGTGAATATTTAGTTTTTAGTAAAAGTAATATTTAGAAACAGAACTGAACTAACAAATTTAACTTTTTGTCTCAACAATACTATACTAACTACAATCTCAACAGCTAATTTGCTACACTTGCTGTCATTTAATGGCACTTAAATTAAAAGTTTGTGAATACTTTTTTTGTGAAACTTTTTTTAAGGAAATAATTTTTCACAAAATACCCAAAAAATGTTATGTTAGACGTTTTTGTTTTCTAAAAAGTAAAGTAATTTCTTTGCTAACACTGATATTTTGTAGTAAATAAAAAACTGTTATCCGTTATAAGTATTGTAACGACTAAATTTGGCTCGGACTGGTCCATTTAAATCACGCGCTAACTGAATCGATAAAAGTTTCACTTTTCACCATCGGATTCATGGCGCTCTAAGTAATACTTTTTTTTAATAACTGAAACTTTTGAATTGTTAGTGCAATCTCCGCTTATTGCGTTTACAAATTATTTTATAACCCAATAGCGCTGCAACAATCACTCTATTATTTCTTGTGCGGTGTGTCTCCGTATTTGGCAGAGTTTTTTTTTTTTAATTTATATACTCACGCACCCCTTTCACTTTATTATTTACATTGATGTTTGCACTCCATATGCGAGCATCAACTGAGCGCGTCCACCAAGACTTTATAACTTGTCCGCTATTTTTAATTTTTTAAAATTGGTTTAAGTAAATGCATTGTTTTTATTTTATTTTCGTATTGATTTTTTTTACATAATTTGCTAGTCGTATACTTTTATAATGTGAATATTCAATATTTCCTTGTAAATTTGTGGCAACTGTTTAATATTTTGTAAAAATGCAAATTATAATGATTAATAATAATAATAATAATAATAATAAACCAAACAATAAAAATATTAATTAAATAAACAAAATAAATAGTAAGCATGAAAACGTAAGAGAAATGAAACAAACGTAAGCATAAAAAAAACCAATTTTAGATATTAAAATAGTGGCCGACGGATGTTTGGCAATTGCTGCGCAAACGGACATTGACTTAAGGCATTTCCCCCCAATCGCTGCGTACGCGCCACAATTAGAACAGCTCGTAATAGCTTCTGAAGCGGCGAATCTTAAAAATACTATAACTACTACTACAACAACAACATCAGCAAAAGTGTCGTTTAAAATTCAGAAATTGTATAATAAATTAGACAAATCTACAGCGCAACAACCGGCGACCACTGTTGCACTTGACTTCGACGACGAGATGTCAACGGCAGCAGCAGCAGTAACACCAGCAGGAGCGGCAAACATAATTAAAGGGAAAGATGGCAACGCAATAACAACATTCTTGAAAACTGAAACTTTTACTAAGCATAAAGTTGATACAGATGATAATAATGATCAAAGTGTTGGTAGTGGTGGTGGTGTTATTAGTGTTAGCGGTAGTGTTAATGCTAAGCGTCACAGCAGCCTTGATACTAAGGAACAGCTAGAAAGCAAGCATAAAGCGGAGCCATTGTCGCCAGATACAATGGCAATTGATAAAGCCGATAGCGATGAGAAGAAACGCGTATCCACATCAAGAACAGATCTTGAAGAACCATTGGCCAAGAAGATTAAGCAAGCCAAATTCGATGCGTAAGTACTCAAGTACACCCATAAACAATTATGGTCATTTTCGCTGCCTGTCTTCCAATATTTTCTTATTTGCATTTAACTAATTTTAGATTATTTGGAGACGAGGACGTAGATTTGCGTACTTGTATACCACCGCAGATACTAGCCGTACAACAGCTACAACATAAATCACAACAAGATGGTAAATCGCCCACACCACCACCTCCTCCATTTATAACAGAGGAACATAATGCGGAAAGTTGGAATAACTTGAAGGTGAGTAAAGATAACGCGACCACAAGTCTTAAAGTTATATCGAAGTGTTGTAGTGCCGATTGTAGGCTTATTTGTTGTATTTTTGAAATTTGTTTTAGAGAATCACAAATTCAACTTATTATTTATGTTGTTTATCTTTTATTGTTTTTAAGACCTCAAAAAATACAAAAGCAACATCACCCACGAAGAAATCATCGACTTTGGATGACGTGCGTGCCAAATTGGCAAAAGCAACTAAATACAGCAAATTTAATAAATCAGGTAAATGTTATAATATTTAAAAAATGAGAAAGTTTTATAAAATATATATATATATATATTTTTTTTTTTACAGAAAAGTTAAGTAAGGATATTACCCAGCGTGTTAAACTATCAGAGCCACAATTAAACGATGACTCTCAGGATGCCAACGACGAAAAAATACGTACGATTGTAGCACAGGCACAGGAGCTGCTAGAAACTAACTCCATCAATCAGGATCAATATAAGAATCTTATGCAGAAAGTAATGTCTATCAACGAGACGAGCAAATTGAAGGAGGCAAAGAAACGTGAATCGCTTGAAGGCACTGCTGCAATGAAATCCAAGCAAATTGAAGAAGACGAGGAAACTGCAGAAGAACAACGCGCCGCAGCGGCACGTGAAGCTGTTCTTAAGAAGCGTATACCAAAACTGCGTAGACCTTCAGCGCCTACAAACGACAATAATGCCAGTAATTCCATGCCTACCACTGAACTAGTCAATAGCAATTCCTCAACAACACGTTCGCCCATTTATGATGAGCGTAGCAATGACAATAGCGATATAGCTCCGTTACAGCGCTCCAAGCCGCAAAGGGAGAAACGCTTAAAACCAACAAAATGGGGTGAAAAAGTGGATGGCGTTGCCATCGCAGCTAATATGCCGGGCAATCCAAATCCTCCAAAAACATGGACTAAGGGTAATATGATGCGACCACATCCAAATATCGGCGGCTACCGCGGTGGACCACCGCCAAATATGCCCATCATGCATCCGCAAATGCCTTGGCAAATGCAAATGCCGCCTGGTGTTGCGCCCGGTGGGCCACCATTTGTGAATTCTGGCCCGATGATACGTAGCAGCGTACCACCGCCTCCACAAGCACCAATGGTGCCAATCATACCACTACCGCCTAACATACCGAAACCGTGCAACTCCATTGATAATCCGCAGGCCGATTTAGTGCGCACCATCACGATCGATGGACTCTCGAAGGAGATACGCATTTACGATCAGGTAGCCATAGTGTTCATGGAATTGGATCAGCCACGTGAAATCGGTTTTCAAGCGGGTCAACGTTCGATCATCATTGATGATGAGCCACCAATAGCGTTGCAATTCAATGATGATTATAAAACGTTCAGCATTAACGGTCAGCCACATCGTTTGCGTTTCGGTTTTCCATCGCGCGAACTGTACATTGATGATCAGTGGTATGAGATATATTTCGGTGGACCGCCCGTCTCGATTCCCTTACAAAATAGAATACATATACTTAAAGCTGAAGGCCCGCCACCACAAGTGAATATCGGTGCGCTGCGTCGAGATTTGGTTGTGGGTAAGATCAATATGATTGTTGATGCACACATTGTCATACCGTTGTTCCTGGATGCGAAACCGCAAAGCTTTAAATTGGGCAATCAAGATCACACTGTACAATTTGCCGATAACCTATTGACAGTTTTGCTGGATGGTGAGCCCGCCAAAGTGGAGTATGGCGGTTTGCCAAAGAGCTACGTACTGGGCGGTATAAGTTACTTCATACGGTTCGGCGCTTTGCCGCAAGGTTTGAAAGCTGGACAAATCGTAGTTAAGGATATGATTTATGTGAAAACCGAACCGCCAGCACCGGAACCAATCCAAACAATCGCGCCAGCTATTCAGGCAATTGACGAACCACTACCTGAGATTACACAAAAAGATACTGATAATAAGACTGAGTCGGAAAAAGAAAAACAAGAAAATAATATGGACACAGCGGAAAATGTTCAATTGGAGGCATCGTCAACTAAAACACCCGAAAGTGTTGAAGCAACGAGCGCAGTTAGTGAACCGGAAGTGGTTGGTACAGCAGGCAGTGGCAATTCGGCTATACCGATATTCTCTGCCACCGCACTGAATAAAATTAACATCGATGAGCTGTTCCAGAAACTAGTATCCTCTGGTATTTTGGGTGGAGCGGGCAATGTTATAGCATCTAGTAACAAGGATGCCGGTATTTTGCCCTCAGCTGTCGCGCCTGAAGAGGAGCCACCTCAACCAGTTGCTATACGCCCAATCGACCTGACCAAATCGGAAACGATTAAAACACGCCAATTGGCGATTGTCGATACATTATTCTCTGGTATGCAATGCAGCAGTTGTGGTGTGCGCTTTCCACCCGAGCAAACTATCAAATATAGTCAGCATTTAGATTGGCATTTCCGACAAAATCGACGCGAACGAGACCTATCACGGAAGGCACATTCGCGTAAATGGTATTATGATCTAGCCGATTGGGTGCAATATGAGGAAATTGAGGATTTAGAAGAACGTGAAAAGAACTTTTTCGAATCGCAGCAAAATGATGTGGAAGCATCGGACGAGACGTCAAATCAAAAGTGGATAAATTCACCAGTACCACTTAGTTGTCCGGCTTTACCAGAAGATGTCGATCGTGTCTGCGATATGTGTCAAGAGAAGTTCGAACAATTTTATCACGAGGAAACTGAGGAATGGCATTTGCGCAATGCCATTCGAGTGGAAGATAAAATATATCATCCGTTATGCTACGAAGACTACAAGGTAAAAAAATAAAAACATTGTGTAACTGTAACTTGAACAACTGTAATAAAAATTGGAATATCCAATAGGCTGCACTGAATGCTAAAGATGAAGAAATAGAGGAAAAGGAGAAAGACAAGGCTGCTGAGGAAACAAATACCGATGATGATATGATTATCAAAATTGAAGGTGATGACCATAGCGATGGTGAGTTTTTTTTTTTTTTTGTTTTCTATATTTTGTAAAGTACGAGGATACGTTTAGAACTGACGCCAGACCAAAATATATTTTTCGTGACTGTAGTTAACCATAAGACATGTTAATAAATATTTGTTTTTTTTTTTCAGTTGAAGGTGTAAAATCAACTGACAATGTTCCGGAAGACGACGACGATGATGTTATCGTATTGCCTAATGAGGAACCCTCTGTGACAGAAATTGACGATGACGATGAATATGTACCGGAAAGTGTACCGCCAATCGCAGATAAAGATTCCATTGACATTGACACTGAGAATAACGGCGCGGAATCAGTAGACGCAGATGCGAATGAGGATGCCGCTGGATCAGATGTGGAAATACAAGAGCCGCACATTCCATTCACAGACTTGGATACATATGTGGAAAAGGCACAACCGGATACCGACGAAACTTCACAAATGTCATTCTTTAATGTGAAAATTAAAGAAGAACCAAAGGATGACGATGAGGATGAAGATGACGGTTTTGAGGATGTTGGTACTGTGCTGATACCACCTGATGAAGAGATCTCCATACAGAGCAGTGGTAAGTGCAACATAATCAAATTTACAATAGATTAATTTAATATTTCTTTTGTTGCTAATGTAAACTGTATTTTATGGTTTACAGAAGAAACACAAACTCAAACGATTGCGTCTTCGACGTCGGGCATGTCGCCTACTGCCGAACGACCAACCTCCTCACAATCACTTGTTCAAGTCGATACAACGGAATTCGCTGAGGGCACTAGTACAAATACAGTAACCGCAACTCCGATTGATTTGAATACCTCGATTGATGGCAATCTCGGCAGCGAAGATGAACATAATTTATCCACAGTGGGTCCAACACCTGCGATACCATTGGCTAGCTTAGTTAATAAAATTAAAATAAATATAGCTAAGAGTAGTATAACTGCAAATAATAGTAGTACTAGTAATAATAATAATAGTAATAATGGTGGTAGCACCTCTGCGACAGGCACAACAACTGCAACGGCAGTCAATAACATGCTGACCAGTCCAACCAAAGGCTCAACGGTGTCTGATGCGCATACAGCCGATGATATTAAAGACAACCCTAACGGTGCGGGTGGTGAAAATACAACACCATATAGCCATGTATCAGCCATAAGTGTTGTATCCACAATACCGGTACTGTGTGGCGGCGGTACGACTGGCGTACGTACCACTACCCTAGCGCCGGTGGTGTCGAGCAGCAGTAGCAGTATAAAAAATATAGCTGTCAATGCAGAGTCCAATGTAAGTACGATTTCTGTCATTGGCAGCTATGGCAGTACATCCTCAGCGCCACGTTATTTCCCTCCATCAACTACCAGCACAGTTGTGCCGACAGTTTCGAAGCGTCAAACAGCACCACCGAAAACATCGACGCCACCGCCGCCACAAGAGGAATCGTTAACGTACGAATTGAAACCGGCTTTGCAGAATGTCAAACTCACTAAGGCGAAAAAAGTACAATGCGGCATCGAGACATCGGGCCTCTGTTCAGTTATGTAAACGACACGAGCAAAATTTTGGCACATTATTTAGAAACTAAATGGAATGCCATAAAGGGTTTAACATACATATATAGTTTTTCACATTGGAATGTGAATGAAAGAAATTTTACGTTATTGTACATATGTATTTACATATGTACAAGTGAATATGAGTGGATATGTGTATTATGCTGTACGATGTTTGGGGAAATTACATACCAACATTGATGATGGATTGTTATTTTAGTATGAACATTTTAAAACAACAACAACATTAATGTTTTTAGTTTAATTTTTTTACCTTACTTTTAGAAATGTATTGAAACACTAATTTTGTTGAATTCGGCGTACTTCTTTTGGTGCGCTTGCGCAAATGAATGTGTGTGCGTGCGTGCGTGTACAGTTAAGCGTGTGACTTGAGGTCAATGCGTTTATATACACTTAAACACATTAAATAGACGCACTCGGTCAAACATGAGTATATTCAAGCCAACCAGCAATTGCATTCTCACTGCAACACATTTGGAGTATTTATATCAATAAACAGAAAAAATAAAGAACATTTTGTTATTACTTATTTACTTTTTCACATATGATTTGTAAAATTTTCTTCATGAATAATATAAATAATAAACTGCATTGCCTATAATTATGGAACCACATACGAAACGGTCTCTTTATTTTAGAAAATTCACTAGTGAAAAAATTGAGTTGGGGCTTAAAGTTTTTGCCACAGGCTGAAATCTATTGCAGAACTGGTAGGTCTCGGAAGTATATAAGTACATCGGAATCGTGAGGACCTATTGTTACAGAAGAGTTAATCCAAAAGTGCGCAGATCCTAAGGAAATAATCAAAAACTAATGACAGTTTGTTTTGGTTATGAAAGATCATATCTTAAGGTGCGAAAACTGTTTGGTTGTTGTGGTCAGTTAAATTTTAGTTACCATTATTGTTTTCTGTGTCATCTCATAAGAATTTCGACAGTCTTGGTCGAAAGATAAGAGTTTGAGTTCATCGAGCATACGAAGTATTGGCTAATGTTATTCGGACACTTCTTAACAAGTTTTTTTCAAGCCTGGATGGATGAAATTTGAATATTGACGAGAAGTTAGGATAACTTAATATAGATAAAAGCAACGTACATACCACCTCCCCCTCAAACTCCGGCGATATAATTAATGATACAATTTTCTGTTAATGAACTGATTTAAGGTTTATGAGGTAGCTTTTTTATTACTAAAACTTGCCTCCCTCCCTTTCGTCATAATGTGTTTAATAGCGAATCGAACAAACAACTAGATAAATAAAGTCGCTAATGAAGCTATATGATTTATGCAATTTTACCTCTTTACCTCATAACTCATTATAAGTAATTTGTTTTTGTTTTGCAAGAAAGCAGAGATCAAACATAATACGGTAGAGAGTAGCGAAGAGAAATGACAAAAACTGAATTTTTGAAACACATTCATCGTTATAGAATCGATTAATAGTCGATAAGAATCAATTACCCACAGCAAAAGATACGCGCCTAGTCTGCAAGTGCTGAGCTTAATTTAAGTTGTTTTGGTATATACATATTTAATAAATAATGCGAAATTCTACAACACCAACGCACACTCTGAATTTCCCGGAGCAATTAGAGTGTTTTGAATTTTGTAATAGTGACTTTGCATGTAATTTAGTAGCGCTTGCTAGTCATAAAAAGATTATATTGGGGCTCATTAATTTGCCGGTAAATATTGTGCATTTCAACACAACATGTGTGTTGGAACACATTTACATACGACAGAGTATATGAAATACATATTTATTTGTTAGGAAGAATCTGGCTGCTTTGATTGGAAACGTGTGAAGGATTTGTATCACGAAAGTCGTTGTGTTTCATTATGTTTTGCGCCGGAAACTTCAATGGCAGTAGTGCCGAAATCGGTTATATTTTGCGCTGCAGGTTCAGATTTTCGTTTGCGTATATTTCGCACAGATTTACAAAATTCTGACACTGTTCAAATACTCAATGGTAGGTAGGCATGAATATCTCCAAATGTATTAATGTTTTATACACCACATTATTTACACAGGTCATAGTAATTATATCAATGAGGTTATATGGGATTGCAATGGCGAATTCCTGGCATCAGTTGGCGACGATAACACCTGTCGTATTTGGGATACAAAGTCAAATTTTGAAAATACTATAACATTTCATTTGCAATCAGCTGGTATGTCGGTAAAATGCCACCCGGAGGAACCACGTAAAGTCGTTGTGGCAGAGAAGAGGGGAGTCATACATTTATATAATATCCAATCACAAGCAGCCATAATATCCGTAGAAGCGCAAAAGTCGCCACTAAAATCAGTGGATTGGTGTCCATTAAATCGAATGTGCATAACAGCGCTTGTAGCTGGCGATATAATATCGTGGGATTTGCGACGACCAACGCCAATCGATATAAAACAAGTACATGAAGATGGTGGACAAATTGTGCGCATTGCGCCAAATGCAGAGACTGTGGTAGCAAGTGTTGGACGTCCTGATGTAGCAGTTAAAGTTTTCACCGCAAAATCGCGTATACCCTTAGTTGATGCCACGCTTAAGCTGTATGGTGGCTTGTCTTGGCACCATCGTTTGCCCTATATAGGTGTGGCAACAGATCGTAAATTATGCTTATGGAAGTTGCAAATTAAATAAACTACAAATGTGTTTGTGTTTGAAAAATTGAAAGCAGTTTTAATTTTATATAAAATATTTAATTTTTTGTGGCAAATAAGTAGACGGAACAGAATAATAAATGTTTATTTATTGCCGTTAGCTGTTGTAGCCAAATATTCCTTGTAACGCACTTCTTGTTGTTGTTGCAGTTTAGTCAGCTTTTTTAACACACCTTTGCTTAACTCCTTACCGTCAGCGTCATGTGTTGGTAAACCCTGAAAGTTAACGAACATATATATAAATTTAGTTTCATTCCAACATAAGCGCATGTCATTTTGTTTTCATTTAAATATAATTACTTACATTTTCATCAAATTGAGAATATTTCTCTTTTTCATTAAGGAACATTTCTTGTGGGTTAATACGTTTCTGCGCTTCTTTGGCGGCTAACAGTTGGGCAGCAGCTTCTTGTTTTCGTTGTTTTTCAGCTAGACGCTCTGCATCGGCAATTCTTTTCGCTTCACGCTCCCTCAATAATACTTCCCGATCCATCAATTTAACGGCATATTTGCCGCTTTCCTTATCCTCTAGCCGCACACCCAAATTGGGCAGTACATCATCACGTAATTTATCGCACAATTGTAAGATAGCATTTGCTTTTATAGTCTTCGCTTCTTCACGCACATTATTCCGGAATTCGGCTATTGCATCCACATATGGTAGTAAGGTTTTTTCAATGTCCACATTACTATTAATACTACCGCCCACGGGGAAACCAATACCACCACGTGGTCCGTCAATAGCACCGAATATGTGCAGAATATCCGTAATATATGCAGCAATCCGACGCAGTAAAAGGCAGTTTACGTGATCTTTATTATCACGTATGTAGACATTGGAAACGGAGACCAAATCACGCAACGCATCTAGAGTGCTGCGCGTATCAACGTTGTCTGTAAACGAAGATTATTTATAAAATAACTATTATATTGCGATGTGTTAGTAAACTATAGGCAATATATTACCGCATAATGCAGCATGTACTGCATCGCGCGTTGTCTTTAATTTGTCTTGTAGGGAAGCTTCCGCAGTTGTCCATACGCCAAATTGTGCACTTGGGGAACCACTATCTATATGCCGAGTTAAATCTTTTACATTCAAAAAGAATTCCTAAAAGACATGAATTTGTGTGATTAGAACTATTTTTTTAGTTACGAGAAAGCACTTACATTCATGAATCGTTCATATTGGCATGCCATCTCCATTGTGTTGCTTGAGTAATCGAGCGTATCTTTCCACGAATGTAATAAAAATGCTAATCGCATCTGACATGCAGTATTCTTCATTAATGCTTCTTTTATCGAAATGAAATTTTTTAATGATTTTGACATTTTACAACCCGAAATGGTTAAATGACCAGTATGCAGAAAGTATTTTACCCATTCGGATTGATCAAAAGCGGCTTCTGATTGAGCTAATTCATTGTCATGATGTGGAAATTTTAAATCGACACCGCCGGTGTGTATATCAAACATTGAACCAAATACGTCTGAAGCCATGGCGGAACATTCTATGTGCCAACCTGGACGACCTCTTCCCCAGGGACTGTCCCACGAAGGTTCACCTGCTTTACTCGCCTTCCAAAGTGCAAAATCGTTGGGTGAACGTTTTTCGGAGAGACGCTCCGCTGTGAGCGACAAGTCTCCTTCACCTTCTTGCAATGACTTCGTATCACCATAAGCTTCGGGCACAAGTTTGGCATAGTGATGTTTTTCGCGTTTATCAAAGGCATTCACATCAAAGTAAACCGAACCGTTTGCATTATAAGCCAGTCCGTTATCGAAAATTTTTTGAATAAATTTGACAATCTGTGGTACGTATTCGGATACACGGGTAAGTACGTCTGGCGGTAAAATCTATAATATAAAATAATTATTACAAATAAAAGAAATTTTAACTTTCTGAATGCGGGCAAAATACTAACATTTAACGCCGCCATATCTTTGTGATATTCATTCTCCCAGTATCGTGGCAAAGTTTCGAAAATAGCATTATCCGTAACAGTGGAGCCCTCCTTGCGATCCAGCCAATCGGATATGGGATCTTTTGCTTCGGCCAAATACAAGACGCGCGCTTCATCTATCTTTTCTGGATCATTACTGGCTACAGCCATAATAAGCGTTTCCATTGCATCATTCATTTTTATTAACATTCGTTCAAACATAAGTTTTTTATTAGGGTCTGTCGCTTCTCTACAGATTACATTGAAATTGTCCAATACCTCTTTTTGATCTGCTAATAATACGTCCAAAGATATCGTGGTGGCAGCCTTCACATATCTTTCATAGAGATAATTTTGTCTTGCACGTTTAATGATCTTATCATCAATATCAGTTATGTTCATCACATAAAAAATATTGTAACCAAAATAGTCCGAAAGTATTCGTCGTAAAATATCGAAAGAAATATATGACCTAAAATTGAAACGATGGTATTTCAATGATAATTACGGTAGCAAGCAACGTATTTATCTTTACTTATATATATACATAAGTATATAGCGTCTATGTTGGCAGACGTGGCAGTAATTTTCAATTTTAAATTTACCTAGCATGCCCCATGTGCGTAGCATCGTATACTGTTGGGCCGCAACTATACCAGGTCACATTATTACCGTCCAGTGGGATGAATTCCTCCTTTTGCCTTGTTAAGCTATTGTACAGCCGCAATTTTGGACGGTCCGTAGTTGCTGGGGGCAGCCATTCCGGTTGAGTTCGTTTTGACATAATTAACTTGTACGGTTCAAATTATTATACTTATATTCGTTTGGATCTTTAACAGAACTCGATTTTCACAAATAGTCGCAAAAGACTTAATATATATACTCTATTTATCTGTATCATATGTATTATTCACCGATCAAGCGACTTTCAACGTGTTACAAAAAATTGCACCAGCCGGAGCACATTGACAGCTGCTTGCATATGCCTCTAGGAAATCAAAGCATTAGATCAGCTGTTATCTATAACTATGTCACCAGAAAAATAAGCTCTTGTGTTTAATAAATTGGAATGTCCCAATATCAATTTAATAAATAAAGTGAGCTTATTTTGCTGTTTAAATTATAAAATTATTTTTATTATTATTTTTTATTTTAATGAGAACAATTCAAAATCTTTATCGACTTTAAAAAAACACCATAACAGTATTGATCAGAAAACGTTTATGTAACAATGTCAATTTTATTTTGAACAGTGCAATTTGTGTTTACCGATGGACGTGGAATGTTTATTAAAAAGAGTAAAGTAAGAGCAACTGTTTTAACCAATTCAAATAAAAGTTCTGCTCTGCTTTGCGTCAGACATTTGTTTTGACATATTTCGATTTACGCACTTGTATGAGGTCATTCACATATAAAGTTTTCGCCGCGAGCCCAAGCAAAATGTTGGAAAACTGTTATTAATTTAAGCTTTGCCAAGCAACAGTCGCGACTTTTATTAGAGAGAAACATTGAAAGCAAAGCGTTGATTGTGACATACCTTTTGCTTTCTAGGCTTCGTAGTTTTTCTTTGAACTTTCACGCAAAGCGAGGAAAGTTTTATGAGAATAGGCCTTTAAATCTATTTTGATAGAATAACTGTTATCGATAATTTTCTGCATTATTTTTGCCTCCCCCATTTTTGTTTATCTTGTTTAGCACTTCTCTAATAGGGGTAGTTTTCGGTTTATTCAAATCATTCGGCTGTATACTTCCGTTTAGGCTAGACGAATTTTTGTACAACTGGTGGTTTTAAATAAATTTGCAATTTTCTAAATTAGCATTTGTTTTAAATGGGGAAAGTTTTATGTTTGGGTTATCAAGTATCAAGGGTACTTTTAGGATGGTTAGGTGCAATAATTTCTATTATCGGGATTATATTGCTTTATTTCTGCCTCGAAAATCCGGATATTTTGGCGAGGTGGTTGATGTCTTTAGCGGACGACCAAGCCAAGATCGACTACAAGGAATTACGCAGGGGTAAGTCATATGATATTTATGCGTGTATACATACATATGCGTATATATTATATATACATACATATGCAGGTACATAAGTGCATGCTGCATAAGAACCTTTCATCCACACTAATAACTAATCATGAATTAAATTTTTTGGTTTATTGCAGATGTTGTATGGTCATGCGTGCTGTATATTGTCTTAAGTTTTGTAAACTTAATGACATCCCTTGGTTTAATATTTGGCATCCATAAGGTGAGTTATTAGCATTGTTC
Source organism: Bactrocera zonata (assembly GCA_037783105.1). Classification (NCBI taxonomy): domain Eukaryota; kingdom Metazoa; phylum Arthropoda; class Insecta; order Diptera; family Tephritidae; genus Bactrocera; species Bactrocera zonata. The sequence goes on from JBAWJQ010000405.1 coordinate 393,389, forward strand.
GTGCATTTCACATAATCTTTTATCTCAATGAAGAGTGCTATAAATCAATGCTCTTAGATTATACATAAAATTCACGGGTTTTTAATATTAGGTATACATACAAACACACTATGGTATACCTTACTTGTATCTATATACATATTTATTTATGCGTGTATATATGTATGTATTTGCTTATTTCTACGCAAAGTCGTATACCTGGCTGTGAACACACGCTCAACGCTTGTAAAAGGTACTATATACATAGGTACATATTTATGTAAGACCATGTGTGTGCTTCAACACTTAAAGATTTTATATTCTACTGCATCATTATATTTAATAATTTTATTTTTGGACAAAACAAAAATCAGTACATTTAAGCATTCAAACAAATCAGTTTTTACGAAATTCGCACTTCTAAAACCGGGATAGTAAATAAGAAAATTTAGCTAAATTTCTAATTCTTGAGATACTTTCACTGAATCGGAGTAAGACTTAGCCCAACCAGTGACACCAACACGTGGCAATTCTCATATAAAATTAGTCGAAAATGACCTATACTTTTTTTACCCCAGACTAAAAATTTGAAAATTCGCAATATATCCGTTCGTTTGGCTGTATCTTTTAGTTTTTGAGATATCTGATATTTTGCTCGCCTTCTTTTCTCCGCAAAACGAATGCTTATTTGGAGGAGCCGCCAATATTGGACCACTATACAAACAAATTTTTATTACTATATATAATACATTGAAAATTTAATATTTCAAAAAAAAAAAGACAAATTTTTAATATATAATATTATAATTGATTTTATCTCATTTCAGTATTGCATACCGTCCTTGAAATATCCTTTCATACATTTAATAAAAAAACAGAAAAAAGTTGTGATAATCAAGGTCGCCACAGCTTTGCCGGCCGGAAGTGACCGTCCATCAAAGACATTTAATGTGTAAAATGGCGTATCCTTCACACATGAATGCATACATACATATGTACACAAAAACATGTGCATAAGTATGGATCTCACTCCGGAGCACAAGTCTACAAACTAAACTAAATTAAATCAATTAAACTCAAACTTAAATATACAAATATTCTCTCATATATAAACATACATAGGAAAATATACACTAACACAATTATGTTCATATCAATCATACATTCATACATACAAACGAACAAATACAAATGTAATATTTACATGTACTTTTCATACAAAAACAATTAAATGTAACAGAAAAACAAAAACAAATGAATCTCACTATTTTCAACACATCATACAGCTAAGTATATTTTATATATGAAATGCATTAGATTTGATAGGCATATACTAGTATGCACATATATAGTACATACATACATATATGTAGATGTAAGGATACAGATGCTTCAGTTCAGTGTTATATGTTGGCAACGCGAGATGCATTGTTATATGACGGCTGGAAAATTTGAAAGATCGCAAAACAACAACACGTTTTAAATGGACGCATGTTTTATAGTGGGTTTGTATGTATTATATATATGCATTTTCTATTTATTCCACAGGAGAAAAAATAAATAAATCAAAAATTGATTATCTCATCCAGGGAAACACTCTACGGCAACTAAGTCGGTGATTACAATACGAATTTTGAATACCAAAGTTTAATGAACTCTTTCGTAGTTTTAATTAAAAAAAAAAATCAAAATTAATTGGTGTAATTATTCAATGGATATAAGTTAAATAAAGAAATTAACTTAAGTTATTTAAAAATGTAAAAGTATTTATTCAGTTTATTTAAAAATGGAGTTAATTTCTTTAAGATACTTGAAATGTTGACTCTTAACGTGGTGAGTCTATTTTTACTAAACAAATTTGTTTGAAAGTGAAGCAAGTTGTTCCGGGAAAATTTCAATGACGAACTACACTCTAGATGACCAGAAAAAATTAAGAGAAGCTGCTGGTATAAGATTATTTTAGATATTTTAGTCAAAAGAGCGGTACATTTAGCCAAAAAAGCACACGAACTGTAGCGGGTTACACTTCTACTTATCCACATGCCATCGGCCACCTCTTTGCATGCCCCACTATCAGACACTCCTCCCCCTTTGGTCCGACTCTGTCAAAGCAGCATGTTTCTTGAGCCTACTGTTGGATGACGTCGACGACAACTTAGCTAATTCTTACCATAATAACGGGGATTAAGTACCCGTACCATCAACATTACGAACTTCGATGAAATGTCTTTAAGTAGCTCCACTGCTTTCACCGAGGACTTTACGTAGTGCATAAGGAGTTTTTGCTAAGAGATCGTACAGTAACATGGTGATCCTAACACATCATCACACCAAAACCCAGCCACTTTATTCAAAGAATTTAGCTCACGGAGACGTTTCGGGGGTTTCAAAACTGATGAGGTCAATGACATAGCACCATAGTAGTGCTAAGTTCGCAAAGATTGCGAATGGAAGGAAATTGCTTTGGGCGAAAATTTCAGATCAATATCTCAAAAACTCTAGTTTCTCGCATATACACAGATGGACAGACGAACATGCATTTAAAGTAAATATTTGTATTAAACATTTAATTTAATTTTCCAATTTTTTTATAAAAAAAAAAACAATTAATTACTAAAAGTAAAAACAAAACAACTTAAAATGTTTTTAAAATAATTATATAAAATTTAAATTATTGAATTATATACTCTTTTACCATGCGACACTGTGTAGGAAACGTTAAAATTTCACAATCAGCTGTAACAGCTGTAACAGTTCGGCAAACGCCATTGTTCATTATCTATGGATGTGCATTTGTGATATCGGAAACTTCGTTGTTTGCAATCACTTTTCGTTCTAATATAATAAAGCCGCGTTGAATTTAATAATATATTATATTCATATTATAATCGGTAATTTTTTGATAACTGCTCAAAATGTTGCAAAAGTATTTTTGTTTTCGTCTGGAGACGGCTGCTATGATCATTGGTTGGTTTGAAACAATTGGTTCAATCTTATCAGTTTTAATATTTGGCTTCTGCTTGGGTTATGTGGATGATATTGTCAAGCAAATTATAAATCAAGCACAAGACAGTGACCAGCTAAATCCTGATGAAGTACATAAAGGTAATTAATGTGTTCCCACAATAAAAATACATCAACGTATGTATTTGTATGAGTGGGTATTGTGAAATTACGCATTATCCCGTTTAGTATTTATTCGGTGTCTTATCTATTCTTTCGCTTATTTTGCAGTTCTCGTTATTGGATTTGTCTTCTTTATCATATTGAGCGCAATAAATCTATTTGCATCTATTGGCTTATTATTGGGCACCATCAAGGTAAGTTCGCAATAAATAAGACTTCTCATATCTACATATACATGTATAATTATATATTATATGCATAAAAGTGCATAATTGCATATCCAATTAAGGATCTCGATAGAAGTAAGGTCGAATTTAACGATTTTACCGATAAAAGAAAGAAAAGAATGGAGTTGGTGATATGATCTCATGTGTGTATGTTTACCTATACATACACATTGAGCTTTATTCTTCAATTTTTTAAATTAAACGATATTTCGATATATATAATTCTCGCATTAATATAAAAATTCTTACTTGCTTTAATGCATCAATAAATAAAAATATTTCATTAAACATTTATTTTTTTATATAACACATTTATCGCTTATCAAGTATAAATAAATAGCATTGTTTAAATGTAGCTACATGTGTGTGTAAAAAGGCAGTTAAATATGCATCATGAAAATGCTCTGTGCGGGGATTTACAAACACTTATTGCCGATTACACGATTGCGGTAATGACTCAGTTCAGGCGTTCCTATACTAAGTAGAATACACCTCAGAAGATCCCAGTACGAAATATATTTTAAATGTCAAATGAAAACATCAAAATATATTACTAATTAAACAAGATTTCACAAAAAAATTCGTAAAAAGTTATAAATATAACAAAATTGGTCTATAGTTTACCAGCAATGCTAGATTTTTATTTTGACTCCTAAATACAATAACTGCCACATAAACCCAGCCCTAACAATCTCAATTTTGGAAGAGATAAAGTATTACTCAGTCTTATTATTAATTCCAGTGTAATTAACCAACCAATGTACCATGCGTAGATAAAAAATACCCCATACACAAATGCTTATGTACATACATACATACATATCTAAGTATGTATGTTGTGAGATTTTCAAAAATGTAAATAAAGTTGATGTTTAGAGATTACATGCACGAACGCAAGATAAGCGGATATAAAAACCCCATTGCATCTGAAACAAATTATTAATAATGCAAGCAGTTATTTTTGGAGTTGCCATGTTATATGCATAAACCCGTCGTGTCAACAGTAATGATGCATTTGACGAATGAAAAACCCTCAGCTACGTTGTCAAATATATATTTTGCGTCTTCTGCTCGACATCGTTTTTGCAAAAGATTCAGGTTTTTTGGTACGAGTATACCATAGAATTGGCACGCTTCGTATACAAAAATTAGCCAAAATGTATTCAGACGATCTAATAGAGATATTGAGATCCCATTTTAAGGATTTTTTTGATGTTATCGTCGTTAACAGAGGTAAAGTTCTGCATTCAAATGAGGCAAGTTTTCAATAACTTCGCGACTTTGAATGCTTTCTGATACTAAAATACTTGTGTTCGTACATTTGCAACGATTCTGAAGCTGTAATTTCATTAGAAACACAAAATTCCAAGCTAATTGGTTCAACGGCTACTTAATATATTAGGTTTTTATGTATTGTGTCCATTTCTATCATAAACTTCTTGTTTAAGTAAATATATTTGTATTATTAACAAAAATATTTGGTTTTTATTTTCAGGAACGACATCTCTTAATACTGCCTTGGTTGTTTAATTCTCTTTTCTCTCTTTTATTCTGCTTTATTTACTACTTTATTCTAATTGATTACATTATTTCTGTGCAAATTCCATTTTCATCTGGTTTTGGCTCGATTCTATCGATTTCCCTCAGTTTGGGTAAGTAATGCTGTTAATTACCAATTATTAATTTTTTTCTGTGTTGTAATTTCGGTTTTGTTTCTTTTTTACTCGTTTTAGCTCTAAAACTTTACACTTGGTTGGCGATGTATTCACTTTTCAAAAATATTCGTAATAATCGCGAACAACGAGAACAACTGCTTCGTCCAACAGGCGGCTTATATCCATCGTATACCAATATGTAATATGAATATTAAATACCCTTATGTATATCATCATATATACCGGTGAAGAAAGTCTACTTATTTACTTACATATATCCGAAGTGTGCTAAATTGGTTAATGTTACTAATTTTTAAAAGTATTATACTGGTTATATTTAAGAGAGAGTAATTTAAAATTTACGAACACAGAAATCTATATAAATGTATTCATTCGAAAACGAAAAAAAAATAAAATACAAATATACATAATAATATGTAAAAATATTTAACTGAATGTTTCTTCTATTTTAACTGTATATATGAAAACATAGCGACCAAGTTTCTGGTGGGTTTGGTTTATGGTTGACGACTCCTCTACTTTATTTTATAGTTAAATAAAGAAATGTTCATAAATTTGTATTCGCATATTTGACTTCCGTTATTTGATTCAATAGCACTGGCATTTCGTAACTCCACCCTACTCAATTGTTACATAATTAGTTACGCCCTATACAATATACTGATCAAAATTTGGGCCGTTATCGAGTTGAATTGTAGAAAATAAGAGTAATTTAGCAAATGTACATACATATGTACATTCATTACATAGTGATGTGGACTTCTATAGCGGATCACTCAGTGCCTTCATTCCGGATATCAAATCACGTCTACTGCAATATCCCTGGTTGTTGTTGTTGTTGTTAACGGTTATCTAATCCCCGTTAGGATGGTGAGGGTTACTTGTGTTGTCGTCGAAGTCATCTAACGGTAGGCCCAGGAAACGTGCTGTTTCGACGGGGTCGGACCAAAGAAAGGGGGGTGTTAGATGGGTAGGGTTTGTAGGGCATGCAAAGAGGTGGCCAGTGTCATGCGGAGACTCGTTGCATGCAGGACATACATTGGGTATGTCGGGGTCGATTCTGGATAAGTAGGAGTTTAACCTGCTACAGTATTCAGAACGAAGTTGCGCTAGGGTCACTCGGGTTTCTCGCGGCAACTGGAGCTCCTCGTCTGCAGTAGGTGGTGGTTTGATTCCAAGAACGCCATTCACGGGAAGGGAGTCGATGAAGGTGTTGATGGCTCCACTGTGAATGGCGACCAGTGCCTGTCGATAGTTCGTTGCGTCCGAAGTCTGCTCGGCGTACTGTTCAATGTCGTCGACATAGTCGAGGAATGACCTCTTGATGCTCCTGGGAGGCGGTTCCGCGCCAAGCAGGTGGCTGCAGGGGTGATTCCTACGGAAACAACCCAGCAGGAACTGCCTGGAGTGGAGTTGATTATGCTCCTTTACAGGTAGCATACGTGTCTCACTGTGGAGGTGTTCGATGGGAGACATCAAGAGGCATCCCGTCGTGGTCCGGAGTGCAGTATTTTGGCAGGTCTGGAGTTTCCTCATCTGCGTACCACTGCATCCAGGCGACCATATAGGCGCTGCGTAGTTGAGGACCGGCCGGCCGATTGCCTTCTAAGTTGCCAGCAACGTTTCTTTGGCTTTTCCCCATGTGCTGCCGGCTAGCGACTTGAGGATTTTGTTGCGGCTCTGTACCTTGGCGATAATCGCGGTCGTATGGGGAGAGAAGGAGCATAGACTATCGAGGGTTACGCCTAAAATCTTAGGGTTATTGCCAGTCGGGATTTTGACGCCATCGACCGCAATATTAACTTCAAGTCTATACTCCTTCGTCCAGTTTGTAAATATGGTCGCTGTGGATTTGGTGGGTGAAAGTTGGAGGTTTCGTGCAGTGAGGAAACGAGAAAGGTCGGAGAGGTAGCTGTTTACCCTGGTCTCACCTTTTACACTTTCTCCTTCCTAAATTGCTAGTCTTACAACTTTTGTTCAATTTATAGCTTTATTTATACTAGTGTTAAATACTATTTAATCCCTTATACTTAATTACATAACAAATATTACATAATTTTAAATTATATAGTTTTATAAAGCCGTTTGGCGTATGTACATATACTTAAAATAAAATAAAATAAAAATATGTATATTGATAAAGGTATCTCTGATTATTATCGGGTCCAAAAAGTTTTTTCTTATTTCTAATCAAATCAGTCAGTGCTTGGGTGACAGTAATAATGTAATTTCGCGGGAAGCTGACTGTTAGCTAGCTCTATAAAATAGCAGGCACAGTGCCCGGTTAGTACTTAAGTGACGCCAGCAGCGCGATGTGATGGGATTTAACAGTCTTTTTGTAATCTCTCGGGAAACTGGCTGCCAACTGGCTCTATATAAGAAAAGCAGGCATGGTGCCTGGTTAGTGCTTAAGTGACGCCAGCAGCGCGATGTGATGGGATTTCACAGTCATAATGTAATCTCTCGGGAAACTGGCTGCCAACTGGCTCTATATAAGAAAAGCAGGCACGGTGCCTGGTTAGTGCTTAAGTGACGCTAGCAGCGCGATGTGATGGGATTTAACAGTCATAATGTCACCTCGCGGGAAACTGGCTGCCAACTGGCTCTATATAAGAAAAGCAGGCACGGTGCTTGGTCAGTGCTTAGGTGACGCTAGCGGCGCAATGTGATGGGATTTCACAGTCATAATGTAATCTCGCGGGAAACTGGCTGCCAACTGGCTCTATATAAGAAAAGCAGGCACGGTGCCTGGTTAGTGCTTAAGTGACGTCAGCAGCGCGATGTGATGGGATTTCACAGTCATAATGTAATCTCTCGGGAAACTGGCTGCCAACTGGCTCTATATAAGAAAAGCAGGCACGGTGCCTGGTTAGTGCTTAAGTGACGCTAGCAGCGCGATGTGATGGGATTTAACAGTCATAATGTCACCTCGCGGGAAACTGGCTGCCAACTGGCTCTATATAAGAAAAGCAGCCAAGGTGCCTGGTTAGTGCTAAAGTGACGCTAGCGGCGCAATGTGATGGGATTTCACAGTCATAATGTAATCTCTCGGGAAACTGGCTGCCAACTGGCTCCATATAAGAAAAGCAGGCACGGTGCCTGGTTAGTGCTTAAGTGACGCTAGCAGCGCGATGTGATGGGATTTCACAGTCATAATGTAATCTCGCGGGAAACTGGCTGCCAACTGGCTCTATATAAGAAAAGCAGGCACGGTGCCTGGTTAGTGCTTAAGTGACGCTAGCAGCGCGATGTGATGGGATTTCACAGTCATAATGTAATCTCGCGGGAAGCTGGCTATTAGCTGGCTCTATAAAAGAAAAGCAGGCACGGTGCCTGGTTAGTGCTTAAGTGACGCTAGCAGCGCGATGTGATGGGATTTAACAGTCATAATGTCACCTCGCGGGAAACTGGCTGCCAACTGGCTCTATATAAGAAAAGCAGCCAAGGTGCCTGGTTAGTGCTTAAGTGACGCTAGCAGCGCGATGTGATGGGATTTCACAGTCATAATGTAATCTCGCGGGAAACTGGCTGCCAACTGGCTCTATATAAGAAAAGCAGGCACGGTGCCTGGTTAGTGCTTAAGTGACGGCAGCAGCGCGATGTGATGTGATTTCACAGTCATAATGTAATCTCGCGGGAAACTGGCTGCCAACTGGCTCTATATAAGAAATGCAGGCACGGTGCCTGGTTAGTGCTTAAGTGACGCTAGCAGCGCGATGTGATGGGATTTCACAGTCTTAATGTAATCTCTCCGGAAACTGGCTGCCAAATGGCTCTATATAAGAAAAGCAGGCACGGTGCCTGGTTAGTGCTTAAGTGACGCTAGCAGCGCGATGTGATGGGATTTAACAGTCATAATGTCACCTCGCGGGAAACTGGCTGCCAACTGGCTCTATATAAGAAAAGCAGGCACGGTGCCTGGTTAGTGCTTAAGTGACGCCAGCAGCGCGATGTGATGTAATCACAAGTAATCTCGCGGGAAATTGGCTGTTAACTGGCTCTATATAAGAAAAGCAGGCACGGTGCCTGGTTAGTGCTTAAGTGACGTCAGCAGCGCGATGTGATGGGATTTCACAGTCATAATGTAATCTCTCGGGAAACTGGCTGCCAACTGGCTCTATATAAGAAAAGCAGGCACGGTGCTTGGTCAGTGCTTAGGTGACGCTAGCGGCGCAATGTGATGGGATTTCACAGTCATAATGTAATCTCGCGGGAAACTGGCTGCCAACTGGCTCTATATAAGAAAAGCAGGCACGGTGCCTGGTTAGTGCTTAAGTGACGCTAGCAGCGCGATGTGATGGGATTTCATAGTCATAATGTAATCTCGCGGGAAACTAGCTGCCAACTGGCTCTATATAAGAAAAGCAGGCACGGTGCCTGGTTAGTGCTTAAGTGACGCTAGCAGCGCGATGTGATGGGATTTCACAGTCATAATGTAATCTCTCGGGAAACTGGCTGCCAACTGGCTCTATATAAGAAAAGCAGGCACGGTGCCTGGTTAGTGCTTAAGTGACGCTAGCAGCGCGATGTGATGGGATTTCACAGTCATAATGTAATCTCGCGGGAAACTGGCTGCCAACTGGCTCTATATAAGAAAAGCAGGCACGGTGCCTGGTTAGTGCTTAAGTGACGCTAGCAGCGCGATGTGATGTGATTTCACAGTCATAATGTAATCTCGCGGGAAACTGGCTGCCAACTGGCTCTATATAAGAAAAGCAGGGACGGTGCCTGTTTAGTGCTTAAGTGACGCTAGCAGCGCGATGTGATGGGATTTCATAGTCATAATGTAATCTCGCGGGAAACTAGCTGCCAACTGGCTCTATATAAGAAAAGCAGGCACGGTGCCTGGTTAGTGCTTAAGTGACGCTAGCAGCGCGATGTGATGGGATTTCACAGTCATAATGTAATCTCTCGGGAAACTGGCTGCCAACTGGCTCTATATAAGAAAAGCAGGCACGGTGTCTGGTTAGTGCTTAAGTGACGCTAGCAGCGCGATGTGATGGGATTTCACAGTCATAATGTAATCTCTCGGGAAACTGGCTGCCAACTGGCTCTATATAAGAAAAGCAGGCACGGTGCTTGGTCAGTGCTTAGGTGACGCTAGCGGCGCAATGTGATGGGATTTCACAGTCATAATGTAATCTCGCGGGAAACTGGCTGCCAACTGGCTCTATATAAGAAAAGCAGGCACGGTGCCTGGTTAGTGCTTAAGTGACGCTAGCAGCGCGATGTGATGGGATTTAACAGTCATAATGTCACCTCGCGGGAAACTGGCTGCCAACTGGCTCTATATAAGAAAAGCAGGCACGGTGCCTGGTTAGTGCTTAAGTGACGCTAGCAGCGCGATGTGATGGGATTTCATAGTCATAATGTAATCTCGCGGGAAACTAGCTGCCAACTGGCTCTATATAAGAAAAGCAGGCACGGTGCCTGGTTAGTGCTTAAGTGACGCTAGCAGCGCGATGTGATGGGATTTCACAGTCATAATGTAATCTCTCGGGAAACTGGCTGCCAACTGGCTCTATATAAGAAAAGCAGGCACGGTGCCTGGTTAGTGCTTAAGTGACGCTAGCAGCGCGATGTGATGGGATTTCACAGTCATAATGTAATCTCGCGGGAAACTGGCTGCCAACTGGCTCTATATAAGAAAAGCAGGCACGGTGCCTGGTTAGTGCTTAAGTGACGCTAGCAGCGCGATGTGATGTGATTTCACAGTCATAATGTAATCTCGCGGGAAGCTGGCTATTAGCCGGCTCTATAAAAGAAAAGCAGGTACGGTGCCTGGTTAGTGCTTAAGTGACGCCAGCAGCGCGATGTGATGGGATTTCACAGTCATAATGTCACCTCGCGGGAAACTGGCTGCCAACTGGCTCTATATAAGAATAGCAGGCACGGTGCATGGTTAGTGCTTAAGTGACGCTAGCAGCGCGATGTGATGGGATTTCACAGTCATAATGTAATCTCGCGGGAAACTGGCTGCCAACTGGCTCTATATAAGAAAAGCAGGGACGGTGCCTGGTTAGTGCTTAAGTGACGCTAGCAGCGCGATGTGATGGGATTTCACAGTCTTAATGTAATCTCTCGGGAAACTGGCTGCCAACTGGCTCTATATAAGAAAAGCAGGGACGGTGCCTGGTTAGTGCTTAAGTGACGCCAGCAGCGCGATGTGATGGGATTTCACAGTCATAATGTCACCTCGCGGGAAACTGGCTGCCAACTGGCTCTATATAAGAAAAGCAGGCACGGTGCCTGGTTAGTGCTTAAGTGACGCTAGCAGCGCGATGTGATGTGATTTAACAGTCATAATGTAATCTCGCGGGAAGCTGGCTATTAGCCGGCTCTATAAAAGAAAAGCAGGCACGGTGCCTGGTTAGTGCTTAAGTGACGCTAGCAGCGCGATGTGATGGGATTTCATAGTCATAATGTAATCTCGCGGGAAACTAGCTGCCAACTGGCTCTATATAAGAAAAGCAGACACGGTGCCTGGTTAGTGTTTAAGTGACGCTAGCAGCGCGATGTGATGGGATTTCACAGTCATAATGTAATCTCTCGGGAAACTGGCTGCCAACTGGCTCTATATAAGAAAAACAGGCACGGTGCCTGGTTAGTGCTTAAGTGACGCTAGCAGCGCGATGTGATGGGATTTCATAGTCATAATGTAATCTCGCGGGAAACTAGCTGCCAACTGGCTCTATATAAGAAAAGCAGACACGGTGCCTGGTTAGTGTTTAAGTGACGCTAGCAGCGCGATGTGATGGGATTTCACAGTCATAATGTCACCTCGCGGGAAACTGGCTGCCAACTGGCTCTATATAAGAAAAGCAGGGACGGTGCCTGGTTAGTGCTTAAGTGACGCCAGCAGCGCGATGTGATGGGATTTCACAGTCATAATGTCACCTCGCGGGAAACTGGCTGCCAACTGGCTCTATATAAGAAAAGCAGGCACGGTGCCTGGTTAGTGCTTAAGTGACGCTAGCAGCGCGATGTGATGTGATTTAACAGTCATAATGTAATCTCGCGGGAAGCTGGCTATTAGCCGGCTCTATAAAAGAAAAGCAGGCACGGTGCCTGGTTAGTGCTTAAGTGACGCTAGCAGCGCGATGTGATGTGATTTCATAGTCATAATGTAATCTCGCGGGAAACTAGCTGCCAACTGGCTCTATATAAGAAAAGCAGACACGGTGCCTGGTTAGTGTTTAAGTGACGCTAGCAGCGCGATGTGATGGGATTTCACAGTCATAATGTAATCTCGCGGGAAACTGGCTGCCAACTGGCTCTTTATAAGAAAAGCAGGGACGGTGCCTGGTTAGTGCTTAAGTGACGCTAGCAGCGCGATGTGATGGGATTTCACAGTCATAATATAATCTCGCGGGAAACTGGCTGCCAACTGGCTCTATATAAGAATAGCAGGCACGGTGCATGGTTAGTGCTTAAGTGACGCTAGCAGCGCGATGTGATGGGATTTCACAGTCATAATGTCACCTCGCGGGAAACTGGCTGCCAACTGGCTCTATATAAGAAAAGCAGGCACGGTGCCTGGTTAGTGCTTAAGTGACGCTAGCAGCGCGATGTGATGGGATTTCACAGTCATAATGTAATCTCGCGGGAAACTGGCTGCCAACTGGCTATATATAAGAATAGCAGGCACGGTGCCTGGTTAGTGCTTAAGTGACGCTAGCAGCGCGATGTGATGGGATTTCACAGTCATAATGTAATCTCGCGGGAAACTGGCTGCCAACTGGCTCTATATAAGAATAGCAGGCACGGTGCATGGTTAGTGCTTAAGTGACGCTAGCAGCGCGATGTGATGGGATTTCACAGTCATAATGTCACCTCGCGGGAAACTGGCTGCCAACTGGCTCTATATAAGAAAAACGGGCACGGTGCCTGGTTAGTGCTTAAGTGACGCTAGCAGCGCGATGTGATGGGATTTCACAGTCATAATGTCACCTCGCGGGAAACTGGCTGCCAACTGGCTCTATATAAGAAAAGCAGGCACGGTGCCTGGTTAGTGCTTAAGTGACGCTAGCAGCGCGATGTGATGGGATTTCACAGTCATAATGTAATCTCGCGGGAAACTGGCTGCCAACTGGCTATATATAAGAATAGCAGGCACGGTGCCTGGTTAGTGCTTAAGTGACGCTAGCAGCGCGATGTGATGGGATTTCACAGTCATAATGTAATCTCGCGGGAAACTGGCTGCCAACTGGCTCTATATAAGAATAGCAGGCACGGTGCATGGTTAGTGCTTAAGTGACGCTAGCAGCGCGATGTGATGGGATTTCACAGTCATAATGTCACCTCGCGGGAAACTGGCTGCCAACTGGCTCTATATAAGAAAAACAGGCACGGTGCCTGGTTAGTGCTTAAGTGACGCTAGCAGCGCGATGTGATGGGATTTCACAGTCATAATGTCACCTCGCGGGAAACTGGCTGCCAACTGGCTCTATATAAGAAAAGCAGGCACGGTGCCTGGTTAGTGCTTAAGTGACGCTAGCAGCGCGATGTGATGGGATTTCACAGTCATAATGTAATCTCGCGGGAAACTGGCTGCCAACTGGCTATATATAAGAATAGCAGGCACGGTGCCTGGTTAGTGCTTAAGTGACGCTAGCAGCGCGATGTGATGGGATTTCACAGTCATAATGTAATCTCGCGGGAAACTGGCTGCCAACTGGCTATATATAAGAATAGCAGGCACGGTGCCTGGTTAGTGCTTAAGTGACGCTAGCAGCGCGATGTGATGGGATTTCACAGTCATAATGTAATCTCGCGGGAAACTGGCTGCCAACTGGCTCTATATAAGAATAGCAGGCACGGTGCATGGTTAGTGCTTAAGTGACGCTAGCAGCGCGATGTGATGGGATTTCACAGTCATAATGTCACCTCGCGGGAAACTGGCTGCCAACTGGCTCTATATAAGAAAAACAGGCACGGTGCCTGGTTAGTGCTTAAGTGACGCTAGCAGCGCGATGTGATGGGATTTCACAGTCATAATGTCACCTCGCGGGAAACTGGCTGCCAACTGGCTCTATATAAGAAAAACAGGCACGGTGCCTGGTTAGTGCTTAAGTGACGCTAGCAGCGCGATGTGATGGGATTTCACAGTCATAATGTCACCTCGCGGGAAACTGGCTGCCAACTGGCTCTATATAAGAATAGCAGGCACGGTGCATGGTTAGTGCTTAAGTGACGCTAGCAGCGCGATGTGATGGGATTTCACAGTCATAATGTCACCTCGCGGGAAACTGGCTGCCAACTGGCTCTATATAAGAAAAACAGGCACGGTGCCTGGTTAGTGCTTAAGTGACGCTAGCAGCGCGATGTGATGGGATTTCACAGTCATAATGTCACCTCGCGGGAAACTGGCTGCCAACTGGCTCTATATAAGAAAAGCAGGCACGGTGCCTGGTTAGTGCTTAAGTGACGCTAGCAGCGCGATGTGATGGGATTTCACAGTCATAATGTAATCTCGCGGGAAACTGGCTGCCAACTGGCTATATATAAGAATAGCAGGCACGGTGCCTGGTTAGTGCTTAAGTGACGCTAGCAGCGCGATGTGATGGGATTTCACAGTCATAATGTAATCTCGCGGGAAACTGGCTGCCAACTGGCTCTATATAAGAATAGCAGGCACGGTGCCTGGTTAGTGTTTAAGTGACGCTAGCAGCGCGATGTGATGGGATTTCACAGTCATAATGTAATCTCGCGGGAAACTGGCTGCCAACTGGCTCTATATAAGAATAGCAGGCACGGTGCATGGTTAGTGCTTAAGTGACGCTAGCAGCGCGATGTGATGGGACTTCACAGTCATAATGTCACCTCGCGGGAAACTGGCTGCCAACTGGCTATATATAAGAATAGCAGGCACGGTGCCTGGTTAGTGCTTAAGTGACGCTAGCAGCGCGATGTGATGGGATTTCACAGTCATAATGTAATCTCGCGGGAAACTGGCTGCCAACTGGCTCTATATAAGAATAGCAGGCACGGTGCCTGGTTAGTGTTTAAGTGACGCTAGCAGCGCGATGTGATGGGACTTCACAGTCATAATGTCACCTCGCTGGAAACTGGCTGCCAACTGGCTCTATATAAGAAAAACAGGCACGGTGCCTGGTTAGTGCTTAAGTGACGCTAGCAGCGCGATGTGATGGGATTTCACAGTCATAATGTAATCTCTCGGGAAACTGGCTGCCAACTGGCTCTTTATAAGAAAAGCAGGCACGGTGCCTGGTTAGTGCTTAAGTGACGCTAGCAGCGCGATGTGATGGGATTTCACAGTCATAATGTCACCTCGCGGGAAACTGGCTGCCAACTGGCTCTATAGAAGAAAAGCAGACACGGTGCCTGGTTAGTGCTTAAGTGACGCTAGCAGCGCGATGTGATGGGATTTCACAGTCATAATGTAATCTCTCGGGAAACTGGCTGCCAACTGGCTCTATATAAGAAAAGCAGGCACGGTGCCTGGTTAGTGCTTAAGTGACGCTAGCAGCGCGATGTGATGGGATTTCACAGTCATAATGTCACCTCGCGGGAAACTGGCTGCCAACTGGCTCTATATAAGAAAAGCAGGCACGGTGCCTGGTTAGTGCTTAAGTGACGCTAGCAGCGCGATGTGATGTGATTTCACAGTCATAATGTAATCTCGCGGGAAACTGGCTGCCAACTGGCTCTATATAAGAAAAGCAGGCACGGTGCCTGGTTAGTGCTTAAGTGACGCTAGCAGCGCGATGTGCTGTGATTGAGGGGTATTAATGGTGCAGTCGAAATTAATGTTTTGTTTTTCCTTTATCATATTTTTAAATGGATACACATAAACTATAAACCGAATTAAAATTTTTATTAAATAATAATTGACAAATAATGCGCTACAAAAGTAAACAAATGTAGTTAAAACAGCTAAAGAACTAACAATCTAATAGCAGTTACAAAATAAATTATAGACATTTTATGCTTTGGGGATTTCAAATTCACTTGAAGGTCGTAGAACAACTTTACGCGTACGTAAGGAATAAGTGCGTTGATCATCTAGTGGCTCTGCTATAAAATTCGGACACAAAATTAATTGATATCAAATAAAGCGAATAATTTTTTTAAGTTGTTTACCTTCTGTGCTAGTTTGCATACGTTGCTCTTCATCTTCGCTAGGCTCATCCTCTTCTAAAGTAAACTTGAATTTTTTAACACGCAATTTTTCACTAAAAATCACACTCTTCGGTTTGCCCTTAGCCGTGCCGGGTGTCTTTAATATAGACTTCCGACCAACATTCACCGCCGGTGGTGATGCCTTGGTGGGCGTAGGAACCTTGGCTAACACATTTGATTCTTTGTTGAGAGCGTTCGAATCGAGGGGTAATTCAATGAAGTTTGGCGTACCACTCCGACGGCGTGATTTATATGCATTTCCGGCAAGAGCGGTACGCAGCAAATCAGTACTGCCAGCTAATACTCTTTCCATACTATTAATGCTGCGACGTAACTCATTGCCGCATGCCTTAATAGATTTAGGTGATTCTGCTGCAATGCGTGAAAGACGTCTGTGCGCAGCTGCAGCAGCAATTACTTTACTATCGGCAGGCAAACTAATAACTGTGGCTGCCGCTGATAGCGATTTGCGATCACGTACAACCACCGAAACACGACGCGGTGTGCTATTTTTGTTTTCACAACCTGAACCAATTTTCGGTGTGCCACTTTGGGAACGACGTTGTCCTTGAAGCGTCGGTGTTAATATCATTACACCATCTATGTTTGTACCTGGATCAGCTGTAGTTTCTTTGTTTTTACGCATCTCTGCGTGCATTTTGCGTAACATTGCCTGTAACCCACTACTGGCTTTAGCTGTTTTTACTGGCGCTTTTGGTTTCTTTACTTTATTCAATTTCGGCTTGGGTTTTATTTTGTCTTGTTTGATTTCCTCCACATCGTCGGGATCGGACCAATTATTTGCTTTCCAACGTTTCAAATTTTCGAAACGTTTCTCCACATTATCAACCTGTAGGCAAACAATTTATTTTTAAATTAATAATATATATAATTTAATATATGTAATTTTATTGATTGAAATCACCTGTAAATTTAACATAGACCAAAAACCTTCCAAGTCCACATCAGTAATAAGCTTAGTATCTTCGCTACCATCATCAGCAGCGGCCGTACCTTTTGCGCCACTTTCACAACGATCAATTAGGCCTTTGAACTGTTGGAACTTTTTACTGGTTAGCAGTTTTGTTTGTCCAATGGTAACATTGATCATATCCTCTCCACCAGTCTGTTGTAAAAGCGGTAAGTTTTGGCTTTTGTATTCATCCCATTCGTCGCATAATGTGTGTAAGCGTTCGATTTCGTTTTGCAGCTGTAGCCGGAAATAACGCACTGCCTCGAGTATTCGGCGGGCTTCAACACTAACCGGTGTAGCAACTGATGATTTGCACGGTGTTTCCGGTTTATTTGCTTCTTCGGTCTTCGTCAATGTCGTGGATAATAAGTTGTCATCCGCATTTGGAAGGTAAATACTATCCCGCTTTTCGCGTTCCTTACGCGCGCTAACTTTACCACGCGACACCGAAACAAAAGAGCTGATATAGTTTACAGGACGTTCTGCTCCAGTGGGAGGAGAAGTTTTCGGCATCAATGTCGTATTGCCTGTCATAATACAAATATTTTAAAGAAAATTTACGTCAATAAAAATAAATAAATAAAAAAAAACGGTAACTTCGGTGAAAATATAATACCCTTCTTTTTTAACATCAAAGGATATATAACAATTTAATAAGACAATAGTCTTAAAGATTAGTTTTATCATATACATTCATTACCCACCTTTATTACTTGAGTCGTTTAGTTGAGCGTCGACCTTAGTTAGTTCCGTCTGATTAGTAGGTATGCTCGCCTTCACTTCGTTCTCTACATCCCCTGTATCTGAATCACTTTCTAGTTCTGACAACCCAACCGAATAACGTACAAAATTAAATTTACTCTTTTGTCTTTGAATTTGATTCCGAGGCAATGGTTTAACAGCATTTGGTAACAGCGCGCGCTTAGCTGAAGTTGAACTGTGCATACGGATATTTTGATTGGATTCTGTTTCTTCTTTATTATTATTAACAACCTTTTCGGAATTAACAGGACTTATATTAGGTGCATTGGCACTGTGTGGTGAAAGTGATTTTACTCGTGTTGATGTAACAAATGGTTCAAATGGATTGATATTTAGCAAATCTGTTGGCGTTTCCGCAATAGCGAATGCCGCATCCGCAGTACAGATGCGCTTACCACCCAGTAATGTTTTACCTTTAATGGTAATTTTGCTAGGGGCTGTTGGACGGTTAAATTTTGAGACCTGCGTACATTTTGCCTTAAAATTTGTTGCAAGTTTTGCATTGCGATGTTCGTTTACTTGGGCAGTAACTCGTTTGCTTTGCAGGAGATGTGACTTTCCTATAACCCCAGTATTTTCAACTGTACCGGCATTCGGCAATTTAGCATTCGTTCTAACCTTTATAGGTTGTGCCAGTGGCTTCCTAAATAATGTGCCATGCGATTTTATTGTTTGTGGATGCGCAAATTTTGTTGCATTATTTAAACGATTTACAAAAGTCTTCGTAACCTTGTCACCACTGTTGGCTTTGAACCCAGAAGTCGATTTTAATTGTTCGTTCATAGGTGCTTTTCCACATGCATTCGATGTAGATTTTTGTATAGCAGATGCTTGAGTTGCTACATTGCTAGGATATGTAAGACCTTTCTTGTTAGGGGCGATTATTGCTGTAGGCTTAGTTACCGCTTTTGTTGTTGTTTGAGGAGTTTTCGCAGCTTTCGTGCTACTAGACTTGGTGATTGTAGCAGTTTTTACTGATTTTAGCGCCGACGTAGCTGGAGTTGTAGCTGAATTTTTCGTCAAAGTGGAAAAAGCCGGAGTTCTACCAACTGCCGACGGCTTTTTGACATCGGCTTTTATAGCATTATCTTGTTTATTTTTTGGCGGTGTTTGCACAGCTGTGTAGAATGACTTTCGATCATTTTCAATTATCCTTTTAGCTGCTGATGTCTACAATAGAAATAATTATAATTTACCAATAATATTTCAAAATAAAAATCTACCATTTGTGAAACAGGATTTTTTAGTCCTATAGGTGGTTTAAAAGTTGTATGATCCTTTGGTACAAAGTTGGCAATTTCTTTGCTTTTCACTTTACTTGTAACTGCTGTTACCGGCTTAATTCCATCACTAAAAGTATTGCCGCCAACTCCACCGCTGGGTACAAATGGTCGTTTTTTTGGCTCCAGTCTCTTCTGCTCTTTCAATTTGTGTGCCTCTTTCCATTGTATAAATTTCAACAAAAATGCTTCTTGTCGCGTAGACTTTTCAGAATTTTTTTTGCTAGTTGCTACCAATGCTATTCGGGACTTATTGATTTCAGTCTTATCAGTGCTTTTTGTCTCATTGCATTTCGGGGCAGTTAAGATCTCTTCAACAACGTCGACATTCTCTTTATTTTCAAAGCATATTTCATTATTTTCATTTACATATTCCTTATGTTCTAATTGGTTTTCCTTTTCAAATGATTTTTTTGGCGTCGGGCTAACATTGAAATTACGTCCACTTTCAAAGATTTCTCTGCGTTTTTTGGCGCGATTCGCATTTTGCAATTCTCGATTTGTCCGATTGTGTTGTGCCGGACTCATCATGGAAGAGTTTTCTTTATACAGACTACGGTAGCGATCCATTTTAAACAATTATTTAACTTTTTTCTGAAAATTATATTTAAAGGTGCCAATCACTTTCCAAAAATAACTTCACGGACAAACGCAAAAGGATACAGTACAAAAATTCAAACGCTTTGAGTATTTCAGACAGATCAAACCGAAATTTCCCAATGAGGAAATTTTTAGAGCTGCCAAGTCCGAAAAGCATACTTACAATTAATTTTGAATGCTTCGTTAAGGTGGCCACCCCTAATATATGTATGTATATTTTATTATTTATTATTGTCATAAATTAGCGAAATTTTTATTAATTGTATCATATATTATTAATAAAAACAATATAAATAATAAAAAGCCGTAAAGAAAGCCTAACTTATTAGAGCAGATATGTATGTTGTAACAAATATTAAGGCAACATACATCTAATACTGCATCCATAGGCTTTGATTATATTTCCATGGAAACGCAATAATCAGCTGACTTGCCATAACAACATACTATTTTATATCTGACATTAAAAAAAAAAAAAACATATAAAAACTAATTTTATGAATTAGAAATGTTACGAAGTTTAAAAATAGCAAATAGACTAAATAAGCTGTTCTTATTTGATCGGAAAAACTCAACTCTGACAGCAGCCCATAACACAAGGATTGAATACGATTGTATAGTGATAGGAGGTGGTCATGCCGGTACAGAAGCATGTGCGGCGGCGGCCAGGATGAATGCACGGACTTTGTTGATTACACACAAACTGGACACAATTGGAGAAATGTCATGTAATCCATCCTTTGGCGGAATCGGAAAGGGACATTTGATGCGCGAAGTCGATGCATTGGATGGATTATGCGCACGTTGTTGTGACGTTTCTGGGGTGCAGTATAAAATTTTAAATCGGAGACGTGGACCTGCTGTATGGGGACCGCGGGCGCAAATCGATCGTAAACTATATAAGGAAGCTATACAAAAAGAATTATTAAATATGACAAACTTAGAAATACGTAGCGCAGCTGTGGATGATTTACTTATAGATGCAACAGCAGATGGAAAGGCGCAATATTGCAAAGGTGTAGTATTGCAGAGTGGTGAAATTGTATATAGTCACACCGTCATTCTGACCACAGGAACATTTCTGCGAGCAAACATCAACATAGGACTTGAAGTGCGACCCGCAGGTAGAATAGGCGATGAGCCGGCAATGGCTTTGGGTCAATCACTGGAAACAATAGGATTTCGAATGGGACGTTTAAAAACGGGCACTCCTCCACGCATTGCTAAAGATTCCATTGATTACGATCGAATAGCTCGTCATACGGGTGATAATCCGCCAGTACCTTTTTCTTTTTTGAATGACAGAGTTTGGATTGAAGCAGACCAACAAATGCCATGCTACCTAACGCATACAACATTACGTGTTAATGATATTGTGAGAAAAAACTTGCATCTAAACCGTCATGTGACTGAAGAAATTACAGGTCCCCGATACTGTCCATCTATCGAGTCAAAAGTGTTACGATTTGGTGAAAAGGAACATCAAATCTGGCTGGAACCTGAGGGGTTCGAAAGCAAATTAATCTACCCACAGGGACTCTCATGTACGCTGCCATACGATCAACAAGTGGAATTGGTGCATAGCATTCACGGCTTGAAAAAAGCTAAAGTGGAGCAACCTGGTTATGGTGTAGAATATGATTTTATTGATCCTCGTGAACTTTTTCCCACGCTGGAAACGAAACGGGTAGAAAATCTATTTTTTGCCGGTCAAATAAACGGTACTACTGGTTATGAAGAGGCAGCAGCGCAAGGTATAATAGCCGGTGCCAATGCGGCTAGCAAAGCAAAATATGCATTCAAGGCTGAAACTGAAAACAATAAACTCCATCAACTGAAAATTAGTCGGACTGAAGGTTATATTGGCGTACTCATTGATGATCTAACCACTTTGGGTACTAATGAGCCGTATCGTATGTTTACTAGTCGCGCTGAATTTCGTCTCTCACTACGTCCAGATAATGCAGATATACGTCTAACAGAAAAAGGCTACAACATTGGTGTAGTCAGCGAAAAACGTTTTAAAATTTTTAAAGATACAGAACAAAAACTATATCTTGCCATTGAACAACTGAAATCTCTGCAACAACATTCCAATTATTGGCGACGTAAGCTTAGCATACGCGAGGCAAAAGCTTCAGTGGAAAAAAGCGCATTCGATATGCTTGGCATTCCGGCGGATAATATAACGCTGACACAAATGATAGAACTGCAACCAGAAGTTTTGGGTTGGTTACGAAACGAGCGTGTGATATGTGAACGATTAAAAATCGAAGCGTTGTACGCCTATTTTGTGTCTGAACAGCAGCGTGACGTCGAAGATGTACGACGCGACGAAGGTTTAGCAATACCAGTTGATATTGACTACTTCGCAAAAACGTTAAGCCTTTCGAATGAGGAACGACAAAAGTTGGCTTTGATACAACCGCAAACTATAGCAGCAGCGAGTCGCATACAGGGTGTGACACCCGCAACTATTGTCCGCTTGCTGAAATATGTAAAACGTGGTCCAGGTGCGCCGCAAGTGATAGATGCCTAAAACGAGAGCCATAGGGGAACGAAAAACGAATGTTTGTATATTCTAGTGTATCCAAAATTTAGCACAAATTATATCGTCAAACGAATTAAAAATAAATACAATAGTTCTTTGAAAGTAACTTTTTTGGTATTTAGTATTTTTCTTTGGAAAATTACAAATCCATTTCGGACCACTATAGTATATTTGTAGGTGCCATAAAAACGGTAGATCAAAATCAAGTTCTTGTACGGAAAATGCTTTTTATTTGACGAGATGTCCTCACGAAATTTGGTAGGGATTGTGTTCTAAATCAACAGTGCCATCTGCAAATAAATTTTTCAGATGGATTCTTGTATAGACACCATTTCTTTGTGAAGTTTATCTAGCTTCGATGCAACCGTAGTTAATGCTTTTTGTTTCAATTAAAAAAATATAATTATTTTAAATAACACAACAACAATGTTACGATTTATTTGTTTAATTTTTTGCTTTATTATTTGTAATACATTTATGCTTTTAATATTACGGGAATGAAGTAAGTAATTATCGAAAACGTTTCATTTGCATATTCAACAAAGTAAAGTGCTGACAAATCGTGGCAGAGCGGCTTGAAATAACCAAATAATTACTAAAAGTCATTAATAGTACATTTATGCTAGACAAAAGTTATTACAAGTAAATTACACAAATGGAGGTACATTTTCACTCAAGCGTATTGTGTATGTTATTTAGGTATGTGATTCTATGTGTATGCATATTTGTATGTCTTTCTAAAAATTCTACGCGATTATGTTTGCTATTTTTCCTCACTACTATTGTACATAATAAATTAACTACTAAATAACGAATTGCTAGAAATAAATTATTGCCACATGCACGAGGCACACATACTTTCTCCATGTTAACCAGGATAACACTTGGTGTACATATATTTGTTATTATTTGTTCCTTTACATGATTGGTATTAGTTTTTGCTATTTGATTTTGCAATTGCATTTATTAAAGTTAAGTAAGAGAAGAAGAAGACAAATTGCCTTTTTTTATTTAATTTCACAAAACTTATGTTACAAAGTTAATGGCATAACCTCAATAATATTAATACTATATTTAAGGCGAAAAGAATAATATATGTTCATAGTTTTGGGGAAACCAATTCATTGTGTTTCGTTGTAATTGTTTAGTTGTTTTTATTCGCTTATATAATATTTTTGTTATTATTTTTTTTTTAGTATTTACTTAAGCAGTAAGATTATACTTTTGTATTTTATATGATTAGGCATATGAAATAAATCGAATTATAGCATAAGAAATACGTAGATTTAAATTTAAATATTTTCAATATTAATTGCACTATATTGAAGAAAATTGCACAAATAACTTGTAAAACACTTTATATATTTTTTATAATATATGTGTATACCATATGTATATACAAACTACACTGATCTATATTTTTGCTTTTATTTGCACAAAAAACATCAGAGAAGCGAAAAAATACTGCATGTGCACTGCTAATGGCAAATACACTTACATTTGTCTAATTGACACGCCTTAATTGCACCTTAAATAATCTGGAATATTTTTTAAGTGATCTGCAAGCATATATTATATATTTAAATTAGCAAGCTGAATTTATTTGTTAATTTGATGGATTTTCAATTGACGATCAGCCAGCAGCTTTAAGAACTAAATTTCATTTTGTTTTTGGGGATTCTTTGTTTGTTACAGTTCCGTAAAATTGCAAAATTATAAAAAAAAAAACTTAAAATTAACACAATTATTATTTTTTTCATTCAACAATACACATATAAAAATATATAATAAAACCCTTTTCACATAAAAAAATAATTGTCTTTTAATTTTTTTCTTTTAAAATACTAATGCTTGAATTTAAGGTGTGGAGATTCTGTAATAACAATTAAAACTAAATTACTGGCATATTTTTTTTTTTTAATTTCTGGTACTGGAAGACACAAAGAACTATTAATTAAACCAAAAAAGTACACTAAAACACTACAATGAAACTTATAGCTAAAAATTCAAAATATAAATCGTGTTTACTTTATATATGCATACAAATGCTGCGCCGACTTGAAGAATTTTCTAAAAATGAAATATTAACGCTATGTACTAATACGTATGTTGTAATTGTGATTATCGTGCGGGTCGTAGTTTATAGGCATTATAGCCATATTATTGTACCACTCATTACTAATCGGTTCATTGTTTAGCAACATAGCCGCTACAACAGCTCTATATAACAACGGCTCGTTTTTAAGTAATTTTTCTACAACTTATTGCTGCACATTTTAAAAATTATTAATTTTTTCATTTTGTAGCGGTGATATTCGGTTTATATATTTATCATTTGTATTATTTTTTATTATTGTACTGCAATTTCTAGGTCAATTTAACATTGCTATTTATATATACCGTCTATGTTGCTATATCTTTGCTTGTATTCTGCATTTTACGCAACGCTAAATAAATATATATAAATTAAATAAATTTTATGAGTATTTGTGGATTTTCCTTAACATTGCTTTTTTAAACTTATGGAACGTGTAGTGTACATTTTTTTGGCTTTGCATAAGTGAACTATTGCTCTTTAAATGCTAGTATCAAACATTCTCTTAATAATCATTATTGCCTGCAAACGTGTCATTTCCTTCGTCATTGAGCATTTCGAGAAAAGCGCGTGGTACCAGTCCCTTCAATAACCCCTGCTTGCCATACATGTAATCCGGATTTACAGGTGAGCATTCAGTTACGAATATTACCTAAAAAAGAAAAATTAAATAACAATACACACATCTAATACAAAGATTTCGCATACCTCGTTAGCATTTAAATTCAATTCGGTGTGATCTTTTGCATCGTAAGCGCATAGCACACGTGCGCGTCGCATTTGGTCAGCATTTAGTATTGGATCGCCTGGGTTGCGTCTTCTAGCACCGCTGCCAGCAACCACACCGGCTGCAGCACCACCGCCAGCGTTGCCAATACCAACGCCAGCATTGAGTCCAATGCCACCAGCGGCACTACCATCATTATCGTTGTATATATCGATCGGTACGTATGGGGTGGGGCCTCCCAAACTAAGCAAAATAATATATGATATAATGAGCACGGCGACATTACGAGGATATTACGAACAACTACATGTAACATTATTATAGGTTAAGTAATTGTAGGTTGAGTATATTAATTGGAAGGAAGTTTAGAGTTATACATAAATATACGAATAATATCTTACAGCTAAGATTAATTTCGCACCTTTTTCCATATACATACCTACTACATATTATCGTAATCAACGAAGGATTAATAATCTGCTTTGTTTTATAATATGAGAGCTATTTCATATTCAAAAAATTTAATTTTATATTTAATAAATTTATAATATTTTAAGTTAATTTTGAAATCAGGGCTGCGTATTTTCGAATCCAAATATTTTTGAATAAAAATTGAAAAATTAATTATTAATCCCAATTTTAGAAATAAAGACTTTTAAAATCAAAAATTGGAAATTATTCTAGTAATAAAATTGGAGATTTTATTTTTAATTATAAACATCTTGGATTACCAATTGAAAAAAAAAAATATTAATTTAGTAATTTGATTGACAAATCAAAATGTGTTTCAATTATTCTGAATTGAATTTATTTGTAACTCAAACACTACAGTTAAAAGCTGTTAAACACAAATAAGAAATTTTCCGTTTTTAATTTTTAATTATAAGGGTATTTGGGATTCAAAATTAAAAAAAATTAGTACGATTTTTATAATTATTTTTTTTCTTTCAGGTATTTGATTATTTTATTTTCAATACTGTATTTGAATTGAAAATTTAAAAATTATTTTTAATTAAGATTCTCGGGGTTACAAAAAAAATATTCAATAATTTTTCTAATGCAACCCTGTTCCAATTTTGTTTTTTTTTTTCATTTACGATATATGAGACGATTCAGATCAATAAAAAAATACAGCTTATGTATTTCTGCATTTAATTTACTATAAATTTTTAATGACTTTTCTTCCTCTTCTCTTGTATAACATATACCTTTTGTACTTGAAACCTTCTTTTGCCTTTTATGTACTTTAATATTAATAACATGTGCATTTTATAAGGATTTGAAAAAAGGATTTTACACAATTATCTTGAGGTTTTATACCCGCTTTATATTTATGTTGCATCGTAATACAACAACAACGAGCGTGAATATATTATTTGATTAATTACAATTTTGATTCTAATATGAGGTTTTGAGTTTTCAAAGTTGTTTTTATCGTACATATATACTATGTAGATATGCAAGTAAATATTACTCATTCATCTGTTAAACTTTTAATATCGCGATTAACACAGCGTTAAACTATTCGTTTTATTTAAATTCATAATATTGCTTATATCGAAAAGCACAACCTGACTATGTATATTTTTATACTAAATTATATACATAAGTATATATTTTCACTCCCTTATCATTTAAACTGAAGTTATAGCACTGGTATCAAATTCAATATCATATTGTTCTAAAATTTGTGTTGTTGCAAACGGATTTGTAGTATTATTTTGATTTTGAAATGTTTCATTAGTATTTTGTTGATGTTCATTAATGTTAACATTATTATGCTTATTAATATCGACAGTGTGGAAATTATTTAAATCATCATTATCACTGAATTCATTAGCTTCATGTGTTTCGTTACTGTTAAGCGTTGCATGGATATTTGAAAGCATTACGGTGTTGGGAGGCCCATCCACATCTTCGCTGTTTATGCGTAGTCGTGGCTTTGCGGGACGTAGTCTGCAAACCAATTGAGGTTTTGTTTCACTGATTTATTACAAGTTTTATGTTAAAGTTCCATTTTACTTAAGACACTATTTAATATATAATGTATATATAGTACATATGTATGTATGTATATTAAATTTGAAATTTCAATATATATATTTATTTTTGGGGTGCTTATAAAGAACGATTAAAAACTAAGGTGCGGAAAATACTATCATACTCTAATTATTAAAACGTGCAAACTTAAAATTAGCTTACTTCACTTACTTGGCCAAATCGCGTTGCAAATTGTTCATCGCATCCATGCAGTGCTTGTAATAACGCACTTGTGTTTCAACAAATGCATGCAAATGCCTTAAATGAGATGCCTGTGAAGTGCTGATGCCCTCAAGTAATACTTTGGTAATCTCTGACTGACGATCGAATTCCGCTTGTGCGACACGCAAGTCACGTTCGGCCTGTATGTATTAATATGAATTTTAAGTGGGTCGGATATTGTGTAAAATGGTTAACGAATAAAATAATGTTTACACATTCGTTATCTATAAGTACCTGCTCAAGCACTGCCTCTGGGGAGACACCATCTTTCTAACAATTCCAAAATAAAGCAGCGTGCAAATATTCATATTTCAATATAAACAATAATATCATGAATATAATGCTTAAATAATAAACGAAGCCATAATTTGTTCAAAG
Source organism: Bactrocera zonata (assembly GCA_037783105.1). Taxonomy (NCBI): domain Eukaryota; kingdom Metazoa; phylum Arthropoda; class Insecta; order Diptera; family Tephritidae; genus Bactrocera; species Bactrocera zonata. The sequence continues at coordinate 421,167 of JBAWJQ010000405.1, forward strand.
AGCCCCAATGATAATCAATTCTTTTATATTTTCTCAAATAACTCCATTTTGATATCTTTATACCCTGAACAGAGTACATTAAGTCTGCCACGAAGTTTCTCTTCGGAGAAATTGTTAAGATCAAACCAATATAGGCGTTTTGTACAAACTGAATGATCAAAACCATCCTCGTATGGATAAGTTTTTTTTTTACCAGATATAGTCACCTATGGTTCAAGACAAAATACCATTTTCCAAAAATCTGTTCGAACAAACTGACGGATCAAAGTCAAGTTCGTGTATGAAAACGTTTGTATTTGCGAAGGGTAATATAGCTTTATAATAATATATCCGAAGTTAACGTTTGTTGTTCATGCGTTTGGATCACTTTATAGTATTAAAATTTTTTAATATTCTAACTTACCGCCTGTTGTCCTAACATGCTTCTAGCTTTCTTAACCCGATTTTTGCAAGCATCCAAATCAAGTCTAAAATTATTTGTATGGATGAAACAATACGCATATGTACATTAATTGCATAGTTTAAGGTTATTGTCAAACTCACCGTTTGGTTTCTAATATACCGCGTTCCTTCGTTATTGTTTTCATTTCACCCTCTAAGAATTTACGCAAGGGTTGAGTAAAACATATGCCAGAGGATGCAATAAAATCTCGTTCGCATTGTCCCAGTTTCTGTTCGGCTTGACCAACTTTTATTAAAGCTTGACCGTACGGTAAATCTTGACCGAAATCTCCACCGGCCTCTATCATACCTAAAGCCAAGTGCTCTAAGTTGCTCAGTCGTTGTGGTTTAGTTTTTTCGATTTTTTCAAAAATAAAATCTTCAATGCGATTTTGTGGATTGGGTATTAATACTGTCTCGGTATCACGTACAATTTTCTCTGTCCACGTTTTGGTTATATCGGCACGTTCAGCTAGATTCTGGAATTCATTATCGTACTCTGTGCGCTCTGTGGTGCCGAGTTTTTCTTCCGTTAGCTAGTGATAAATAATCGATGCGTTGTGAATGATGAGGGTAGTATTTGAAAACAAAAAAGGAATGAAAACAAAATTATAGTGTCAATAAATGAGAGTACATCGATGGTTTAATTTGTCAACTCTTAAATTTTATGTATTTTTTCAATTCGTGAAATAATCATTCATCGAAACAATGGTGTATTCGAACGGTGTCATAACAAATATAGGATTTGCACCCACCACCCACTGACATAACAGTACACTTAAGGCCGCACGCACAGTATTAGACATACATATTACCTGCACCACTCTGGACAGAGTACTTCCCGCCTCCTTCACCAGATTTTTTACATTAAAATTTGGTAAATTTATATTCATTTTTGCACAATGCGGTCTTTTTGTGGATGGAAAATGTCTGCGCACTACTTTTGTAATTATTTTTGAATATTTTCTGATTTTTTCTTAATTTTGTTCTGTTGAATTTGGATTTTCTAGCAAAGATATTCAATAGAGTCCAATAAGAAAATAAAATTTTGGTGATATGCCGAAGGAAACAAATGAAAACACAGAGTTGCAATTTTTATCGTTTGTTATAGAGACTGCATACGTTTAATTAACTTTTAAATTGAAATCGCTATAAATTCCTGTTTTTCATTAATACTCATTGTTAATTATTTGAATATAGCTATTTTATTTTAAGAAGAATTCATTTTTGTTTGATTCTATAAATACATTTAATTAATTGTAGAATTCTTCTTTCGATTTATATAAAGTAATGTATCGACTTCAAATGTTTGTTTTATCTCCAGCGAACAGCTGATTGCAAATAATGATTTCTGGCGGCTTTATTTGCACACAACATATCTTTTATAAGCTTTAAATATTTTTGTAAATCTCTAAACAGTTTGCTATCTAAATATAAAATTCCATGGAGGCTTCTCTCAACCATGTGCCAGAAATGGATGTGACTAATTCAAGAGTAATTATAATTGATCCCTCAACATTTCTCAAAAAGAAAGTAGTGCATTCAACTAATAATCCTCCAAATGGCAAGTACAAATCATCTCCCTTGGAAAAAGAAAGGAAAAGTGTTCCACATGTTCCAACAACTGTGAAATCTTTGGAGGACCCCATACAGAAGTCAACAAAACTGTATTTTCCTTCACTGAGCATTGAACAAAATAGGAAAATACAGGAAATAAGGGACAACCATAGAAAACGTTATCAATTGCAGAATGATCAAACATCTCTAAACCAAAATAAGCGAACTGAAAAACCCCTAGTTCAATTTGCCCCCGTTTGTCCGGAAACCACACCACTCACAACGTATATTGAATTGTGAGTATTCTAATATTATTTCCTCTTAAAGTATTAAATATGATTTTTATATTAGCATAAATGAAGCTTTATTTGACGAGCAATTGGCGAAAAACCAACAGATACCAGTGAACGATTCTGACAGTGAAGTATTAGAGCTTGAGGAGCAAACACTTGAGTAATAATTTACTTTATATTCAACTTATATTATTTGTCTGCTACAAAATATTACATTTTCAGACATGTGCTAGAAAACCCACAAAATAACAGTAGTGCAACATTCACCACAAGCGGTGTGCAAACTGAGGAACCGTAAATATTAACAATAAAGTTCATAACCTTTTTAAATTTCATGTTTTACTTTTCACAGAGCGGAAGATCGAATTAATTGTGGATTCGTTAATGTTTCAAAAACTGGCGATGATAAATATTTTAATCTTCGTTGTTTTTATTGCGATGCGGAATTCCCTATATCATTTTGGTCCGAATTTTCAGATCATGTTATCGATACTCATGGTGACCTGGAAAAAGTATATACCGAAAACGACGTGAAATCTGTAAGCGATGTCGAGTCTCTCAACGATGAAACTGATATTTTCAATGAACATTTTTCTAATAATGATGGTGAAGTGCATGACACTTCGGGAAAAAAACTTTTTGTCAATTTAATTGACAAAGATCGTTTGAATTGTCTGACTATAAAACCTGACGTTAAAGAACTATTACCAGAACACTTCGACCATGGTAATGGTTATGACAGTTTCTCTGATGAGGAACCTTATTATATGTCTGCAGAAAATTATGAAGTCTGCTTAGAACACTGTTACGGCAAAATGAGGGTAAGTTGTTGATTTGTGGTGTAATTAATATTGTCTAACAGTAATACTAACAAAAATCTGTTTTACACTTTCAAATATAGGATAAGAAAAAATGCAATGCGAAACCTGAGGAAACAATAGATCAGGTATTAAAAATAACATCTCCATAAAATTATTAGATAATTTCAATTCGAGACTATCGTTGCTGTAGTTTTAAAGGTGCTGAGGGGCACCGACTTTGAAAACCTGAGTTGTGGTGAAAATGTTGTAAAGTTTTGAAATCTGCAAGCTTTTTCACTTTTGCAAAAATCGACTTGAAATTTAGACACAACATCCTTGAGATATTGGAAAAATAGCATTATCTACTATCTTAACTAATATTGTTTTTACAATTTTGCAGATAAGCTTCGAAAATACCTCCCCGGCAATTGTAATGGATTTCTTGGAACATTTAAAAGGATTTCCCAATTTATGGCAATGCAACACCGATTTGAATATCAAAAGATATAAGAATGAGCTAAAAGATTTGTTGGCAATAATGACGGAAAAGTGGAGTCTTAATTTAAAAAAGAGTATTTTGTGTAAAAATGTTGAAAACATTAAAGCTTGGTTTATTGGTATGACTGAAGCAAAAGGAGGACGTTCGAATATGAAATTCACAGAAAAATACATCGACTACTATACTAAATGTGCAGAATATATGTCCTGCGATGGTGACTTAAAAAAAACCAAGGTGTACTGTGATATATGTAAACAGTTTTGTTATGATGCAGTTGGGTTGCAAATTCACAAACATCGTAGGCACAACATGGGTCAACTACCATACGCTTGCAATAAGTGTGATAAGCGATTCGATTATATACATAAATTACGTAAGCATTTACAAAGAAAGCATGTGGTACCTGGATACCTGCTTGAGACTGAGGCGGTTTGCGCCGAATGTGACCAAACATTTACAGATTCACGTGAATATGTAAAGCATTTGGAAATCCATCCGAAGGGCAATTGCCATTTTGCTTGCGATGTATGTGGATTTCGTACTAGAACTGCGGGCATTTTGAGACACCACAAGCAGCGTCATCAAGAACGTGTAAAAAACGTAGAAAAAATTTATGAATGCGATGAATGTCCCTTTCGTTGTACCACTATTAGCCTATTAAAACAGCACAAAAGACGCCATCGAGAGCCTACTTATCAATGTGAACTGTGCCCAAAACGATTTCACTTTTCGACCCTTTTAAAAAGTCATATGACCGTTCATAATGGTAATTATGACTATGTTTGTGAAACATGTGGAAAACTTTTCGTAAGGAAAACATATTTAATGGATCATGTGAAGCATATGCATATGGGTTATGGTCATTGTAAAATTTGCAATCGAGTTTACGGCAAGCAGTGCATATTTCAAAAACATTTACGCACACAGCATCGACCGTTAATTGGTTCAATTGAAGAACTGACACGACGAACTTTGGTTAACTCAGAAGGACAAAATATAGGCTTGTCAAGTGGTCCACGTTTAAAATGCAGAAAGTACACATATGTTATAGATCCTGTTACAAACAGACGTACACTAAAATGCCCGAAATGTGATAAATGTTACAATCAATATGATTCTTTGTACGCACATTTTAAAAAGGTCCATGGTGCTACAGTACCTGGTTATACCAGGCGGTTAACTGGAAATCAAAAGTTAATAAAAAATCAAAAGAAAACTTCTGTGAGATCTGTTAGTGTTGCGCTGGCTGATCAAAATGTAGCAGAAGTAGCAGCTGCTGTTAACACAATTCTCGAGAGTACCAACATAAAACATGATAGTCCAATAAGTCAAAATAACGGAATAAGTAATTGTAAGGAAATTGATACTACTGATAGCAAAACGACAATGGAAAGTGACATTAAAGAGTTCCAGGATGTAACACCAATATCGTCTTTTGAAAAATTTGTTAATAGAATGCATATAGTTAACGATTTTGCTCCCAATACCGCCAGTCAATCTGAAACTAATGAAAAAAGTAATCCAGAGGCAACTATAAAAATTGAAAATTGCATTATGGATTTTGAGTATTTATTAAATAACAGTTCGGCCATAAACTTTTCATAAAAGTTTGTAAATAATTTATTGTTTAAAATAAGATTACTTGGTACGTTTTGTAAATGTATGGGTAAATAATAATTTAAGTAAAGTTAACTTTGAATTTGTATGCTCTTCTTGCCTTTATTGGGCACAAAAATGTTTTTAATAAGCAGTGGGTAATAATCAACAATGCAGGACAACTTTTTTTTTTTAAGTTTTGTAACTCTCACTGTGATGAATATTTTTTATTATTAATATAAATGTATTAAAGCTCGTTTCATATTTAGTTTAATTTGAAAAGAAATATGTATTTTAAGTTGTGTTAAAATATTTGTGTAATATTTCGTAGTTATACTTGTAAAAGTGTTGGAGATAGATGTTGAATAGTGGAGTCTTGGGTCAATTGTATAGGTACATATTCAAAACCATATTCAAAAAAGCCATATTTAAATATATCAAAAACGGAATGGTACAACACTGTACCGACAACAAAAATGGCAACTCAACAGTGCAACCAACCGACACTTCATTTACACGAGTAATGACAAAAACGAAAGCGGCATCACTTTCAGGCCAACCAATGAAAGAGGTCTTCTGAACGAGTGAATGACGAATGTCAACGCAAAGCGTGTAGTAAACGGTGTAATAATAGAAGAAAAAGTGCAAAAATCCCAGTTCAATGCTCAGTATATCAGTAGACAACCTTTGCTTTGTTTACATACTTATACTCACCTCTATCAAATCTTAGGGTTTTGTGTAACACTTTTTTTGCTACTTTCATGGTAATCAGGGTGTTGTGTTAGCATTTGAGCTACATATAAATTTTAAATTTTGATGATCACCACTTTAAAATATATTAAATAATGCAAGTGTTTACGTTATTTAAGTGATTATATTGAATTACTTTGAATATTTGTTCAATTTTATTGGGATATTACTTGTTGTTTAATGTTAAATCAGTTGTTTTTTTGTGTGCAATTTTAAAACACGCTTCAAGTATTTCTATATTTTTGCATGCAGTAGGATACAATCCTGGGTGGTAATTTGTCGTTTGACATATGTATACAAAGTGACAGTTAGAAAAATATCAATTGCAAAGTGATTTATTGTTTTTTATTATTATTATATTTAGTGTTTATTTTATAATATATATATTTTGTATAAGTGTTTTTGCTGAAAAGCAAGATAAAGGTAAGGTCTATAAATATATCAGAAATATGTTGAAGTTTTTAATGAGTTTGTGTTTACAGAAGAATGCCGAAATCATGTGTATGTAGATGTGCAGAAGCTGAACCCTTTTACAAATTCCCATCGGAACGAGAATTAGCAAGGTATGAATTTATTTTGGAATATGTGTTAGATATTTTAGTAATACTTGGGTATGTTTTCCGTGCTTTTTCACTTCTTTTAAGTACAGCTTCATTGACGATATCTGGTTCAACGGACATTTTCTATTGTATAAAACCTATGTTCACTCCAATTTTAAACTTTAAATAAAATATTTAGTAACTTTATACAAAATAAACTTTGTTTTGATTTATTTTAATGTTCGAATGTTGAAAGCTGCACCTTTTATGTTTTCTGTCGGTCAAATGTAAACAAATACATTCAGAAGAAAACTCACCACCGAGAAATCTGAAAACAGGACTGCATTTTATTATTAAGAACTCACTACAAAAAGATTATCTGAATATCAGTAAATGATATTTTTATGGCCGAAATATTGCACACTATGGCATTTAAATCACCTATTGGTAAATATATAACATTAATAAATAATTTTCTTTTATATTAAGCAACAATATTTATAGTTTTTTTATTTAATAAAATAAATTTGCTAAGTATTTAGCACCTCAATTTATACATCACTGCGTTGCTACAGATTGCTACCACTGATAATCCAAGATGGCCGCTATTCACCCCCATGAAAGCTACCACGCAAAAGGTTGTCTACTGTATATACTGAGGTTCAATGCAATAGTGAACAGAAGTAGTGTGAAAATCATTTGAAAATTTATTCAAAAACACTTTCGAATTTATTGAAAGAACATATTTTCAAAGCCTAGCTACAACACACAAAATAAGCACAAGTTAAGAGTAACGTATTTACAAAAATATTAGTTGTGATAAGCGATCGCGCGTTTTTGTGTATTTGGTGCGTTTTTGTTTTTTCGGACAAAGTTTTAGAATATACGTTCTCTGCTTATGCCCTTGCGATTGTATTTCATTTACTACGTGATGTTAAATATGTGCAAAGTGATGAATTAAAAACTAAGGAATATATTTACTGACACTCAATTAAGTTCGAGTTGATGGTTATTGTAGTGACCGTATTTTGTGGCGATTGGGCTAACCGTTGGCCACGGATATAGTGACATTCTCGTGGTTCAGTCGTCTAAGTTATAATAGTCTCATATTAAACTACTATGTTGTTGACAAAACTTTATTAAGCCTGCTATATACTAGATTTAAAAGCAAAATTGTGAAAAGTTTAAATATTAAATTGCAACGAAACCCCTGAAATGGATTCAAGCACAAATATTGGTGAGTAGGTTGTTCTATTATATCTTCTACCATTTTCGCATTTCAAATTGAATTTTCAATTTAGCTGCTGGTTGGTTAAGCAACACATGCATTAAAAAATATAATTTGAATTTGAAATCAAATATGTAGTAACAAATATGTTTATGATATGTTAGTATTATATTGTTGCATAGTACTAATGGATATGGTTTTGTTAAAGTGTTATGGCTTTTAACCTACTTAAAGAATTTTTGGAATTGCTGACCAGCTAAAATTGGGGTGGTCTTCAAGCAGTTCTGTCAGCCACAGCTATCTAAGAAAATGTGTATATCAGCATTAACAGGCATGAATATTTCGGTAATAATATTCTAATTTAGTTATAGATTTATAGTTAGAGATTTATTAGTACATATTTAATATTGGCCATGTTATCAATCTTTGGGAATACTTTAACGTCATTGTATAGTAGATGGACGACAATGCCTCCAAAATCAGAATTTCCCATTCATGGGACATTTTTGAATAAGTGCTGCCAGACAATTTATTTCTAAATATATCTGAGAAAATTGAGTTGTCGCTTAGAAAAAGATTTTTATAACTAATTTGTGCATATACGAGTATGTATGTAGGTTGTGAACGAATATTATATAATTGTTCTGGTACTAGGGAATGATATAATATGTTGTCAGGCATATCTAATTGACTAAAACACATTAACTTGCAATAACGTATTTCTCCCTTATTTATAAGAAGTGAACATTTAGAAATTTTATGGGAAACTGATAAAAATTACGCATTTATTATCATAACTATAATTTAAAAAAAAGTCCGGTGTTTACATAAAACATTTTTATGTCGCCTTAAAGTTATGTTTTTACAAGCAGAGTTTGGATTAATGTTTTCAAAATTAAAAACAGTTTTATGTTTTTAGTATGTTAATACTAGCATACTTATTGAATGACGTTAGGGTCTCTTTTCTTATTGGGTTAGGCGTTATTATTCAATACTGTCATACAGAGGGCGCAGTAAAAATTCTTATTTGACATTTACCTCTGGTAGGCCGATTTGGGGTTAGTTTTACGCAATTGACTTTTACACGGGTTATTAGCGGCGTGAAATACTTTTCTTATTTTCCTGCAATATCAAAGAAAAACCTTGTGTAAGTACAAAACGTAATTTTATTAAATCGTGAAATTTATAAACAAATATACTTTTACAGTTAGTACTTGATAATATAATCAGCTAAGCAATGTCTGCTTTTGTTGCCGTACGTCAATCCACTGCCTTGAGTTTTGCACTCGCTACTGTGGGTCGTTCTAATGCCACCCGCCGAGCTTTGAGCACTGGACGTTTCATACGTTGCACGAGAGGATCAGCAGTAGCACTTTTGCATTGCCCACAACGTTTACCGTCGCTTGCTGCTGCCAGTCCATCTTTCCAAAACTACGTACGTACATATGCCAACGAGAAAAGAGTATTCGAACGTACCAAACCACATTGTAATGTCGGTACAATTGGCCATGTCGATCACGGAAAAACTACCTTGACCGCGGCAATCACCACAGTATTGGCAGATAAAGAATTGGCTGAAAGCAAAAAATACAATGAAATTGATAATGCACCAGAGGAAAAGGCACGCGGTATTACTATTAACGTTGCGCATGTTGAATATCAGACAGAGTCCCGGCATTACGGTCACACCGATTGTCCCGGACATGCTGATTACATTAAGAACATGATTACTGGTACAGCACAGATGGATGGTGCTATACTTGTAGTTGCTGCCACTGATGGTGCTATGCCACAGACCCGTGAGCATTTATTATTGGCTAAGCAAATCGGCATCAACCATATTGTAGTATTTATCAATAAAGTTGATGCTGCCGATCAAGAAATGGTAGATTTGGTCGAAATGGAAATTCGTGAACTAATGACTGAGATGGGTTATGATGGTGATAATGTGCCAGTTGTAAAAGGTTCAGCATTGTGCGCTTTAGAAGGACGCAATCCGGAAATTGGCTCTGAAGCTATTATGCAGTTGTTAAAAGAAGTTGACAACTTTATTCCAACGCCAGCTCGTGAATTGGACAAACCTTTCTTGTTGCCAGTTGAAAACGTTTATTCGATACCCGGTCGTGGTACAGTCGTCACTGGACGTCTGGAACGTGGTGTAGTTAAAAAAGGCAATGACTGTGAATTTGTTGGTTACAATAAAGTTATTAAATCGACAGTAACTGGAGTAGAAATGTTCCATCAAATACTTGACGAAGCACAGGCTGGTGATCAATTGGGCGCGCTGGTACGTGGTGTAAAGCGTGACGATATTAAACGCGGTATGGTTATGTGCAAGCCGGGTTCAGTTAAAGCGCTAGATCAACTAGAAGCTCAAGTGTATATTTTAGCAAAAGAAGAAGGTGGTCGTCATAAACCATTCATGTCCTTCATTCAATTACAAATGTTTTCGCGTACATGGGATTGTGCCGTGCAGGTGCAGATACCCGATAAAGAGATGGTGATGCCTGGTGAGGACACTAAATTAATTTTACGTCTAATTCGTCCCATGGTTTTGGAACAAGGACAGCGCTTCACCCTGCGTGATGGCAATTTAACGCTCGGCACTGGTGTTGTAACAAAAGTACTGCCGCCACTTAGTGAAAATGAACGTTTGTCATTGACGGAGGGCAAGAAGGCGCGTGAGAAGAAGGAGGCTGGCAAGAAATAAACTTTTTTAAATAAAAATGTTTTCTAATTATATTTAGTTTTACATATGATTACTATAACTGAAACAGAAACGAATTGATATACAGAAAGTTGTAACTTTTCAGCTTTTAATAAAATATGAAAGTATAAGCATTATAATTCCATGCATCCAGTTGATTGTTGAATAAAAATCGGAATAAATTAAGAATTGGTTCTTAAATGTTGTTTTTCTGGGATTTAAGTTATATTTCTAAACTAGATAACTTGACGGTATAATTTTTATTACTTTTATAATTGACAAAATATCTTCACGGTATTTAGCATAAAATATTATCTAAAGCAATGCTACTAGATGCGAGGCAGTTTTTCAGATCGGACTCTTTAGCATAAAGCTGATATACAAACTGAAAAACCAAAATCAAATTCTGTTATGGAAACTTATTTTTTTATTTTTGTGCGAACATTTTCTCTTGTTTTTAAGTATGTGGACTTAATGCATTCATAATCCATATCCATTTGACGTGCAATAATATGATATATACTATATGTACATACATATATTAACTATTTTTACCTATACTTGTCTATCGATAGTTCTAAGTATACAGGTTTATGAAAATTTAAAGATTCCATCATATATACTCTCATTTACTTTACCTCTCAGATACCCTCAATGATACTGCGCCTATGCCGGAATTGAGTTTTGAAGATCTATTGGATGATTCACCAGTGAAGAAAGCTATTGGTATAGGCGATGATCCTCTAGGGATCGAGGAAGAGCTCAGCTCCATAAAAAGTGATACATTGAATACGCCAGGACCAAAAAAACCTCCTCACCACACGCAATCAATATCGGCACACACATCTACAACAGCAACAACAAATCCAGCGATGAAAATCACAACCGACAGTGCTACCAAAGCCACAACAGCGCCAATTGTATTGAATAGCAGAAATATTTTACCAAAATCGGTAACAACCGGCAGTCAACTGGTGAAAATTTCTCCGAAAATCATAGCCGCAGGCACAACAACACTCGTTAAGAGTCCTTCAACATCGACGGGACCTGTTACTGGTAATACTACTACCGCTACAACCGGAAAACGGGCTATAAAGACACCAAATGGTCAAATAGTTTATATACATAAGAAGGCAACCGGCACATCGGTTGGCGGAGGTTCACTCATAACTACTGCAACTAACAACACAACGGCTGGAGTTTCAACTAATGCGACAGCTATTGCTTTCAAACTGGTGCGTACTTCCGCTGGTGGTTTGGTGCCAATAAAAAGCGCTGCAACCATGGTAACAGCTGCCACAGGATCAACCACCTCTACAAGCTCAACTGATGCAAAAACTAAGAATACGCTTACATTATCGCCAACTATTGCAAAGCAATTGCAAGGAGCAGCCGGCGTTAAACGCGTCATATCCACAGCAGGCGGACAGGTTGTCATCAAAGGCTCACCAACCGCCACAGCAACCGTGGCGGCAACCACCAATGCGTCATCAATGAGCAGGCCAACAACAGCAACGACAACAGCAGCAAGCACAACAACTTATCGTTTACAAACGAGCGCTGGCGGTACAAGTAACAGTGGTGCATCCAATCCAACTAATGCCAGCAAAGGTCCACTAACGTCTGGGCACAAAATAATTGTACAATCCGCCAATGGCAAGCAAATCTTAGTTTCCAACCAACAATTGATCAAATTGTCGCCGAAGCCACCCTCACTTGGTGCCACCACAAACACAACAGTATCAGCCTCAGGTAACAGTACGGCTACTGGTGCGACTACAAGCAACACCAGCGCTACACGCCAACTACAGACTATACAGCTACCTGGTAAACAAGTACAATACTTGCGTGTGCTGCCGAAGAGCAATGCTGACAATAGCGGCAATATAGTATCGTCTGCGACAACAACAGCGAGTGGTGCCTCAGTCGTGAGCAGTACGCAAAGCAATAGTTCAACAACCTCGACGTTCAGAATTTTGAATGCCAGCGGTGTGCCGTCCAAGTTCACCGTGGTGCGCCCTAGTCCATCGGGCTCTACGAAACTGATACTAACGCAGTCACCAAAGAAGGAGAGCGGTGTGCCGGTAACATTCTCGCCGATAACTTCAAAAGTGGTAAGTGGTAGTGTTAGGAAGTTGGCGCATACGTATTTATTTGTATTGCTGTTTATGCGAACTTATTAATTTCACAATCTCTAATGTTCGTTTGCAGCAAAAGACCATCGTGACAGTGCCGAATTTACGTGCTTTAGGTGATAGTCAACGCACTCAAAGTGCCACCTCCACCACCAACAGCTCCTCGTCCAATATCATATCATCCACAACTGCGCAGTTAATCAATACCAACGCCGGTCAATCGTTGATCAAAAGCAATGCTAATTCGAGTAACGCTACTTCTGGCACCACAACGCTAATACGTAAACATAAAATCTCCGAAATCAATTCGGAGCTTAAGCGCATAACCACGGTGACAGCTGCCGCTGAGGTGGAGGATGACAGTGTAGATATGGATGCACCGTCTGAGGCGAAAAGACTAGCAACCGGCAGTCATATTTTTATGTTGCCCCATTCAATGTTACGCACCACAGTTGGTGGACAAGTGCGCCAGGTTACTTTGCAGTCGAATGCTGGCATAGCTGGAGAGGGTAAAAACGTTGGTGGTCAATCGCCAACACGAAAAACACCCCAACAACAAATGCAAAGTGTACTCAAGAGCAATAATAATTTTGTGTTATCCGAGCCTTCCGGGCAGAAATCATTATTAATTAATGGTAAAACACAGGCGATGGTTGTGCAGCAACAACATAAAACATTGCAACTGAAGCGGCAATATCAGCAACAACAGCAACAGCAACAACAACAAAAATTGATACAACAAAAGAAACTGGAGCAATTAGAACAAAAGAGTGAGAACACAAAATTACAAATCCTGACGAGAAGCAGTGCAGCGGCCAGTGGCGGCAACAACAACAGCGCCACCAATAGCAACAGCAATCATAACGCTAATAGCGTGCTATTGAATTTTAAAATCAAATTAGAACATCCGGAAGAGCAACAAGACAGCAGTCCAGTAGATTTGTTGCCGGATG